>OY293303.1:90604743-90935190 GCA_958502075.1 Orchestes rusci
TGGCGTAGAAGATGACAAACACGCAGCAGCAGGAGTGGGATGTATGATACATAGAAACCTTGCAGAACGAATACAATCATTCACAGGAATATCAGAAAGAATCCTTACAGTAGAGCTGAATACAGATTTAGGAATAACAACCATAATATCTTGCTATGGACCCAATGAGGACGATAAAGTGGACAATAAAGACAAATTCTGGAATCAACTAAATGAGGTCCTGGAAGAAGCTAAAGGGAAAATAATTCTGTTGGGAGACTTCAACAGTAGAGTCGGAATAAAAGACGAGCAATACTCCACAGTAATTGGGAAATATGGAGAAAACGTACGGAATAACAACGGCCATAGACTGTTGAACCTCTGTATGATACACAATTTAAGAATAACGAATACTTTTTTTGAACATAAACAGATTCACAAGTATACCAGAGAAGTTGCTAGCAGAGAAGAAAAATCTGTCATAGACTACATCATAGTGGAAACGGAGAATATGAAAGATGTAATGGACACCAGAGTCAAAAGAGGATTTGAGATAGGAAGCGATCACTTTCTTGTGATATCACTGATCAAAACAGAAAAGGAGGGAGATAAACCGGTCAAAAGATCAAATCACAACACTATAAAAACGTATAAACTTGCAAATGAGGATATTTCACAAAAATTCAGCGCAACTATCTCCTCAAAATGCCAAGAAAGAAACAGAATGCCCAAAGAAAGCATAGAAGAGAAATGGGAACACTTCAAAAACATCATCATAGGATCAGCAGAAGAAATATGTGGAGTAAGTAACATAAGAACAGACCGGAAACAATCAGCATGGTGGAACAGAGACATAAGAGACCAAATCAAAAAGAAAAAACAAGCATGGAAGGAATACATTCAGAACAAAACATACACAAACTATGAAGCGTACAAAATTGAACGGAGAAAAGTGAAGCAGTTGGTACAAATTGAAAAAAGAAAACAATGGTGTGAATTTGGTGAGAAACTAGAAGAAAAAGCTAAAGGCAACCAAAAATTATTCTACAAAGCTGTGAAATCACTCAGAGAAAATCAACCTGAAAAAACATATAGAGTGAAAGCGAGCAGTGGTGATATGCTGACCGACGACCAGGAAATCATGGAGAGATGGGCAGAATACTTTGAGGAACTATTAGATACCAACACCACCGAAACAACAGAGGAAAATAACTATGCACAATATGAGGAAGATACATACTTAGAACCAGACTCGGAACAAAATAAGACAATAGAAATTGAAGAACTGGAAGAAGCTATAAGAGAACTGAAAAATGGTAAAGCACCTGGTGTAGACAGGATTACTATAGAAATGTATAAGAATATGGGACGCGATGGAAAGGAACTGCTACTAGACATCTACAATCACGTATGGACAAAAGAAATACTACCTGCGGAATGGAAAACTTCATTGATTGTGCCTATCTATAAAAATGGAGATAAGCACGAGTGCTCCAACTACAGGGGAATTACGCTGCTAACTGTTTCCACCAAAATCCTAGAAAAAATACTGAATAAACGAATCGAAAGAGTAGTACATCCTACAATGCATGAAGCCCAAAGTGCTTTCAGGAAAGGACGTAGCGCTCAGGACCATATCTTCACAATAAAACAAATTGCTGAGCGAAAGATGGAGCAAGACAAAAACTTATATCTTGCATTTGTGGACCTAGAAAAGGCGTTCGACAGAGTACCTAGAAAAAAAATGTGGGAGATAATGAAGAAAAGAGGGATCGATCCAAAAGTTATTAGAATCACTAAAATATTGTATAATGACAACACCAACTTCATAATCAGCCAGGGAAGAACATCGAACAGCTTCAAAACCACACAAGGACTAAGACAAGGAGGGGGACTAAGCCCGTTACTGTTCATCATATTTATGGATGAAATCATTAAGGAATGCTCGGGAGCAGTCAGAAAAATTAGGATCGGATACAGAAATATGCAGCAGGTAGAAATATCGGAAGGAGTATTTGCAGACGACATAGTAATTCTGGCAGAAAAGGAAAAAGACCTTTCTGACAGCCTCAATATATGGAACACAACAATTGAAAAGTACGGAATGAAGATGAATAAGAACAAAACGAAAGTAATGGTAATGGGAAAACTAGACCACAACATTGACATAATAATCGAGAATGAGAAAATTGAACAAGTTAAAATGTTTAAATACCTAGGGATTCAGCTGGATCAAACAGGTTCTATAGAGACAGAGATAAATAAAAGAATAGAAAACACCTCAAGATTATTCCACTCCTTGAATAAGGCATTCATCAACAGAAGGGAAATTTCCGCAGAAACGAAAATGAGCATATACAAAACGATATACCGACCAATACTCACATACAGCTGTGAATCGTGGGTGTTATCTCCGGCACAGGAAAGCAAGATACAAGCTATGGAGATGAAATACTTAAGAAGAACGAGAGGAGTGACTAGAATGCATAAAATCAGAAATGACGTCATAAGAGAACAATTGAACATCGAACCAATACATACATATATCCAAAAGAGACAACTGAGCTGGTGGGGACATTTGCAAAGGATGGATAGCACAAGAAAAGTAAAACAAATCTGGGAGTCAAGAACAAGTAATAGAAAGAAGAGAGGAAGACCAAAGAAAACATGGAACAAAATGTTGGAAGTAATACTCAGGAATAAGGGAAAATCAATACAAGAAGCAAAGCGGTTGGCAAAAAACAAGAAAGAATGGGCGAAGTTTATTTATACTTGAATCTGTACTACCTAATAGTGAATGTGATGTAAATATGTAACCCTACACTATCAAGTGATGGTACTTGGGTTTTTCGATAATATATATATATATCTTTTTAAGCGAATACCCTCCCAACTAGTGGGGGAGAAACATTATAACACTTGATGTACCTACGTAGTGAAAAAATGCTTTAAAGAGAGCTTAACAAGCAGGAGGTAAAAGTTCAAACACCGGTGGGGGCTAATCTTTTTTTATACGTATTTCTGGAGAGTTGATTAAATTGATTTACCATGCTCTTACTTATAATGTGTCTTATTTGTACTAGAATAAATATAAGCCACTTCAAAATAAACAGTTCATTGTAGAAATAATGATACTTACAAAAAGAAGTGAGATCTCAACAAAAACATAAAATGTAAAAATAGGTAGGTACCAAGTCTCGCGTCGCAGTCCTTCCACCGTGAAAAGCTGTGGGATCTTTTGTAACACTAAGTCAAGCGACTAGGTGGCTGAGTGGTCTAAGGCGCCATTCGACAAAAGTCACTGGAGAGGTAGTACGCGGTGATCGGGTTCAAATCCCGAGGTAAGCAAGAAATTATTCTTTGTTCGACATTTAGTGGTACTCTCATTGGCAAACGTTACTGAGTAGACTGCAGTATTATTAATTACTGACAGTCAAATAGTTTTAATAATTACATAGTCTAAATTGATTGGTCCTGCTAGTTCAAATATATAACTAGGTGATGTTCTCCATCATCAAATTAGTTGGAACTACAGTGGTCCTGGGGTTGGCGAAAAGAGCCTTTAAGGCCTACATCCCGGGCAGTGGTTTGCCCCCCCACCCATACCAAGCACTAATTCAACATCTTTGCTGTAAATTTGTTGTCTTATAAATACTTACCAAAATTCATTGTAATCGTATCGACAGAAAGACATTTTTATATTTATAATAGATAAAATGACGTAGTGAACTCAGTGTAATTGCAATGAGAAGTTTTTCAGTATCTAATAACTACGACTCTTAATGCATATAATACCTAGACAACAATTCACAACTAAGATGTTGAATAAGTGCTTTCATAAACAGGTACCAACTAAAATATCTGACTTGGTGTTAGAAAAGATCTCACAGCTTTTCACGGTTGAAGGACTGCACCGCGAAACTTGGTACCTATTTTTTACATTTTAGGTTTTTGTTGAGATCTGACGTGAAATGTATGAAAGAAATGGAATCAGTGCATTGAAATTATATAAAACATCTCCCAAAAAGTTTCATTTTGTAGACCTGTGTAATCTAAACAAAAACTGTTTTTCTCAATTTATATAATAAGTTACTAAACATAACACTTCTCCGGTTAAAACACTGCCGCAATTTCGTAAATCGATTAACAAAAACGGATTTTGAAAAATACAAAACAGTGTGGTAATGATGAGCACAGAGTCTGTCAAAATCTCCTGCGTTTTGATTGGTTGTCAAACCGGCAACGGTGTTTACAGGAACCTGGGTCTCCTTGATGTTCCCTACCGTTCAAGCATACGAATAGAAAGTACTGGGGACTGTGGAAGTAGGGAGCAGCCCCTGGGAGCTCACGGCGATGCTCTCTTCTCTCACTTTCGAAAATAAGCGACTGGGCGTGAGAGTGTTGAATCCATAAAAACAATAGATACCTCAAAAGTTGAAAACTGTAGATAATAACAAAGTGAACAATTCCCCACCTCTCGAAAAACGTGAAAATAATAACAAATACCCGAAACGGTGAAATAGTATTGCGATTCAATAGATTCATGATAATTATTGTGAAATCCCCTCCTTCGATACAAAGGATAACAAATAAAGTTTCTCTGCCAGTAACTTATGTTCCAGAATCTTCCAAATTCAAGAATATTGCAAAAAAAAGTTATTGTTAGTATAACAAAATTATCATTTTTGGTATCCCTTCCAGGTAAACTTATAGATTATAGAAAATGGATTGACAAATACAGATACTGTTCGATAATCGATTTAACTTATTCGGAATAAGTATCTAAATACGACGTCCTAAAAGCTGCTCTTAGTACAATTCGATTTCAAGCCTTTGGACTGGAAACACTCTGTCAACTCTTCAAATAGTCATAGATTGATACAATATATCTCACAAAACAAAAAATGGCTTGTTTATCTGGACAACCTCTTCACACAAAAGCATCTGCAAGATTAAGAATCGTTTTTCGCCAAGATTGAATTAGACAATATCGGATTTTTTTGAAACGTGAAGAGCATGTGAGTACGACAGACGATGGTAATTCGGAATTGGTAAGAAGAATGCAAGAACTATTTAATGATGAACCAGTATTGAAAAACGCTGACTTATCTTAAACTTTTATCCTATTCATCTTGGCAAGCAATTTTGCTGAAGTCGCAGCCGCTGTCCGATCCACAAAGGATAAGAAAGGCAATGATTCCAAAACTGATGTTAACCTTCCAGACTAAAGTGACACTAGGTTGTGCCAATCTCCTATCAACTTCATAAAATAAATTAATATTGCTGTATTGTTTCATCCTTTCATCAAGTGACAATTCGGAGTATTGAGGGATGAGGGCAGGCAAAAAAAAACACTATTCTATTTTTTCTCCCAACGTTTCGTAGCGGATGGCGACTCTTTCAAGGGTCTCTAATATTTATAATTCAGAAAGAGTCAGGTGTTGACAGGTAACTGTATTCCTTTGTTTTTAATTAAAGATCCTTGGAAAAGTGTCCATCCGCTACGAAACGTTGGAAGAAAAAAATTAATAGTGGTTATCTTTATCTGCCCTCATCCCGCAATACTCTCAATTAATACTGTTTCTTCAAAACACAGTTAATCCAACAATATTATAAAACTCCTGATTCTAATCAACTCAACACATGAGATTGTTAAGCAATCAAGTACATATTTGGAAAACAATCTAGAGTCCACGACAATAAATTCCGTCAAATTGATATCCCTATAACTTTTTAATTTGTTGTCCGATTTTGGTGAAATTTGTACCAAAGTGTAGCCTATGTATTGAGATATTACCCTTGATTTTGCTCTCGGAAAAATACTGATGGCTTGGTCATTATACAAGAAGAAACTGGAGATCTGTTTTTGTGATCCCAATGTTTTTGCCTCCGTCTTCTAAGTCGGCAGGGGGGAAACGTGACTTTCTCTCTTCTCGATGCCGACGTTTCACCTTCCCATCTCTTGAGAGGTGGCAGGCACTTTGCGTTTGTGTTCTTCTATTCCCAATCCTTTGAAGAAGGAGAAAGATCAAAAGAGCGTTTCGCTGGTTGTTTTGGGTTCACGTCCGTAGCTGAATGCTTCTTCTCTTTTAAAGAAGTAGAAGGAGAAGCCTTCTGTCTCGTCTTCTTTGAAGAAGAGAGAGAGACAGCTTTCTGTCCAGCTTCCCTTGCGAAGGCAAGCTGAGCAGAAAGAAGGTTCAGCTGAGAGGCTTTAGGCGTGATCTGAATTTTCAGCTTTTGCTTTGTTTCGGTGGCATCTTCCGCGTCCTTCCTAGCAAGTTCGGTCTCTTTCCGCTCCATGCTCTGAGGAGCATGTCGCTACTTTTGTTGAGCTTTTTGAGCTCTTACGTCATAGCTTTTACATCTATTGTCTCAAGGACTAGTACCTTGAAGAGGCCGAATGAATGCGCGTGTCGCGTTTGTTAAGGGGCAGAAGTGTTCATTCAGGTGGTGATGCACCCCACCAAGCTCGATTGGTGACCTACACCCACCGGTTTTACTCGATCACGTAGGGGTTTCAGAATCAATAGAGCCTAATGAGGAAAGATATATTGAGAGATTCGATTCCCAGGGGTTTTACTGTTATATCAGTAGCTCTCCTGGCAATAAAACCAAGCAGGTTAACTTTGCACTTGGTTTTTCCTTTCCAAGAACCCTTATAGACAAGCTATAGTGCAAAAGGGTTGCCCCAGCTCTGAAATAAACTTATAATGTTATCTGTAGGGAGATAACGAATTCTCTCTTTTTCGTAAAAACGAAGGATTCAGGGTACGGGTGGTTGGACCAAAGTCTAACTCATCTACTCTAAATATTCACCCAGGTACCAGGTAGTACCTTCGGGTCTTCTAAGGTAGTCCTTGTCGCTCTTGGTTCAGGACTTCTCTTGACCGCTGTTCGAACGAAACGATTGATGACGGATAGAAAGTAGAACCATATGCGTATATGCCCTACCGTCAAGAGTACAAAATCCCCGGAAGCTCTTGATTAAAATGATTTTATTTATGGGTATCCTTGAAGATATCCCCGCACCTTTCTTCCTCTTAAGGCTTGAATTTTGAAAAAAGGACGAGACACATGTTTTATTAATTTCATCCAAGATCATCATGATGAAGTTTCAAGTTGATTTGATCAAAAATATATTTTTTTTGTTGATTTCTCACTCCCTCATCCCTTTCACCCCTTTCGGAGGTTGAATTTTGAAAAACAACAGAACACGTGTTTCATTAATTTTATTCAAATTCATAATTATGGAGTTTCAAGTGAATGTGACCAAAGATACCCACATAGTTTTTCATAATTTTTCCTACCTCCACGCCTTTCACCTTCTTAGGGATAAAATTTTGCAAAAATTTTTCTTAGCACACCTGTAATTGTTTAGCAGAACATTTTTTCAAAATTTCAAGGCTCTATCTGTAGTAGTTTCGGCTGGGCGTTGATGAGTGAGCTCTTTAATGAATATAGAAGGGTTAAATGCATGCAAAGCTGCGCATTTTTTTGCTCAAAAAAATGCCATTTTGAAATTTGGAAAACTACGAATACTTACGAAGATATTCGAAAAAACCGAAATTTCGCAAAAATGTTTTTATCATTTTCTGCATTTGTTTGAGAAGACATTTTTGAATAAATTACACTTTTTCATTGCAATTACTTCTCCTCCACAAGATGGTGGTATAAAATTGAAAATCTGACGTTTTGTCTTCGAGTTGACATCATCAATTTATTTAAAATTTATTTTTTTGAATACATTTTTTATTTTATTTTAAGTTATCGTCTGCCGTCCTTGAGGCATTGAGGTGATTAGATGAAGGCGTAGAGTGATGCCTTAGCAACCTCAATATTTTCAATTATTATTCACCTATCATTGTTATTTTCGATGTTTTGTGAAAATGGCGATATTTTTAAACACTTTTGCAGAAATTGATTCACTTTTTTATATGTATAGTTTTTTATTTTCCATGTCATTTGTGAATTTAATTTAATTTCATTAAATGTATCGTTATTGGATGTTATTTCGATTTTGGTTCAAGTTTTGTGTAGTTGTGCAGATTTTCTCATGAGAATAACGTGTCGAAAAAAGATGGGTTTATGAACCAGACTATGTGTTAGGGAGACAAGGGTGGCCTAACTGATGTTCTCTGGTATTATTTTTTAGATGAGTATTCGACGGTTGCGATACCTCAATGCATCATACAAGTCCGTATTTCAAAAAATGAACTTGATGATTGCCACTCAAATACGAAACATCAGATTTTAAATTTGTTACCGCCTTATTGTGGAGGAGAAAAAGTGGCAGTAAGAAAGTGCAATTAATTTTTAAATATCTTGTCAAATAAACTCAGGAAATAATAATAACGTTTTTGCGAATTTTTGTTTTTTTTTCGAATATCTTCAGAAGTAGTGGGAATTTTTCAATTGTCAAAAAGACATCTTGTTGAGCATAAAAAAGCGTAGCTTCACGTCCATTCAATCGACCCTGTATCTCTTATACTAACTGAGATCCCCATGCATGCACTTGAATCTTTGGTACCCTGTATACAGATCTCCATGCTCTAGATTCAAAGACTTTTTACGAAAACTTGAAATATTATTACACAAAATTCCACAAAATTGTAGGTTGATATTGGCAGGAGATTTCAACATTACCTCTGCCGATGACAAATGTGATTCGATTTTCCTCAAAAATATGTTTCAGTCATGTGATATAACTATGCTGGTTGACAAGCCGACACGAACTACTTCGGCTTCTTGTTCTTCAATGATTGATAACTTCTGTGTAAACTTTATCGATAAAATTTCCTGTAATGTTTCTGCTATTTCAACTGGTCTGTCTGATCATGAAGCGATTGCGGCAACGATTATCGTCAGAAAATCAAACATTCTAAAGGAAGTACCAACTGGAAAAAAAATCATCAAAACTTTTCAAAATTCAGACAAGCCGCGCAAACTACCGACTGAAAAGCTGTTCGTGATGATAAAGCCTGCTCGTCGTTCATGAATGTCCCAAGAGATTGCTTCGTCGCTAGTTTATCAAAGTATGAAATGAAGAGGAAAAGGAAAAACACCTGGGATCGGAAGGTCTTCTCAGAACCTAAAATGCTCAATGTTTGTGAACAAATACACAAATAAGCATTTTTTTCATGAGTAATCAAGAAATTATCGTAAAATCTATGGGACGATTATGAGGGTTGTCCAAGGAAGACATTATGAAAGAAAAATTTATAAAGCATCAAACAAACTAGAGAATATAGGAATTTAATAAACGAATTGTCGTGTTCTTCAATGATGGTCATGAAATGTTATGTACACTTTTATTTGCACTATTCAACAAATACTTAATGTTAATTTCCGATTTTACAAAACTGGTCCGTGATCGTTATCGTTCTTGTATCGAGGTTCGTTCAACCACGTCTGTCGTCTGTCCCTGTCACTAGTGTCACTTCACTCTTGTCTCTAGTGTCACTTGTCTTTGACATATTGTCACTTCACTCTTAAGCTTAGTACATACTACAGTCTATCCTTAAACCTACAACATACTATCATACTACACCTCCTTCCTTAAGCTAATCTTATATTAACGATTAACAAAAATATTTACACTAGGTTACAAAATCAGATAGTTTATAAGGCTGAACAATAGCTCTCTTTGGTCTTTGACTAACCGTGGTTTTAGCTCGACATTCCATTTTGGGAGATTCCTTACGGCTACTGTCTTTTATTAAAAACTTCCTATTCCTATCAATAATTCTACCATTGTCTAACTTAACTGTATACGTTCTGGGTTTCTCAAGCTTATCTACAATTTTCCCTGGAACCCATTCAGATTTATCTGGTTTTTGAATTCTTACTCTTTCTCCCTCATTTAATTCAGATAATGCTCTACTATGCTGATCAAAATTGAATTTTTGCCTATTTTGTTTATTTTCAAATCTTTTCACAACTGTATTATTATCTCTTTTGCAAAAAATGTTAAATTCAGGTAACAGGCTATTAACATTTCTGTTGAACAACAATGTAGCAGGTGATGGAATGTCATGTTCAATTGGAGTTTTTCGATATTCAAGAATATAAAGGTAAGGATCTTTGTCATCATACTCTGCCTTTTTCATTATATTCTTGAATGTTTGAACACACCTCTCAACCATGCCATTTGACTGAGCATTTGTTGGACTAGATGTTACATGATTAATATTCCATGCTCGTACAAATTCTTTAAATTTATCAGAGCTGTAATTGGTACCATTATCTGACCTTATGGTTTTGGGAATACCATGTCTTGCAAAAAATGATTTAAGAAGTTCAATGGTACTTTTACTATCTAGTTTATCCAAATGTCCGAATTCGACAAATTTGGAATAATAGTCAATTACAATTAAATAGTTTTTTTCCTTTAAATTGACATACGTCAGTACCCACAGTTTCCCAAGGAATACCAGTCACTACGGATTGAATGAGGGGTTCGTTTGAGTTTGAGCATCTGAAATTCAAACAAGTCTCACAATTGTTGATAAAATCTACAATATCTTGATTTATGTTAGGCCAAAATAAACATTGACGAGCTGATTGTAATGGATTATTTTTAACATTTCTTGTCTTAAATTTGAAGGTACAATGATTTTATTACCTTTGAACAAAACATCATTTAAACAAATAATTTCTTCTCTATGTGCCCAGTACTTTTGTAACTCACTTGTTAATTGGTTCTTTTCACTTGGCCATCCTTGTAGAACTAGTTTAGACAATTCACACAAAGTCTTATCCTTTTTTGTCTGTTTGAAAATCTTTAAATTTTTTGTCAGAAACAGGTAACACCCTCTCAATTGAATTAACTTGTGCTTCTATTTCATTCAAATTAATTTTGTCCTTTTCATTTATTTCATTTAAGAATGCTCTACTCAGACAATCAGCTATGAATAATTGTGATCCTGGTTTATATTTAACTTCTATATCATATAACTGGAGCTTAATCAACATTCTTTGTAATCTCAAGGGAGTGTTAATGAGAGGTTTATTATAAATTGAAACCAGTGGCTTGTGATCACTTTCCACCGACACTCTTTTGCCAAAAATAAACTGATGAAATCGAGTACAACCAAAGAGAACAGCTAATAGCTCTTTCTCTATCTGAGCGTAGTTTTTCTTAGTTTCGGTAAGTACCCTAGAGGCATAAATTACGGGTAAATTGTCTTGCAGCAATACTGCACCCAGGCCATTTTTAGATGCATCAACTGACAATACAACTGGCTTGTTTACATTATAATATTGTAATACTGGAGTTGATGATAAAACCCGTTTCAAATTATCTAAAGCTTGAGTGTGGTTCTTCTCCCAAATAAAAACAGTATTTTTGTGAAGAAGTTTTCTCAAATCATTCGTCAATTCAGACAGATTAGGTATAAATTTTGAAACATAGGTAACCATTCCCAAAAATCGCTCGAGTTGTTTTTTGCTTGTAGGAATTGGCATTTGCACAATACTTTTAATTTTATCTGGATCAACTTTTACTCCAGTATCACTTATTATGTGTCCTATAAACTTGATTTCATTGATATTGAATTTACATTTTATTTTATTGAATTTAACTCCTTCTTGTCTAGCTCGATTCAGAACAGCGATCAAGTTCTTATCATGTTCCTTTTGATCTTTGCCAAACACTAACAGATCATCTATGTAAGACACTTGACCATTAAGACCTTCAAAAATTTGCTTGAATTGTTTTTGAAACACTTCTGGTGCGGAAGAAATACCAAAAGGCAACCTTGAAAACATGTATCTGCCAAAAGGTGTTGCAAATGTACACAGTCTTTTACTGTGCTCATCTAAGGGTATTTGATAGAAACCTTGATTTGCATCTAACAAACTGAAAACTTTAGCCCCTGATAGTTGAGATAAAATCTCTTCAACTGTAGGAATTTGGTAATACTCTCGTTTTATTGCATTATTTAAACTTTTGGGGTCTAGACATAATCTAATACTTCCGTTTGGCTTTCTTACAGTTACTAAAGGATGAACCCAATCAGTTGGTTCAGAAACCTTCTCAATTATTTTTAATTTTCCCAACCGATCCAGTTCATTTCTTACTTCATTTCTTATAGAAATAGGTATTTTACGAGCATTAAATACAACCGGTGCTGAGTTTTCTTTTAAAATGATTTTATGTTTCTGCTTCAAACAACCTATGCCTTTGAAAACATCTTCAAATTGCTTTAAAATGCCTTTCTCAGCCACTTCACCTATTCTTTTAATTAAATTAAGTTTTTGACAGTCTTCTAAACCCAAAATAGCTGGAGTGTTTTTATCAGTTTCAACAATTATAAAGTCAAGATTCATTTCCCTTTTGTTTGAAGTTATGCAAGATGAAGTGCACATTCCTAGATTTCTAATACTACTACCATCATAATTTAATAATTTAACATTAGATTTCTTAAGTTGTACATCAGGCATTTTTTGAAAGATATAATTAGGTATTATGCTTGCTTGAGCTCCAGAATCTAGTTTAAATTTGATAAATACCTTAGGATTATTTCCTACTTGAACTATTTCCGACCATTCCGCTCCTTGGCTTCTTTGAATCGATCCAATGAAAAGTGTTTCAGCGTCACCGTCTTCTGCCTCTGAATCTATCCATGATTTCGCCTCTGCTTGCTCCTGCATTGTCACCTCCTTGACTTGCTTCTGTCTACACATCTTTGCAAAGTGATTTTTCTTTTGGCACTTCATACTACATGTTTGTTGGAATGCTGGACACTTGTTCACCTTGTGATTATAGCCACATCGAGTACAATTTTCAATGATTTTGTCAGATTTATTAGCTTCGTCTGTCTGTCTCCTGCCCTCGCTCCTGCCTGACGTTCTATTTTCCAATCTTCCTATTTTATCTATAGCCACATCTGGCTCGGTTGTTATGATTTTCAGCTGATTCTCAGTCACTAAGGTTGCTCGACACAACACGATACACTTATTGAGGGACAAATTGGGTTCCGTCAGCAATTTTTCTTTAAGTTTGTTGTGTTCTATTCCACAAATTATTCGATCTCTAATTAGCGAATCTTTGAGATTTCCAAATTCACATGAATTTGCTAGGGATTTCAGTTCAGTAACATAATTTTCAAAATTTTCGCCAGTTTTTTGATTTCTGGTGAAAAATTTGTATCTTTCATATGTCACATTAATTTTTGGCACAAAATATTCATTGAATTTTGCAACCAAAGTTTCAAAATTGTCAGTTTCCTTTGATTTGAACTCAAACGTATTGTATACGTCTAAGCCTTCTTGTCCCATACAATGCAACAGCAAATTGCATTTCCGCTTTTCATCAGCTTCGGATAAGCCTGCAGCAACTATGAATATCTCGAAAGACTGCTTGAATTTGGGCCACTGATTCGCAGCATTCACCTCACTAACCTTGAAATATGGATGTTTCAGATCCATTTTGTGAGCTGGTTCGATTGTTTTTCAAGACTGCGCCATGTCGTGTTCTTCAATGATGGTCATGAATTGTTATGTACACTTTTATTTGCACTATTCAACAAATACTTGATGTTAATTTCCGATTTTACAAAACTGGTCCGTGATCGTTATCGTTCTTGTATCGAGGTTCGTTCAACCACGTCTGTCAGACGACACAAAAATGAACAGGCCGCTTCTTTAGGCATGCGCATTGAAATGATATTTCGGTGTTTATTTTTCAAGATTTGAATTTGTGATTCCTGGCGAACAGTTTATTTTCCATTGATTATTGGCTAAAAGTATAATATTGTTTATATAGATTTATATTTTTCGTATTTAGAGACTTCTGTTAGTTCTGTGTGTGTTGAAAAAAGTTAAACCAAAACCTGTTTGTTTCAGGTGAAGGTCGCGAAGTGGGCCATTTTAAAAACTTTAATTTGAGCGCGAACAATTATAACATGCATAATTTGTGTATGTAATGCCCTTATTTAAATAATCTTGAGTAAAAGGAGATCGGTATTATGCCATTGATACACTCGTTGATACATAGTTATTGATTTTTTAAAAATTAAATTAAAATAGGTATACATAATTTCATTGAGTATAAAAAAAAAATTTGACTTTTAATTCAAAGTAGGGTGCAAAGTGTGTAAATGTAAAAATTATTTCTGAAGAAAAACAAGCCAATTAAATTTGTTATAAGTTTATTTTTGATTACATTATAAAAAATAACATTATTTCAAGACTGTTAATAAGAAAATATATTAGTATTCACAAATAAAATATACATGCTAAACTAAAGAGTCTAGAACAAAACTTTAAATTAACAACAAATAACAAAAAAAAAAAATAGGTATAATAATAAAGGCTGACATCTTATTACACTAATACTTTTTCACAACATTATTAGCTTCAATACTAGTTACAAGTTACATATTATCTATTATGCCTACATAGCTATTATGAATGGTTCGTTTGACTTTATCAGTTCTAAAAATTGAAATGGTTGTTGACGTTAAATAGGATGTTTTTCTCCACACAAAGTACATGGCACTAGCTGTGGATGCAGAAGGTAAACGTTCTGGCTGTGGCTGGTGCATGATTTTCTTAAGAATCTAATCTATGATCCACTATTATTATTCATTCAATGTATCATTGAACAAAATATACTTATACCTATTGTTGTGACAACAGGTTTTCCTTTAACTTTGTTCAACACACACAGAACTAACAGAAGTCTCTAAATACGAAAAATATAAATCTATATAAACAATATAATACTTTAAGCCAATAATCAATGGAAAATAAACTGTTCGCCAGAAACCACAAATTCATATCTTGAAAAATAAACACCGAAAACCGAAATGACCGAAATATCATTTCAATGCGCATGCCTAAAGAAGCGGCCTGTTCATTTTTGTGTCGTCGTCTGTCCCTGTCACTAGTGTCACTTCACTCTTGTCTCTAGTGTCACTTGTCTTTGACATATTGTCACTTCACTCTTAAGCTTAGTACATACTACAGTCTATCCTTAAACCTACAACATACTATCATACTACACGAATTAAGAGGGAAGAATACTGCATCAAGCCCTATAATCATTGATTGTATCAACTTATTTTTATTGTAGTATTACTGAAGAGATAACAAATATTCTCTAGGTACTGTAATATTGATCCACTATCCTATTTGCACAAAGCATCCAAGGACTCTTTTGCTTTGTTCCATACAGACAGAGATGAGCTTATTAAGTCTATTTTCAAGATCATACAAAATAAACGTTCATGTGGGTTCGATGAGATATCAATGCGAGTTATTGAATGTCTTTGTGATAAAGCTTTGAATGCCTTAGTGGAGGTTATCAACGACTCGTTTGATAGTGGAGTGTTTCCAGGCTGTTAAAAATTGGCGGTTATCGTGCCTATTTACAAGGGAGGAGACGATCAGGTTCCTGGAAACTACTATTCAAATTCACTACACAATATTCCAGCTAAATGATGCGGGAGATGATGTGGTATATTTAACACTTATTCAATCCCAAAAATATGGTGAAATTCCCTTGATGACTGCAGATGAAAAATACGTGTCTAAATTGGTGATGGTTGCAGACAAAGTGAAATGATCTCCCAACTTCTCCCAACCAATTTCCTCTTACGTCATACTACCATGCATGAAGGAGGGGAATATCACCAACTTGACATCCGTGCAGTCTCAAATAATAAGCAAATAAAAAAAAATGATTATGACGCCCTGATAAAACCTTTAATGTAACCCTTGAATCGCTAATTGTGAAAATGAATATATATCTTAGCCTTTGACCATGTTGCCAAAACCATCAAAATAGCAGTTTGTTGCTACACTTAAACCACACTTACAAAATAACCAGCTGATTTATGCCAAACCATCCTGTTTGTCCACACATGAATGACAGAATTAATTAATCAAAACAGATCCTTGACGGTTACTTGAAATATGAAATTTTATATGTAATTATAACGATGAAAATGCGACTAACGTGATGTAATGAGTGTTAAAATGCCAACAGGTAATAATTGATACCTACTACCAGCTAAAATGACAAAGTTCAATTCAAAATTGAATACTCCCGTACCAACTTTATTTATTTACTGAATCCAAAAGAAAATCCGACCTTTTGGAAAATTGACCTGTTACAAGCGTGCCTTTCAAAAATGCCAAGGAACAACAGATGCAATATTTGATCTGTTTGAGACTTTGTTTCTGTTACTGAATGATGACGAGGTAGCTACTGCAGTGTTTTGCAACTTTCTAAAACCCTTTGATTGCGTTAGTCATGGCATTACTATTGAAAAAGCTATACCAGTGTGGATTCAGAGGAGCTGCAAAGTCTTGGTTCCGTTCATTAAGTGATAGACACCAAATGGTTAAAACCAGCGAGGGCGCATAGACTCCATTGCTTAACAGACATAGCGTACCGCAGGGATCCATACTAGCCAACTTGGAGTGTTGATGGGATGATGGGTACCTCAACCTACTATGCAAGCCCTATTCCGGTTAGTTTTGATCCTGTAGAAGAGAGCTCCAAGATTTCTTTTTCAAATCAGAAGTACAGAGTCTTGCAAACCTTTTTTCAAAATCCATGAAATCCTGACCTTACCAAGTATTTTCAACTTATAGAGACAGTGTCTCTGATTCAAAGAAATACAAAAACTTTGACAGATAGGCCAGTTATAGCTTTAGAAGATCAAATGATATTCCATTGGGTATTCTCGAACGCTCATTGATCAAAATCTATAGTATATGAAAGCATAAAAATGCACAAAAATCTCCCAAGTCTGTTAGGATTTCGTCTACGATTTCTGTGTTCCGTGAATCAGTAACCAGATTGATACAGAGTGAAGCGTATTATGAAATTAACGAGTTTTTTGCCGACAAGTTTCTATGATGAGTATAACAGGGTGGGCCAACAAAAACTTTACAACCCGATTTTCCGGTATTTAATGTTTTTTTTTCTGAAAAACTCAAGGACTTGTCGATTCTTGATTTGAGGAGGAACAATTTATGTGATTTTTTCATCCTCGTAACTACAACCACCTCGCGGGGGTTAACACCAACCCCAAAATTTTAAGTTGGAAAGGGGGTCGAGTGATACCTTATTTTGAAGGCACTTTGGCCGTGATTAGAACTGCCGAGTTTCAAGCCTCTGCTGTCGTTCCTGTTGATATGACGAGTTGTCAAAATTTTTTCTTGTTGATTCTTTCAATTCCCCCCGCAAGAGTCAACTTCTCTTAACTAAGAGAATATGATGAGAAATAGGAGATCTTCAGAATAGGCTATGATTTTGACGAGGATTTATTTCACCCCAATTTTTTTGTGAAATACATCCTCGTCAAAATGATTGGGTTATAGCTCATTTTGAATCACTCGACCCCCCTTCCCATTTAAGATTTTGAGGCTGGTGTTGATCCCCGCGAGAGGTTTGGTAGTTACGAGGATGGAAAAGACACATGAATTGTTTCCCCTGAAATCGAAAATCGACGGGTCCGAGGGCTTTTCTTAAAAAGATACTGAAGACCGGAAATTAGGGGTGTAAAGTTCTCGTTGGCCCGCCCTGTATATGTATTTGTATGAACCCCATTATTCTAGGAAACATGGCTTCTGGAAAGTTTTTCTTCAATTTATATTGTCGTTGATATTGTTCTAGAGTTTGTTCTGATATTTATTGTTAGATGATTATTATTTATATTTTTAACATCATTCATTTTTTATCTTGATTTGAATTGATTAGTCTGGATATATAAATACATATGTGCACAATCAAACGTGGCATCTATCGGCCCGCGAATCAACGAACGCAAATAGATGTGGGGTATGTTCGTGCTGTACCTCTGGTCCATGTGTGAAATGTGAAATGTCTCTTTATTTGTAACAAGGGCTATATGATAAGAAATACAGGATGTTTCATTAGGCTAGGTTAGGTTGTGAAGGGGAATGCCCTGCCTCACAGTTTCCTGCTTCGCATTGCTTTCACTCGGAGGCCAGATGGCCCATTGTGTCCCCTTGTTTGAAGAGGTGTCCCCTTGGTTCAACCTGCAGCCTTTCTCTTCATCGTTCTAAACCATCCCATGGTTTTTACGAAGTTCAAAATTAACATTATGTCTACATATTCCGCTGCCTCCAAGTCTTCAAGGTAGTATTGTTCCAAATTCCTGAGGCGTCCTTCCTTTAGAGTTGGGCAGTGGCACAGTAGATGTTCTATCGTCTCATCCTCCTCGATGCAGTCCTTGCAGAGATCATCAGTCCCTAGGCCCCACTTTCGGAGCATGGTTCCGAATTCGCAGTGTCCTGTGATTACTCCCACAAGGGTGCTCACAGAGGATTTGCTCTGCTTTAGTAGTTTCCCTGTTTTTTCCATATCCAAGTTTGGCCACAGAGCTCGCGATGTGCTGCAGTCGTTTCGATTGCTCCACCTGTCGATGTGTAGCTTTACCATGTTTTTATCCACTGTATCTTTCAATAGTTTGATCGTTGGTATCGATGTGTTTACCATTTTGGCTTCGTCTTTTGTCAGTTCAAATTTCGCCCGTTCATCCGCCATCGTGTTCCCTTTAATATTGCTATGTCCAGGAACCCAGCATAGAACGACCTTCTTGTTCTTGATCCAGGACAGTGCCTCACGGCAACTCATCACTACCTTTGACCTTACTGTTTCTGATTCTAGTAGTCTCAACGCTGCTTTGTTGTCTGCATAGATTGTGACGTTTTTTGTTGTATTGTCCAGTCTCTGCAGCAGGTTGGCTGCTTTCCTAATGGCAATGATTTCTGCATGCAGAATGTCACATCCCTTCTTCAGCTTGATGGACTCTTGGATGTTTAGTTCCTTTGAGTATATTCCTGCCCCCGTGCCTATATCAGTCTTTGCTGCGTCTGTAAAGATGGATATCTCTTCCTCCCTTATAATTAAGTCTTGATTCCAGTCTTCTCTGGTAGGTATTTAAACCACTACGTTATTCTCAAAAGAGCTCTTGGTCACCATGTAGTCTGTTGCCGTTTGTAGCAGCTTCGCCTCTTGGTTATCCATTGCCTTTGAGATTTCCATTAGCACCGTTGAGTTCGTATCTATGGCTTTCCACCATACCACGGCTCCGTAGGTAATTATGGGTCTCACGATCACTGTATACATCCAGTGGATAATGTGCGGCTTTAGTCTCCATTTTTTACCAATCATTCTCCTGCATATATATAATGCATTGAGGCCTCTCTTCATCCTTTCCTCTGTGTTTTTTTTTCCAGGAGAGCTTTGAGTCTAGGATGATCCCTAGGTACTTTGCCTCGTTGGAAAGCCTAAGAGTTTGTCCCCCGAATGTGGGCATTTCACTGTTGGGCACCTTATATTTCCTTGTGAACAGTACTAGATTTGTCTTGTCAGGGTTTACTCCAAGACCATTCTGTCTTGCCCATTTGGAAAATTCCTTCAATGCAGATCACATGATTTCGCTGATAGTTGACAAGCTTTTGCCCACTTCCAGGACTGCCACATCGTCTGCATATGCTACCATCTTTACTCTTTGTTCTCTGAAGGTTTTTAAGATCGAGTTTACTACGATCAACCACAAGAGTGGAGAGATAACTCCGCCTTGTGGTGTCCCTCTTGTTGTGCTTTTCCTTATAGAACAATTCCCATTTTCTGAATTTATAATCCTGCTTTTCAGCATTTTTATTGTCCAGTTGATGATGATTAGTTCTATTTTCATGCTTTCCATTTCTCTTTCAATGGCCTCGGTCGTGACATTATTGAATGCTCCCTCTATGTCTAGAAACGCGCCAAGCGCGTATTCCTTGTCATCTGGAGATTTTTCAATTGTTCTCACAACTTCATGCACAGCGTTGTCAGTTGACTTACCCTTAAGGTAAGCATGTTGATCCGGACATTGCATTTCTATCTTTGTTGATTCTCTTATGTGCAGGTCAATCAGCTTTTTCAGTGTCTTCAGCAAGAAGGATGGTCTGTAGTCTTTTGGAGTAGAGTTATTTGATTTTACCGATTTGGGTATAAAAAGAACTTTGACTTCCCTCCATCTATCTGGTGTGTATCCCAATTGGAGACAATCAGAGTATATTTCGACCAGGTCATCTTATATGCTGTCGAGGGATTTCTGTAACATGATTGGCATTATTCCGTCCGGCCCGCCGCTTTATACGGCTCGAAACTGTTCACTGCCCACTTTACTTTTTCCCTCGATATCATCCTTGATACAACCTCCTCATGTGTTCTCGTATTTGGCATCAGCTGTTGTTCGTTGGAACTGCTGATTTCCGCTACGGTACATCCTGGAAAGTGTGTCTCCATTAAAAGTTCCAGTGTCTCATTGCAGCATTCTGTCCATGAGTTATCTGGCCTTTTTATGCTCCTTGGGGTCACCACTTTTCTTGAAAGCATTTTTCTTAGCCTTGCAGACTCATTTGTATCTATTATAGAGTCGCAGAAGTCCTGCCATATGAGTCTCTTTTGGCCTTCCTGATTTTACTTCTGTATCTGTTAGAGCTGGTCTTGTATTCATTCCAGTCATTCTCTGTTTCATTTCTCTTTGCTTGGTTAAAAAGCCTTCTTGTCTTGTCCCTAATCTGTCTCAGTTCCGCTGTCCACCAGGAAGACGTGGTGCTTTTGCGTGGGCGACTCAAGTGACATGATCTGTGAAAGGCTTTCTTTACTTGTTCCTCTAGTTTCGCCGCATTATTCTCTATTTTCTCTTTGGCAAGTGATCGTGATACCTTGGCCGAAGCCAATAGTTTTCTGTCCCCTTCCATGAGGTCAGAGAATTTTTGCCAGTCTGTTCTTCGAGGATTCCGGAATGGTTCTACTTTTTGTAGCCCGCCAGGGACGATGACCCTGACTCGTCAAGGCGAAGACACCACGGGGAGGAGATGTTTCATTAATTATGCGGAAAATTGTAGAATGAGTTTTTCCGCTTAAAAAAATAAAAAGAAAAGTTCTTTTGAACTTGTGTCGTCCGGAGATGCTTACGCACAGAACCACAGAGTGTTTTAATTTATATATACATTTTATTTTGACTGGTGTTTTTTTTCGGAATACCTACCTAGTATTTGAATTGCATATGACGTGTTGGTTATCCCAAATATCTCGAGAATGGTTGCTCGTTTAGCGACCTTTAGCAGGTAGGGTATACACTTTATCTGCATAAAAACAATAAAGAATTCTGTTTATTTACAAGAAAGCTGGTGCTGCGATAACAGTTAAAATAAGTAGGTGGGCATCAGTGGTACCCTCTACAAATTAGAACTATACCTACTGAGATCAAACTCGAATTTCACATGACAAAAAAAACCAAATACCACGCTTCCTCAAAATATCAACATTGTTCCGAATATTATTTAGTAAAAACACTCTCTGGTTACTGACAGATGCGGTCAGTAGCAAGTATAGGACATAAAAATCAAGCTTTGGTTTTTCCTTTAAATTGCCGACGTTTCGACCATATAATTTAGGTCTTTCTCAAGGCTTTTTGAAATATAGAAGTTCTCACTATGAATATTGACAAAGTTAATCTAGCCTTAAAACAAAGAAATATTTTGTTTGGGTTAGTTTGGGTTAGTTTGGGTTAGTTTGGGTTAGTCTCTTATGGTAGTCTCTTATGGTACTTTGAATACGGATAATGAAAGTTTTGAAATGTAAGCATTTTTGCCACTTAAAAAAAAGTCTCTGTCCCAAGTTGCCACAAGGGCACGACAACTTTGGACAGTCACTGATATGCACGGGGAACTCAAGGTATGCGCTCCATTCACAACATGGGAAAATTTTATTGTTTTTAAAAAAATTGAAATGTTACAAAGCCACATAAGTAAACAAAGATACAAAATTAATACTTTTATTTTATGAAAAAGTACCGTTCAACATTAACATAACATTGACTTAAATGAGGAACTAAACCTCTGTATTCAAATTTTTTTTTACAAGTTGTGAACACACGGCCTTTTTTGAAAAAAAAATCTATAAAAAAACAGCTACAGCACTACGCAAGAAGTTTTCTGATGAATAAAAATCACACTTTTAACGAGTCAAAATTGATCTGACCTGGTACCCTCATCTATTCGAGAAACTTCAAGCAACAAGTTCCGACAGTTCCAGTAAATAAATACCTAACCTGAGTTACATGCGCCGATTCGCTAAACCGAAGAGCGGCGTTGAAAGATGCATTTTCCAAAACAGCTGCAATTGGACAATTTGCATACATTTCCAAATGACTCGAAATTTTATACACCTACGTAGACAATATTAGAAAGTCATCATCGAAATAATTTTTCTAAAATACCCAAAAATATACTAAATAAATAAAAAAGAAAACGCAAATTTCACTGTATGATCAAAAACAGGGCGGAGCCAGATTACCCTCCCGAGAGAGAGAGAGAGAGAGAATCATCTCAGTCAATACGCCAGA
Source organism: Orchestes rusci (assembly GCA_958502075.1). Taxonomy (NCBI): domain Eukaryota; kingdom Metazoa; phylum Arthropoda; class Insecta; order Coleoptera; family Curculionidae; genus Orchestes; species Orchestes rusci. The sequence goes on from OY293303.1 coordinate 90,627,105, forward strand.
CGGAGATAGATAATGTATTCTGTGACGTAGTGGACGTTGATTGGTGCACTTTGATCGGTGATTACTACATTAATAGAGGTCGTAGGTTGATTTTTTAAACATCAATGGGATCAGTACTTACTAATCCTTATATTTTTCATATTTTCAAAAAATGTGCAAATTGTTCATTGTCCCATGTAAGCATAGTGTCCCATTTCACGGTACAAGAATTCAATATTTATCAAGAGAATATCAAATCAATTTATGAACTTTTACGAAGAGATAAATCCAATACTCCATGATGTAGAACATTTTGCGATTTTTCCAGGTTGAAAATAATTCATCCTAGCATACCTAATGAAGAATGAAGATTTCTACAAGGAATTATCAAAATCGATGACATAAAAAGTCGCCAAACTATCCCCAGTTTCTGCCATGTCAGAAATCATTCTGCTGTTTTAAAAATTTCGGGATAATTTGTAAACTATATCTGCAGGCACTTTTCAATATTTTCAGCTGCACTTTATAGGTAGATACCAATATGATAGCAGAGTTAGTTGAAGGTTATCATACAGCAAGATAAGTGTCTACTAAGATCTGCTCTGGAAACATTACATTGGGGATCGAATGCCGAAAAAACATAACGAGCATAATATACGTGAATGAAAATCTCAAACCTCATATCTAATCAGGGTAGACTTCTTTTACGGGATAAAACTTAATCTTCGACCGTGAAGTCCAAATCATTTGTGAACTTAATGATGTGAAACTCACGGCACGCATGAATAATAATCAATGACCTTGATAAAAACCAGAAAGTTTGCGATTTTTTGGGTTGAATACCCATTGGATGTCAAGAAGCTGCATATATTTCGACTATTGACCAATCACCAATCAAAATCTACCTGATTATCAGCCAATAGTGTTCACTTTTCAATAATCTTCCAATCAAATCGAGTTCAAGCTGGAATGATTTCATGAATTATGTATAATGGAACAAACTACTTTTGTTGATCAGCAAATTCGCTCGTGTCCACTGTCCATGCAGCATGTAGACACTAATCCTTCGCATTTATCTATGGTCTTTTGGATATGCAGTACAACACAATGTCCACGGTTCATAAAGTGATTCCCCAATGGAAACTTATGTGAGGTAGCGTGTGTCTGTAGGCAGCTTTATACACCCAGTAGCGGTGGATAATATGAATTTAAAAATTTATTTTCCAATTTCTTTTGGTCGATTTCCTCTGAAGGATTTTTTTCCCTCCTACGTGCATTAGTTCCTGAGATAACTAATGCACGTAGGAGGCAAAAAAATCGTTCAGAGGAAATCGACCAAAAGAAATTGGAAAATAAATTTTTAAATTCATATTATCCACCGCTACTGGGTGTATAAAGCTGCCTACAGACACACGAACATCTCTCGAGATCTGTACGTGCGATTTGTACCCGCGTACAAAAATTCAAGCAGCGACCTATGCTTCGACAGATATTTTCGACGGATATTGTCTACACACTGACGGATATGTACGCGCGTTCAAATCGCACGTACTTATCTCAAGAGATGTACGTGTGTCTGTAGGCGGCTTAAGTGTCAATAAGTTTGACTTCACGGGATGTTGTGAACAAGGTCTGGTTTGAGGAAGGAGAGTTTGCTGTATGAGATGAAAATACATTAATGTCTGTCTGGTTCTTGCTGCCCTCGCTAGGGGCGTGATTCAAAAAATTGAACGTTTGTTCAATTTTGATTCAAAATCTTAATTGCAACAGTATGATTATTAATCTATTAGATTCGGAAATAAGAAATAAAATTTGCGATCAAATACATCCCCTTATGGACAAAAACAAAGAAACCGCCCAAAATTTGAGAAAATGTTCACCCTACATCAGTTATCAAGGAACTGATGGTGCATTCAAAAACTTCAATCCATTTGTCAGTTTGCGTGTCCTGGGGATTTTTTCGAAAAAAAATTTTTAGTGCCCTTGTTTTCACGTTCATTTTTGCCAAGTTGAAGATTTTATAGGTAGACTGTCATTCCTTTGATTATTGTAAAAATTCCAGAAAGTGCATAGTTTTTGTGCCTCTTTCGAATGGTGCTAGCCATTTTTATCAAAAACTACACAGAAAAAAGTTTTGAAAAGTGTCTTTTTTTTTAACGTGAGAAAAGGGCACTAAAAATGTTTTGGAAAAAATCGTCAAGACACGCAAACTGACAAATGGATTGAAGTTCTTGAATGCACCATCAGTTCTTTGATAACTGATGTAGGGTCAAAGTTTTCTCAAATTTTAGGCGGTTTCATTGTTTTTGTCCAATAGTGTATGTCCAAACAGTATACCTGACGATATCTTCATTCGTTAAAAAGTTATCGCTTCAAGAATATTGTATTGATGAATTAAAAAAAAAACAAAGTAGATGCTTGAGTTTTCAACAATTTTTTTGAATTTAGAAGTCAAAAATACCATGGATAAATAAAAAATAGTTTGAAACTAGATATAACTATAACATCAATAATAACATCATCAAACAAACTTTAATTCCTACTAACAAAATTCTACGTTCTAAATGTTCAAAGTGTCAACCGTTATTATTGGCTACGCATAAATTGAGTCTTTCAGAATAGATCTGTTCTATGGATAATGATACACTATAACTCCAAGTCAAGGCAGCAGGAATCAATCCAATTTTTGGCTGAATTTAAAAAAAATGAAAATTAAAAAAAAAAATGAAACCTCAACCTTGAATAAAATATACATACCTCGGGTGCGTGTGGGGAGAACCGAGAAATGGAAAGCAACAAATAATAAAATTATTCAATAATTATGCTAGCTACGTATGCCTTCAACGTTTTTATATTATTTTTGTTGTTGAGAATGAAATGTTAAGCTGTTTTTTTATTTGTTCAAGGCATGCTTGACTACTTTGAAAAATGATGAAAACTCACGATTATCTATTTTGTTTCTTTAATAAATTCATTGATAAGATATCCTTCTAGAGATATTTTTTTAACGAATTAAGATATCGACATGAGGTTCGGACGTTTTTGGTTGCAAATTTGATCTTGTTTTCAAATCTGATAAAATAATGATACTATTTTTTCCTGATTTTGGAAAAAAAACAGAAAAAACGCTTAACTTTGGAAGACACGCCTCCTAGCGAGGGCCTCAAGAACCAGAATGACATGATTTTCGTATTTTATTCATTAAATCTTCCTTTCCTTAGCCAGACTTTGTTCACAACATTCCGTGGGGTCAAACTTCATAATTGACACTCACAGTTCAAAATGTCAAGGCTTCAACCCCGCTCTTGTTTTAGGTCATGCATGCAGATTAAAAATTTATGGTTATATCAAGAAGATGGACCAAATATGGTGGCATTTTAACGTGAGAGTATTTATTTTTGAATTCATATTGGTAAATTTTCGAGAAAAATGCATTTCTTAGAGGACCAAATAAGCAATTACGCTATCTAGCGATGGATATACAGGGAGCCTCCGATTAAGTCGGCACTATTGTTAACTTATTTATTGTTGAAGATACGAGGTCGTTCAAATGAGAGAACTAGTAGTATTTTTTTCCGCTGATTAATTGGAGGTACCATGTACAGGGTGTCCCAACTATAGAGTAAAGTAGGTTTTATCATATAGGATTATCAATATGCGTCACAGGTTAGGTGCGTCACAAAAGTATGGCACGAAAAAGTATGATTTTTTTAAATGGAACCCCCTGTATATTAATTGATATTTCAATTCTTTCTTCAATTTGGAACAAAAATTGTGATACAACTAATGTTCCTAAATTCAACCGTTATCGAGATATCGCGTTTTAAAAATGGCATTTTTGCAACTTTGACATGCTATAAAACTCAAACTATTCAAGTTAGAGGAAAATGGTTTGCACTTTCCTATCTTAACTTTTCAAGAGCTCTTCTGTCATTTGGATAGAAGGTAACGTCAACTGTCAACTTTTTTCGGCACATTTTGACATTTTTTCACAATAATGGATTTAATCTCCTTGAATAGCTCTCGAAAAGTTAAGATAGGAATGTGCAATCCATTTTTCTCTAACTTGAATAGTTTGAGTTTTATAGCATGTCAAAGTTGCAAAAATGCCATTTTTAAAACGCGATATCTCGATAACGGTTGAATTTAGGAACATTAGTTGTATCACAATTTTTGTTTCAAATTGAAGAAAGAATTGAAATATCGATTAATATACAGGGGGTTCCATTTAAAAAAATCATACTTTTTCGAGCCATACTTTTGTGACGCACCCTGTATGTTTCCAAATATTTTCAGAATGTGCGCTATTCACACCCCTAACCTGTGACGCAAATTGATATTGATATTTTTCATATCCTATATGATAAAACCTACTTTACTCTATCGTTGGGACACCCTGTATAGTGTGCAACAGATTCGAGTGCATGCATGGGGATCCCAGTTATTATAACAGATACGCAAGGTCGGCCAAATTAATGCAAAGTTGCGCATTTTGATGCTCAAGAAAATGCCATTTTTAAATTCCGACTACTTCGCCAGATACTCGAAAAAAAAAACGAAATTTCACAAAAAGGTTTTCATTATTTCCTGCGTTTGTTTGAAACGACATTTTAAAATAAATTATACTTCGTCATTGCCACTTTTTCTGCTCTACAAGATGGTGGTATCAGAATTGAAAATTTGACGTTTCGTCTTCGAGCAGCCATCATCAACTTTACTCTTTTAAATACAGGCGTGGATTTTTTATTTTATTTTAAGCTATCTTTTGACGTCCTTGAGGCATTGAGAAGATCAGATGAGGGTGTGGAGTAATGGGTTGCCTTAGCAACCTCAATAATTTCAATTACTATTCACATATTATTATTTTCAATATTTTGTTAAAATAGCAATATTTTTGAACACTTCCGTAGAAATTGATTCAGTTTTTCATATGAAATTTCTTTATTTTTCATGTCATTTGTGGATTTGATTTAATTTCATTAAATTTATCGTTATTGGATGTTATTTCGATTTATTCAGTCAATTAGTTTTGTTCAGTTTTGGAGGTTTTCTCATAAGAATGACCAGTGGAATGAAGATGGATTCATGAACTAAAATATGTGTACTAATTCCTCTGTTATTATTTTTTGGATGAGTATTTTTTTCGACGGTTGCGATACCTCAATGCATTAAGGATGTGCAAAAGATAACTGGACATAAAATAAAAAATTAACTTGATGATGGCCGCTCAAAGACGAATCGTCAGATTTCCAATTTGATATCGCCATATTGTAGAGGAGAAAAAGTGGCAATGAGAAAGTGCAAGTCATTTCAAAACATCTACTCAAATAAACTCAGGAAATAATAATAGGGCACTACTCACATGGATGTAACTCTAGACATTTATTACGGTTCGGTACCAACCTTTCCGTTTAACAATAATAACGTTATTGCGATATTTCGTTTTTTCCGAATATCTTCGGAAGTAGTGGGAATTTTTCAAATGTCAAAATGACATTTTGTCGAGCATAAAAATGCGCAACTTTGCATACATTCGATCGACCCGGGATCTCTTATAATAACTGAGATCCCCATGCATGCACTCGAATCTGTGGCACCCTGTATATGGAAAAATTACCATAAATTTTTCTTGATTTCCTATAGTGGATTTTTTCCCAAACTCCTATGACTATAAGTTCATACGCTACCTCGTCACCCTCAATGAATCATCCTGTAGAAAAAAGAACTTTTTGTGCAATTCTTTTTGCGAGATCTGAACTTTTATCGCATTTGATGAAGCTAGTGTTTTCGATTTTCCTGGAAGAAAAAAACAAATATTTTGCTGATAATATTTACTCATATAACAATCTATGAACAATTTATGTACAGTAACAAAATTAACAATTTAAAATACCAAACAATATTTGACAATTTTGTGAGTAGGTATGAACCTATATGTAAACAGCTTTTATTTGTTGTCAACGTCTATTAGAAGCTGCTTCTGAATTGTTGATACGTTTTACACTGACGTTAAGCGAAATCCAAACTGTTTAACTATTATTGTCAATATTGATTAGAAGCCAACAAACATTGCATGAAATAATTCAAACCGCAAAAGCTGTATCGTTTGTTGATAACTCGCTAAAATAACAAAATATCCTCATCAAATAAAACGTGTTAATAATTTAAAATTCGATAGTCACTTCTTGAGATCTCGTTAATACAAATCAACGAATAAACAAGTCTGATTCAAAAAGAAGAGAAATGGTTTGATTTTTTTGCCTCTAATGGATTCGTGGAGATTTTTTAACATGATCTTAATGATTAATAATTTCTTCAGCTATCACTACCTTTCATTTTTGATTGAATTCCACAACATATCAGAGGTGATGGCAAAATTATACTTCAACATACTATATACACATATTTACCCTTAAAGTCGCTTCGCGATCACATAATCTTTTTGAGGTATGTAGAAAAGTAAAACGGACTTAATCTTAGTACATTTTAGTACAACTTAGTATGTGTTTTGGAAGCTCAAGTCTCAGTTGTTACTATCGTTGGATTGGAATCTTGTTTTTCTTTTTTTTTCTCGGGTTCCTGTGTGACATCCCATGGTTGCCTCGAGCCAGAACTGAACAAGATATAAACAGTACTACATGCTGCATACACTGCAGCTGCTGTGAGGAAAACTGTTCTCCACTTTGCGATGCTTGGCTGTAAATAAAATGTAGAGCGTGTTAAGTAACCGAAGAAATATAATAATTTGAAAATCACTTACTGTTCCTTTCACCATTATTCCAGCGTACATAGGAGCAGCTAATCCAGCAATATTTGCCAGGCAGTTTGTAAAAGACATTAGGATTCCAGCAAACTGTGGACTTATGTCAAGATGATTCACTTTAAATCCAGAGTATATTCCGCCATTCAAACCTACTCCAATAGTGAGTACAGCAACAGTTAACCAACGATCGCATCCTGTGTAAGCAACAACACAAAGACTGATGGCAGGGCCGTACTGTCCTAAAGCAATAATGTTGAAGTAGGTTCCTATTTTTACAGTCTACAAATATCTTTGATTAATCGGCAAAACTTTCCAAGCATTTTTATTCAAGATGAGATATAGAGTCAACGCTTAGTTTTCGAGATACAGGGTGTCAATGTTCAATTTTTATTTTTGTTTTATTCAATTAAGCCCATAGTAATTCGGATAATTTACAAAAAACGATATCCGGGGTATTTTTGACATTAGATATTAATATGACTCTATCTTGTACGTGACGTCATCTACAATTTCCTTTTTATTATTTCAAATAGTCATAACTTTTTTGCCCAATCCTGAATCTTTGGTTTGACTAAAAAAAATTATTATATAACATTATTTTCACAAGACAATGATAATCTTGTTGGAATTTGTCAGGAGCAACCGTTTTCGAAATATTTACCTACGCTTCAAGTAATTCATGCAATGTGGTTTTAAATGGAAAATTTTGAAAATAGACATAGGTGGCCTCGAAAACGGCGTTATCATGGTTATTTTGACAAATATTTGTATGTTTCCTATGAAAAAAAAGATTAATTTCATTTTGTTTTTTTTTTCGTTTCTTTTCGAATTTTTAATTTCTCTTTTTTTTTAAAGAAACATCAAACATTGAATCAACTGTAAAAAATACCATGATAACGCCGTTTTCAAAGCCATCTATGTTTATTTTCAAAATTTGCCATCCAAAACCACATTCCATGGAATAATTCAAGTGCAAATATCTCGAAAACGGTTGATACTCTTCCAAGAAGACCAAGATGAGTATCAGTTTTATGTGAAAATAATGTTACAATCATTTTTTTATATCAAAAGAAAGATACAGGGTTGGGCAAAAAATTTATGACTATTTGAAACAGCAGAAAAAGTTGTAGATGGCGCCACATACAAGATATGGTCATACTAATATCAAATTTGAATCTCTTATGTCAAAAATACCCTGGATACCGATTTTCGTTAAACTATCAGAATGAATTATTTTTGAATTAATTCAAATGAAACAAAAATAGAAATTGAACTTTGACGCCCTGTATCTCGAAAACAAAGCGTTTTCGAAAGCATGTTTATACAATTCGGCTCTAAAAGGTCCCCCCTTCTTTTAACTTTTGAACCGTTAGATATATGCGAACCAAATTTGGATGCACCATATGAGAGGACGTTCCGTATTTTTTGACATAGTAGTTACAGGTGAAAATGTCAAAATGACAGCTGAGCGACCTTTTGAATGAAACCAATCAAATAAAAAAGTGGGTCAGTGATACCTCATTTTGAAGGCCCTTTGATCCTGTTCACAACTACCGAGTTTCAAGCCTCTGCTATCATTCCTCTATTCCATTATATGACAGCGTGTTATTTTTTTCTCATTTTTGTCACTAAATTGATACTCACCCGCAGGAGTTGACTTCACCAAAATAAGAGGATATGATGAGGCAAAGAAGATCTTCAAAATGAGCTATTACTAAATTTTTTTGACGAAGATTTTTTTCACCTCATTTTTTTTATTATGAAATTCATCCTGATCAAAAAGATTCTGTAATACCTCATTTTGAAGATCTTCTGTACCTCATCATATCCTCTTAGTTTGAAGAAGTCAACTCTTGCGGGTCAGTATTATTAAAGTAACAAAAATAAAAAAAAAACTTGACACGATGTCATATCAACAGGGATGATAACGGAGGCTTGAAACTCGGCAGTTGTAATCGGGGTCAAAGGGCCTTAGAATAAAGTATCACTCGACCCCCCTTTCCATTTGGTTTTGTCATTCAAAATGGGGTCCAGCTGTCATCTCGACATTTTCAGCTGCCACAACTATGTCAAAAAATGCAGAACGTCCTCACATAGACCATATTATGTCCGCATATATCAAACGGTTCAAGAGTTAGAAGGGGGGGGGGACCTTTTGAAGCCGCACTATATAGCAAACTCAAATTTTGTTCTAGTGTAGTTTATACTGTTCAAATATATCAACCTAATCTCGGGACACCCTGTATTGTTAACTGCAAACTTACCAATTCCATTGAGAATTTTTCTTATGACTGTGATCGTGAAATAGGGTTTGGTCAACAAGTAATCTGCAACATGACTGATCACATTAGAGAAAACCCACATGGCCAAATAGGGCAGTGCAGACAAAATTCCGTTCTGGAAAGAAATAGTGATCAATTGAATTATTGATAACTTATTGAAAATAATTATTGGTAGTTATATCATATGTTTATACTGCTGGTTCCTGTTGTTGATCTTGAGTTTCGAAACTCTGAATATCATGGATGATACTGACTTTGCTCTATGCATATATGTATTTTATTTCGTCACTTGTACTGGAAATATAATAAGATCATGTACCTATATATGATGAATTTGATTTTGTCATTCAAGATAATAATTCAAATCCGTGAGGTTTTCTTCCCTCAATTTTTGCTTATATATTTGCCATACTCACATCCTTAATACTGAAATGTAACACTTGATTCATATATGTTGGCAATTCAGTCATCAGTGTTTCGTAACCATAATTATGACCCATATGTGCAAGGAGAATAGCCCAGAAAGGTAGTGAGGTAACAATGGCTTTCCATGGAATTGGTGGAGTCTGTGAAAGAAACGATTTTTTATCACCATGAAGGTTGTCTTTGGATACTTTTCTGAACATGTAAATTTGACAAATCCCATAAACTTTTGATAAAAATCATCAAACTCATTGAACAAGTTTCGGATAAGAATTAGTCAATATAGATTTAAATGTACCTTCTGTCCAGATATTTGACCCAGTGCTTTTTGAATGTAGACTCTTTCATCTGAATTAATTTTTGGGCTAGCTTCTGGATCTTCATATACCCAAATCAAAAATGCTACACACCATACACTTCCGACAGTACCAAATACGTAGAAAATAGATGGCCAGCCCGCATAGGATGTCGATAATAATCCACTCAAGGGCATTGAAATCACAGTACCAAATTGAGCACCTAAACAATTTATTATCCATTTTGAAAAGTATATATTTTATAGGGTCCGGCAGAGAGGTATGATGTTTATTTTGCTTAGTCACTTCAGTAGCCATCGAGACGTCGCCGCGGCATATCGCGAGTTTATTCAAAATACTTTTATAGTAACTGGTAGTTTTGAGGTGCTCCAAAGAGCCGATTTTGAAACAAGATCATTGAGCAATAGAAGCAACAATTTTGCCATTCATCATACAGCAAAAATGAATGTCACCCAAATAATGCTATTTTGGCTAGAATGTTATTCATTTTTCAAGGGTGATAAAAGTTCAGCGATAATCTGTAGTATTTGAAATTCGTTTAAAAATAGGTGAGCCTGATTGTTTTGAAAAATATCATACTTCTTTGCCTGGCCGTATGTGTGTATTAACTATTTGATAAACTTATAAAAAAGTACTTACCCGCATATACGAAAGCACCCATCCTACTTCTCTCATTTGGTGGTATCCACTTTGCCAAAAGTGCGTGTGTGCATGGGACAATGGGACCCTTTTTAAAAAATGATAAGATATATTTTCTATAACAGAGAAGTGTTCATTTATTCTAACCTCTCCAAGACCCTGGATGAATCTGACAACACACAGCCACAAAGGACCATGCGAAGCGGCAATAGGAACTAGAAGCCCAAAGACGGAGTTGATCAACATGCCTATACCCAAAAAGAAGATATTGCCGTATTTTTTGGCAAGAATGCCAAAAGGAATTTGAGTCAACACATAACCATAAAAGAAAGATGAGAGAATATACCCCTGGGTATCGGTTTCCCATGCAAAATAACCGTTATTCTCATGACTGGCCATTGTATTCTGAAAGATTGGTTATTTTTTAACATATACTCACAGCTAGAGTTGAATATAACAAGTTAATAAAATAGTTAAAAAACTCTTACATTATTGATTTCAGTCCCACATTCCATGTCAACACTAGGGTGTCGGTCAGTGGCCTTTGATGCTGTAGCTGTGTGGTTGACCATAGCTACTATGGCTACAGACATATTGGTTCTCATAATATATGCGTTGGCCATGCCAAGGAATAACATGAAGGTGACAAAATGTCTTGTGCCAAATAGACCTGTGAAAATGTGTTATTGGAAGATCTTCATTGCATCAAATAAACATGCATGATAATTCAGAACTACAGAATGAACTCGTCCAACTTATCATCAAAGCTTATAGAATAGTGATAAAAGTCTCACTATGAAAACATATTTTGTTTGTTGTCACATCAATTGTTGATAGACAATGATGTAAGGGTATTAGTTATTTGGATTTTAAATTTTCATGTAAGGGAGAGGTCTACCTTGGGACATTTTATTGGAAAAGCTTGTATTTTGGAAAACATTCATCTGAACAGGTTTGTTTTCACACAGATATTTCTCTTTGGTCTCATATATCCTTATAAACCAAACAGAAAATTTGATAAAAATCATGGAAGAAACCAACTTGTGAAAATAAATGTTGTTGTCCTATTTGTGAATGTGTTTTTTCAGACTTGAGAACTAAAAAAAAACTTAACTAAAATAAAACATAAAACTCATGTTAGCATCCATGGTATTGGTTTTATTGTGAAGATAATGCTACGACATTAGTGCTTAAATGGATTTGGGGCATATGGGCGCCGCGGCTTTTCCGGTTTCCGGATAAAGCGCGATGGAGGCCAATTTTCTACCACTGTTTTCAGCAGTATTCAGTCACTTTGTGTGATATCTCACCCATGTGGGGATGATTGGAGTCGCTAGTCTATGCAGATAAACCAACGACGTTGGATCAGCTGGAAGCCAACATCCTCCCCGTTGTGGGTAATGCTGCCGGAAATAGTGGAAGACAATTGAACTTCCAGATTGCGCTATAAGGCAAGGTTGGGTAAATGGGACCCAGAGGTAAGTGGGCCATCCCATTAAAAAACGTATGGAATGTATGTTCTGTTTTATTTCTATGTTTTGTGGGGTCATACATAACGCCATCTATCCACTACAACAGACACCTTTGACATAAATCTTCATTGTAATATATGCATGGCCGGCAAGTGCACAACAGCTGATTTTGCGTCTTACAATTTTTGTCGACTTTACTATTCTTATTAAAATTGTGTAATAGTTTTTTAATGAGATATCAATTGTTGTATTAAGAGGTAAGTAATAGATGTCTTTTAGCATGTGTTTCATGAATTATTGCTAGTTATAATTATTGAAGGTTATAAAAGGGGGGACCCAGTTCCCCTAAATAATTTTCTTTTTGGACCCTACACGAATGGGTAAATGGGTCCCCCAGGACCCACTTACCTTGCAATAATTAGGTAAACGAACCTATGATGGGCAGAGAATACCACAGAAAAACAACCAGAGGTGCAGACGGTGGGCGTTACAGCAGGCAAGAGCTTCAAGTCGCTGTTTTAGATGTCCAAGAAGGAAGGAAGACTTTAAGAGGTGCTGCCACGCATTAAAACATACCAAGATCTACATTAACGCACTATGTGAGGGGCTGAGGAGTAAAAGGTACTGTCGCTATTTCTGGAAAAGGAGGGGGTGGAAAACGGTCTATGCCCATTGATGATGAAAAGCGCTTAGTGGAAGGGATTTTAATAATGGAGAAATGGGGCTTCGGGTTATCAAGACATGAAGTTTTAGATGTGGTATAGACGTACGTTAAAAGTAATGAAATTAAAACAAGGTTCAAAGATGGGCGTCCGGGTGAAGAATGGTATTTAGATTTTGCGAAGAGAAATAAATTATCCATAAAGAAACCTCAAGGGGTAGAATATGCAAGAATGGCTCAAATAAATCCTTTTGTGATTTATGGGTTTTTTGATTTACTCAAAAGAAGAGTTGATGATTTGAATTCACAAGACAAGCCTGGACAAATTTTTAATTTAGATGAAACGTCATTTTGTCATGATCCGAAGAAAACAGAAGTTGTAGGTGCAGTTGGAGTCCGTAGTACTCGAATGATTAGCTCAGCTGGAAAGGAAAATACAACGGTTCTAATCTGTGCTTCAGCAAAAGGTGACAAATTACCACCATTGGTAATTTTTAAAGGGAAAAACATTATTGAGTCTTGGCTAAGTCAAAACGTAACAGAAAATATGGCTTATGCAGCAACTGGGAAGTAAAATTTTTTATAACTGGTTTGAGAAAAGCTTTTTACCAAATATCCCAAAAGAACGCCCTATTCTTCTTATCTACGACGGTCATTCAACACATGTTAGTCCAGAGCTCTGCAGGGTTGCAAATTAAAATAATGTAATTATTTTTAAACTGCCTCCCCATACAACCCACGTGTTACAACCTTTAGATGTTGCCATATTTGGACCGTTTAAAACAAGCTGGGATAAAGACCTTGTTAAATGGCAAAGAATAAATCCTAGAAGAAAAATTCCCAAGAAAGATTTTGTTGAATTACTTAACTCAGTTTATTATGAAATGCCAAAAACAAATATTGTGAGTGGTTTTAGAAATACTGGCATATATGATGATGTCAGAGCAATTCTTGGTCTGCACCCTGTCAATAGGAATCAGGTAAAAACTTCTATGTTCAACCCAGAAGATTTGAAACGTTATCAAGAGAAAAATAAGCGTACAGACGTGCTCTTATCTACTGATATCTTGGCTCTCGATCAGCCCTCTACCTCTACAAGTGAAATCATCGATATAATGATTGAACCTGCTCAAAGTCTCATTCAGCCACAGCACTCTACCTCTACAGGCGCAACCACCGATATAACAATGCGTGAATCTGCACAGGGTTTCAATATTAAAAGTTGTTCACAGATAGAACAGGAGAGACTGCAATAAACCAGGATTTTGATATTCAAGAACCTGATAAACAATTACCTCAACAGACCACTTAAGCTGAAAATTTATCAATGTCTCCGAAAAACAAAAAATCTTTTGAAAATATATTGTTAAGTCTGGTGAGAAATACTAAAGGAAATGAGGCCTCTGCACCCAAAAGAAGAAGGATCACTACCTCTGCGGAAATTATAACTACAAAAGAATACATTGAAACGCTGGAAAAAGAAAAGAAAGAAAAAGGAGATAAAGAAAACCAACGTTTATTAAAACAGAAAAATAAAATGTTAACATCCCAAATTTCCAATCAAAAGAAAAACAAAACAAAAAAACTCAAAGAAATACAAAACTCTAGCAGCGAAATATCGGAAGAATTAAATCTATCTGATGAGGAAGATGAGGTCATTGATAATATTCTAGAAGTGATCCCTAATGATTACGTCATTGTTAACTATAATGGCACCTATTATCCAGGACAAGTCTTGTCTCTAGAACATGCAACAGCGCGAGTAAAGCATATGCTTAAGTGTGGAAAAAGCAATTCCTGGCGTTGGCCTGAACGAGAAGATACTGTAGACTACGACATTGATGATATTTTGAAGATTATTAAAGAACCTACTTTAAAAAATAAGAGAAACATGTATAACGTACCAGAAATGGATCAATTTTGCTAAATAAATAAACTTTTATATTTACTTAAAATTATGTTTTTTTTTTTGTTAAGTAACACTCGTTTTTACAAATTGTGTAGTTTTTAAACGGTAACAGATAATTTTACGAAATTTGGAACCATAAAAGCGAAATCTCTAAAAAAGGGTCCAGTTACCTTTGAGTTCTCATAACGATTCTTAATACAAAAATACTCTGGGGTGATCCAGTTACCCCAAAATCCGGGGTAACTGGGCACACCTACACAAATAAATTGAAAAAATAAAATGGAAAATTTAGCATAACAGCTTTCTAAATTTATATACTGTTAGCCAATATAAACCTTTTTAATAATCTAAAACCGATACCTAATAGTGATTTGTCCAAACCTTAAAAAAGTATTTGAAGTTTTATTTTAAAAATTGTAAAACTAGGGCCCATTTACCCAACCTTGCCTTACGAACCAGTCGTGGCGCCGCCGGCGCCCATATGCCACAAATCACATTTGAGCACTAATGACATAGCATTATATCTACAATGAAGCCAATACCATGGAGGTTAACATGAGATTCATGAGTTCTATTTCAGTTCAAAGTTCTTAAGTCTAAAAAAACACCCTTTACATGCATGAGTACCTTCGGACATCACCTTTTGTAGAGATCGGTCACGCGAAACTGGATAACTCTAATAACTGTGTTATCTTCCACGTTACCAAAGTTAACTTGATAAATAGGAGTTGAGTCACTCGCGCGAACCGTCAAAACACACATCCCCTTACTCCGTCTTGCCATTTCACTGTAACCAGTGAAACGGCGCCAATCGACCGGAACAGTGTATCAGTTTTTTCATGAAGACGCATCTGATGGCCTTCTCCTCTCAGTACCCCCTTCTACTTGAGAAAAAGGCAGAAACATGCAAACTTTCAGTGTGGTAATTTCGTGAATAGTCCTATCGTGAAATAAAAAGTTGCCTACAACCAACCAGCAGAACGCCATGCGTCATCGAGTAATATTTCATCCTCTTTGGCCACATAGAATTTTATTGACTTTTTGCTTATTAGTTTGACGAGGGCAAACACATCTACTTTCATTTGATCGTTGGGGGTGGACCGTGATACTATAACAAACAAGATATGATCACGCGCATCTTCCGCTGACGGAATTACGTGCTCAACCTTAATAACGCACAGGTTACACAAGTGACTGGGTTAATAGTTACGTTTTTGATGTCTTAACAGCTATCTTTCCTATACGTTTCGAGCATGCAGTGACGACATACGCGGGTCGGTTCTAATTTTGCCCAGCAAATTGTGATATTTTGTGTGATTTAGTATCATTTATGTGAACCACCAGGTCAAAAGTACATCAAAATCCCAAGGTGCACACTTTGCTACAAATATGAAAAATTTAGTAATTTTCAAGCGGATCTAAAATAATACATCAAAAAATAAAAATACCTTTAAAATTGTTTCAAAATATCACTAATATAATATTATAATAACTGCAACAAAAATACTTGATTTGATTTTCAAACCACATAATATGGTGTTCGTAGATGAAAGGTTAGCTGACATAGATGTTAATCTTATTTTGCCGTTTTTTTTGCCGTAGGAGGCTAAAATATTTCGGTATTTTACCTGCTGCCATCTATGAGAGTGTTGAATACTTTTTTGTCTCGCAATGTAGAATACTACATGTTCTTGCCTGTTCATAGAAGTGTTTTAAGGTACACTGTGTCTCGGGATACACACTTCTTCCCAACATTATTCTTTTATTAAGCCTAATGTAATGTGCCCGTTTAAAAGATTAGGATATATTATTGATGAAGTTGAATGACCTTGTGAATTATTATCAAAAGGTTTTTTCAAAGAAACTCATGACAATAACTGTAGTCATTCATAAAGTTGATGAAAAAAATGAGAAATGTCAAATAAGATTTACACATCTCATAAAAAAAAGTGAACTTGGAACTGGGTAGAAAATAAAGGAAAATGAATGCATACGAGAAATGTAGATAAAGAATCTTGATTTATTTATAATTGTTTCTCTGCTCTCTACAGATTAATTTCACAGGAAAATAAGCTGTTGACAGGTTACCACTTTTCTGAAATTTTTATTCGTGCTAAATTCTTTCTCAACAGCGATCAAATATTTTGAGTCGATGCATGCGCCGTTGTTGCCTTATAGTTTCAAAATATGTACCAATTATTTTCAATTTCTGAAATTTCAGTAGAATTATGTCTGGCTTTGTGACTTAGAAGTACGATAAGTTCTGTTTCTACTATAATAAATATGAAAAACATAATAATAGTTGCCAATAGTCATGTAAATAGGTATTTATTTGGTAAACTACAATTATTGCTAAGCAGGAATGAGCGTAGCGAATTCTGAAATTCACAGGAATGCCTTCATATCACGACTATACTAGAATATTTTTGCTTTAAACAGGAATCAAAGGCAATTAGACAATTATCACAAATTGCATTTTTGAATCATCTTAAAGTAACATTTTCACGATGTGGTGGTGTGAAAAAAGAACTATGAAAAATGTTACGCTGTATTTTCATCTTATTATAGATTCTCCCCACGCCGTCGCGTTCCATCCATCCATCCATCTATCTCATTATTTTTATTACACGAAAATTAAATAACTTTTTTTTCAGTTGAGATAAGGTACAAGTGAATCTGAGGCACAGTTTCAATTGGATACAACCTTCCTAAGTATTTTGAAGTTATCAATACTATTACACTTATGTTCTCGTGAAAGTTGAAGTTTATGGTGGAGCAATTAGATTAAAAGCAATGTTATTGTATGATTTTTTTCATAATCGGCAGTCAACAGTGACAGGACGACCCACGATTAACCAATCAAAAAATTTACACTTCCGCTACTGCCATTAGCTGAAGTGTAAAAGACTTAGTTGATGCACTAAAGTTATCATGAACAACTCAGTGAGTTTTTTTTAAGGTACGGCTGTAGGTAGATGCTACGTGACTGTTATGAGGTTATTCACCTGACCAGCTAATTTTGGTTAAGCAATAATCCACCAACAGAAACAAACCGTGAAATCAACAAGACCATGGAGCGAAAAATACGTGTCACGGATTATTTGCTAGTCACTATTTCAATTGATGATAGCAGGTCACAGTGTATTGATTGAGATTCCAAAACGTCGATCATGGAGCGAGAATGTTCAAGGATTTTCTAATTACACTTTGCAAACGATTTAGCAAATTTGTTCATCTTTTTTTACAGTCCTCTTCTAAACCATTATTCAAAAATCAGTATTGCCTATACACTACAAATATCAGATTGATTAGAAGCCGCAAGACCTCTTGGCGGTAAAACTCCAAAACGCGTTGACCATCATTCACAAATTTAGCAAAAACGTATGTGAAGGAAACTTTTCATAAACAATTATTTTTCCAATGAAATTTAATGGATTCAGGTTTTATTGATAAGAACTATATCGTCTTGCAGAGTAGACCAAAAAAATTGATTCAGATTACATATTTTGGAATATTTTGATTAGTCTGTATTCTCGTTAGAAAAGATATTCTGTGTAGATCAAAACACGTTAAAGACGCTGTGAGAATAGAAAATAATAGGTATAGAAATATCTGGAATAGATTGATTTTAAAATGGTTCTAATCAAAAATTGCTGAAGAGGTCGAGAATAATTTTTTCCAAGTTGTGAGGTACGGAAATCCTATGCAATCATACACAACATAATTTGGGCATAAAAAATAATAAATCATGCTTCAAAATTGAAATTTCTATTCAGAATTCCTGTCGAGTTGCGTTTGTGCGATTTTCAGAGGGTAAGCCTTACCAGCAAAATCAGTGATTTGATGGAAAAATTAAGTATCAGCCAAGAAAGTTCTATATAAAATAAGCATTCACAATATGTGATGAGGATCATGGTCGTTTTTTTTTTGGAAAATAATCACTTATTATTCTAGTGATACCTATATTTTTTACATTACTATGAATGTTGTTGAATTGGAACAAATCAGTAGTCTCATTCTATAGCTTCTCAAATATGTTTTTATATATATTTTTTCCAGAACCTTGAGGCCCAAGTTTCTTTTTTTCACATCGATTGTCTTGAAAAACATTTCACCTTCTATTAAGATCAAACTAGAAACACTTTTGTTTTGAGCAGCCATGGTAATGTAACCGGTAGCAAAGCAATTGTTAATTTAATGCAATTAATTAGATTAGATAATGACGAATTCAGTTAAACTTTGACCGTGTATGCAATATGCAAGTGAAAATACATTTGAAACTTTGTGGAATCTTTCATGAACTGAAGTCTATAGTTTTATTGGACCAAAGAATAAAAAAAATTGCATTCCATCATTATAAGAATTATGTCTGATAATAACTATCTACAAAATATTATCCCCATATACCTACCTTTTCGGAATTCTTGCAACTCCACCTCCTTCGCAAAAACTTCCTTTGGATAGTACAAGTTTTTTTTCTTTACAATTTGACTCATTTTCAAGGTGATACTTTAATGGTACTGGGTCCTCACACATTCAACCTATCAATATTGACGACACTCTTTACTGACAACCGATAAATGTTTTGAGATTATATCCCAAATACAATAATGAACATTATCAAAATATTTCACAACCTGAATCCATGATTAAAAAACTAACACTTTTGTGATATGGAAAACAATGATCATATCAGTGTCGTCAAATAATCGGTGGTTATCGCTTTGCGGAATGTATTGAGGAATTTGCGCTACCGATGGTGGGAACCCACTAAACTCTCTCAATAAACAGTATTTTTCATATCAATGGGAGGATGAAGAAAACTGAAAAAAGTTTATGTTACCGGCAAGAGATTCACCTCAACACTAATTCAAAATCTGTACTTCCAAACTGTGTAGCTGGCTTCCGACCGGCCGGCGGCTCAAAAAGTAATATGAATGGAAATATGCCAGGGAAGAATGGTACAGACCTACTACATTTTGCGCTCGACCAGAAACATTTTTGTACAAGTAATTATTGTCACTATCACCAGTAACCATGATTCACGACCAACGATTTACTTTGAACGATTCGTCACATTTTTTTATCGACAGATAGAATTTTAATTTTTTTTCAAAATATTATGTATCAACATCGCATTTTGATTTTGACGTTGATTCTTTCTTTATAATATTTATCGCACTTTTGACATTTTCAATGAAAAAAACTCTCTTCTTCTTTCACCCTCTGCCATAACGCCCGAAATTTATTGATTTTTAGATTCTGCACCAATTTTTGAGAAACCAATGATACATTTGATAACTTCAATCTATTTCTCGCTTTTCGTGTCCTAGCGATATTTGAAAAATATATATTTAGTGCCCTTTTGTCACGTTTAGAAGAAGGTCTAACTTTTGATAAAGAATTCGAAAGGGGGGCAAGATTTATGAACTTCTTGGAAATTTGACAATAATTGAACACATAAAGGAAAGTCAACGATAATACGTAAAAGGCTGGCAACTCATAAGCATCCAGAAAAATATAAAATGATCGTCGTGAGAAATCGATGGTTTTTGAGATGGCACTTGGTTAACAATCGGGAGTGTCACACCTAAAAAATGAAATATTCGATTCAGTTCTACAATTGTGAGTATCCGGAGAAGTATTTTTTATCAAACTTCAACATTAAACTAAATGCTCAAAACATTTAATTTTCTAATTGTTAACTTTCATTACATTTTTTCGTATATTTTTTCAAGTTTTTTTGTTTTTATGATGTTTTTCCGGATACTCACAAGGATGCTCATTACTTAACCTACCAGCTTTCAAAGTATGATCGTTGACTTTTCGGTCACCCTGTATATTTGAATCAATCAAAAATGAAATGAAGCATACTGGAACCAGTGTATGGTGCTGCTATAGGAAGTTTCTAGAAGCAGCTAGCTCAATTTGAAAAATACGAATATTATCACTACTGAAGGATGAACAACGTCAAAAATAATGTGAAAGAGATGTGTATATGTTATAAAGGACTTCTTGGGATATCGATATTTGTTAAGCTACCTTCAAAGCACTGATGCTAACATTTCCAACATGATATACATATGATGATGCCATAACAAAAATACTTTTGAATAGCTTGTACTTGTTGAGTTGAGAAGGTGAACTTATTTGACATTGATAAAATTAACAGTTCGCAAAAAAGATTCACGTATGAAATGTCGAGTCTTGAATAAAAGAGATATAAAATATTTATTATAAATTTTAAATGAGGAAACGATAATTCGCCTGTTTGGTCAAGATCTCCATAACAAAGTCCAACATGACCTTCTTGATATGCCATATAAAAAATCGAAACTTCCAAAAAATTTTTTTGTGGATAGTTTGAATCTTGAAATTAAAAAAGTACTCGTGTTGAAAAGTGGAAGAAAAGTACTTTTTTAATCGTCAATCTGATCTGGCACACCCTGTATACTCAAAATATTGCTGAAGATCTGATCGCCATCTCAGTAAAATATTCATGCCATAACATTGTCAGTTATGAGTTTAGAATTGACATAACAGCCAGCCAATATGTGTGACCATTTTCGAAAAAGGACGACACTACAAAAAAAAAATAAAAAAATCTATAACCCTCCTGAAGAATGGACGTAACTATGACATTTGAACATGAAAAAAACATGAGTGGTCAGTGAAAGAGTAGGTATTCTTACATATTATGGCGTGATGATGACACATTTGATGATTCTCTATTTATTCATTGTTTATATCTATTTGTGATAAAAATAAGTGCGAACCTTTTATGTGTGGTTCTTCTCACTGTCACGTAATTATTAGAATACCTCGGGAAGTAGAGGGATTGTTGAGGCTCTTCCCAAATACCGACGTTATACCGGAAAAAGGCTTCATTTGGAATGTAAACAATATCTAGTCTCTAAGGTGATCAGAAAAATGACTTTATGATCAATATTGGGCATACAGTGTCCGACATAAAAGTTGGGTACATATGGGATTTTTTTTAAGTAAACAGCATTGCTGCCCTTTTCCGAGTTTGATGTGAAGACGTTTCTATCTATCTATTTATTTTTTTGATACACTTTCTTTGTGGATACTTTGTGCATATCCAGAAACCAAAAAATCGATTTTGACACATTTCATGAGTTCATCGATCAACCGAGAATTTTCAAAAGAGTTTATTTCGTTGTCAAAAAATGGGTTGATTTGACAAGATTTCCAGAAATTAAAAAAAAGTTGTTTAGAATCCACAAAGGACTCCGCATGCCAGAGCACATTTCTGAGCAAATCAGATAAAAATAAATACAACTCATATTTTCCCCTTCCCATGCATTAAAATGAAAATCGAAAATGATGATTTGATTCTGAAACTAACTTTCAGTCGAATTTCTCATGAAATAAAACAGTCAAGGGATATAAATTGAGAAATACAGTTTGTTCGCATCCTCAACTGTACTCATGTCCGTTTTCTCACATTTTCTGGCGATCAGAAGAATATTGAATTAACGAATATTCACTATAGTTCACCTATATAGATTGAATCTTGAGAATAATGATCTCATAGAATCGTATCTACGGTGGAAAAAAAAACATGGGTACAGTTATATATACCGGTGATCTCATAACATGTCAAAATGGATTTTTTGTTTATCGGACAAGCACCTTGTGCTTGTCCGATAATCCTTGAATTCAGTTGCTTAAAAATATGAATAATAAAAAAAAATCCCATATGTTCCCAACTTTATGGCGGACACTTTATATTTATATAATTGACAAATTGAATTGGCTGGTCAGTTTCTAGTATTTGTCGCATTTATAAAAAGACTTCGCGTAAAGTTGACTTCTATTGCATATACATTCATACACATATGCAGATTTGTGCTGAAAAAACGGGTATAGCAAAAAACCTTTCTAATTCCTGGACTATTGGAAACATATACTCGATCAGGTAAACGAGTAGTCTGACGTTCGATGATTGAAATCTTTGGTTTCCATGGCAATAAACAGGGTGTCCCGCGAGGTAAGGGACAAAATTCCACTATACGTGTTTATTAGGGAAATTCGAGTCGACAATGTCCTATGAACATGGTTCCGCAAATGCTTCCTTGACACTTTGATTTTCATTTTCTGGACAACTTTTTTTTCTATTAGACGCTCTGAACAATGATTGTGAACAGTCATTTTCACAGTAGTATTTTTTTTTGTCTTTTCGGCATTATTGTAGTTTTCGCCACAATAACACTATTAAATTTAAAAAAATCATATCTTTTGCGGATCCATTTTCATAGAACATTTCGACTCGAATTTATCTAGAGAAATTTTGTAACTTACCTCGCGGGACACTCTGTATACTTAAAGGTTTTTGAATTAGACTGGAGGTTTTAATAGATAGTGTCTCCGTTTTTGTCAATCGCAACTGACTGTACTTACATAATAAGCAAAAGTTTTAAGCATAGCATTGAATATTGCATATTCAATATCATCAACTTATTCATCGTATAGGTTCAGCTGGCTTTATGAGACTCATATACAATCAGGTTTCCACCCTTTTTATTTGGTTCAAGTTATCTTGTTATGCTAATGTGAAGGGTAGGTCTACACAACGCGTAACGTCTAACTCGTACAATTCTATGCATAGGTACATATGTTTTAATGGAAAGGACAAGGATGCAAGTTCGATACTACTTCTACTTCTTCATTTCAAGACAACACTGAATTTGTTGTCAATTGATAACGTGAAACGAACAAAAGCCCATTTAAATGGATTACATGACTAATTGCTATCTTCTGACGGATTAACAGTGTGATATATGTGGAAGAACAGTGATCATTATCGGTCTTATTGTATTACTACCGACGAAAGCTATGCTTATAATTTATTTTCGCAACTTTTGCGTCTAATTGATAATCACTAAAAGATAAACTCATAGATAGTGCGATATTATCCCAGAAAGATCATGCAAGGATTTTTTCACACGGCATAATACCAACATCCTGTTTATGAGTTTATCAAGACCCATTGTTCAGAACGTTATTCAAAACCATTCTGATTAGCAGGTGAAATACACAATATGAATAAAAAGGGGTTCTTCTATATTAAAATGAATAAGACTAAAGGGTTGATTGAATGATCCATGATCCATATAATCTTAATAAAGCCCTGGATTCTTTTCGAAACGTTCTTTTTTGTTTGTTTACTAGTGAGGGTGCGTTACTAAATTCTTTGCAAGTCTTATTTAGGCTGGCGCACGGGGAAGTCATTCGTAAATCAAGAAATCACGGACAATGACGTTTTTCAAAGTCAAGGCTATAAATGCGATTATCATTTAGGTCATGTACATACCTTCAAATATAGTAGGTATAAAAGCCACATTTAATGTGTTTCTGTTGTTGTGAAATGACTGACACGACGGTCAATATGGGTCGATTTGATAGCTTAATCAACAGCAATGAAATCATGTGAATATCTTGGTTTTGCAAAAAATTTCACGCAAACACTCAACATTGAGAATTAATACGTCTTGTCCTAATGTTTTGATTAAAACCTCAGGGGATAATAACTAATTCTGGAAACCTTGGAGTCAATAACGATAGATATACAGTATATGTCCGGCGATTGGGTTCCCAAAAATAAATAAATATAAAGTGTTCATCAGCATAATAGTCAGGGCCTGAGAGGTTTTTTTTTGGAACAATAATACAATGTCAACAAATGGTTGACGGTTTGATGATCATGTTATTGAATATAAACATGGAATAATGGAGTCAAATGAAAACGTAATATATAAACTGTTGAATTACTAATGCTTTTTGACTGTTTTTTTTTTTTAAATAATATTTGCCAAGTTATGTTTTCATGTGAAATAGTTCTATATTAGAAGCCTATCTTTTGACTCATCTTCTACTGATGGATGTGTACAATACAATGTTATTGGGATGGTAATGTACCTATTATATCGCAACGTCTTGGAACAATTAACTATTTACGGAAAAATTTGTTGGAATAATCTGATGGCAATCTAAAGAGTTATTGAGAGGTTTCAACAAACGAGTTCTGTCGCAAACATCAAGAAGGAAAAGCAAAAATATGACCACAACGATGCTGCCACATTGCCACAGTTATGGTTTTAGAAGATTCTGTGATCGAAAACCCTCTGATGTCCCTTAGAAATCGCGCTAAGGAGTAAGAAGTTGAGAAATATTTAGAGGATATCAAAAGAAAATGACATTTTTCCCTATAAACTTCACTCAAATTCAAAAAATTCGAGACGTCGGATATCAATATCGATCATGCTATCTTGAAGAGCAGAGAAAGTGGCCATTGGTTTTGAATTATCTTTCCAAATAAATCCAGAACAAAATAAAAAAAGGAGTTTGAAAAAATTGGTCATTTCCGAACATTATTTCCTTTTTGAGATTTCCAATCATGATGTTTTTTTAAAGTTGCATTACAGTTCCATATCGACTCATACCAAGATCCAAAAGATTTGGAAAAGACGTTCTTGAAAAACTTGTAACAAACCACATACGTGAGTCACCCTGCATAACTTTGCAAACGCCTGGCTATTATGTGAATGAAATTAATTTTCTCGTTAATCGTTTCATTCTTAAACTAAAAATCATTTTCCACTTTTCAGTTCAGAAACGTGTTTTTTAGTTTTTTAAAGTCTACCTTATTAATACTTACATGATTGTCATATCTCCTTGACCTTTCAATTTAAATATTTTTGGTCTCGTTTCTTACAACAGTTTACGGTCTTTTAAAAGAAATTTCTTGTTGAGCTGTTTAGTTTTAAGAAAATATACCAGAGTTTACATGTCTGTGATTTTTGGAAAAAGTTGAATGTAACGGTTAACGGTACCAGTTTTCAGACGGATCCTTGATCACTATATAATCAGCTTGATTTTTTGAGTGAACACTTAATTGCAAAGAATATAAATCAGCAGCCTCACCTACAAAAAACAAAAAAGAATCACTTCAAGATGGCAACCACAGGGATTATTTTATTTGTTTGTGCAAAAATAAGTCAGTATTGAATGAAGAAAATAGTAATTACCTCTGAGATTACGCAATATTCGAACTACATTGAACACCAGTTTCCTAGTTGGTTTTTTGTTGGATTTTTCATTGTCGTTTTGCAATTGAATGTATCCACAAACAATAATTATTCTTGAATTACAACCGAACAAAGATTTTTAAAGTAGTTGGCATCAGTTCATGTTCTTCAGATGAAATCAGGTTAGCGGAATAAAAAGCAATATACATGATTGAAAGAATTACATAGTTCTTGTATTTTTTGAATCCCTGATCTCATGGGCTTCAGTGACGTGGCGTATCGTATGTTTCAGAAGAGAGGTCGGAACCTGTATCATTTCATTCGAACTTCTGAGTAAAAAGTAATAATCAAGTAACTTGTTATGAAAATTGGATAATTTGGAAACGGAATTTTGACAGTTTGTAAATAAAAATAAAAATATAACTATTTAAGAATAAATCCAAATCAAGTTGAATGATCTATTATCAACTCTAATATGATTTATAGCTGCAAATAAAAAAAATATCAAAAGCAGAATCTCAAATATCAGCAACTAATAAATGTTAATGAAAGAAAAACGATTATGTTGCATGTGTTAATCGTAGAGTCGAATGATAATATTTTGGATAATCCCTTGATGTTCATATTATGTCAGTCATTCCACAAAAACGGTGAATTTGCTAATATTTTGCAAAAATGACATGTATATATTAATAAGATGCGAAAATAAACTAATTACCACGTTTATGGTCTAACAACACCAATTTACAATACTTATTATTCTTAATACCCTCAGCAAATAGTATGAACGTGCAAGTTCACGCGATCGTCACGAGATATTTTCTCCTGAATCTCGCGAATTTATTTGTTGATGGAATTAGCTACATTATTTTCATTTCTTTATTCAAGCTCATTATTGGGGAATCCATGTCGATGTATGTGTGATGTCAAGAAATTTTTCTTATTTGTAACACATGAAGATTCTGATATTTCGAAATTACATCAACACAGGTCCTCTTAGGTTCAAGTTCAATTTTTTTCACGCTTTCATATAATTCTTTGGAATTATCATAGATCGAGCTGTTTGAAGTTTTAGCATGCCTTTGATCATTCTCTCTTGTGAACGCTCGTTTGTGAGATGATACAAGTAAGAGTTGAAAATTTCAGAATCATCAGCTTAAAATAAAATGCTAGCATTTGCATATTATGACTTTCATACCTGTACATGATTACCTTTTGTTGCAGTAGATATAAAAGTCATGATATGGAAGTATAGTGATATGCTAACTTGCAAAATTTTCCAATATTTTAAATTTTCGTAGATTCAAATTTTCTTTAGTAAGTTCGGATTCAGGGTTAAGACTAATTTTGGAGCAGGTTTTTTATTTATCATTTAACGTTGGGAGGTCAAAAAATGACAGTTTGCTCTTGTTCAATATTATGTTTTTACATTTTTGAGACGCCCAGTATAATGCAAATCAATTTTCTTATCGTGGCTCCTATTTTTTCAGCTAGCAGACTTTTTTTTTATCGAGAATGACTTTTTGTCGTACCTTTCAATTTTTGGTCCATTTCACCTCTTGTTCACCACATTATGAGTTAGTTTGAGCTTGGGTCGAGAAATAGGATTATGATACTGTTTTTTGTCCATCTCGTGGAAGGCGCCACTTGCAGCATCTTTACCGCCTTTGATTTGGCTTGTTTTTTTATAAGGAGAGCTTATACACATGTTTTAACTCTCAAAACTCAATGCTGTTCGAAAAAAATTAAATTTTATAGTCTCTTGCATGGTGGACCCACTTTTTCCCGCAAACACGATATATATCTCTATGATGCTAGCCAAATACTGTGAAGTTTGTTTTAAATAAATACCAAATGTATAGCTACCATGAAAAATGTTCATTTGAAAGTTATTTCATTTAATCTATTTCTCATTCATTCAACTCAAGATTTTCAATTGTAATTAGACATTCCGTTGTTTATTCGAAGCCCACTTCACAATATTTGACTAGCATAAAGATCTATGAGGTTTGTTTGCGAGAGAATTTGGATTTATCACGAGAGATATAAAATTCGGATTTCTCGAAAACGGCTGGGTTTTGAGAGATTGAACAGGTAGGTATAATTTTTTTTTGTGTAACACATCAGGAAGTTATATTTTATCAGATTTGTAATAACTCAGTGCACAAAAAAATTATATCAAAATTAAAAACAATCGAGATTGACAAAAAATGGTATTGTATTTTTATTTCTTGATCCAAATATCCCTTTCATATCAAGTTGTGTCGCAAAACATCCAAAAGCTCACTTTATAGGAACAACTTTTGAATTTTAAAAAATTACTTTAATATCTCCTTATTTTGACAGTTACAAAATACGGAAAATGTTATTGAAATGTTATTGTCCGCAAGTGGCGAGAAAGACCATCATTCTTCGAATAAATGTTTTTTTTTGCAAATTTTTGTTGATTGTTTATCAGGGAACGCTTTATTGGGGTCATTGTTCTTCCACTTTCCAGGAACTGTTTTAAAATGGCACTTTGCACACTATTAATTTTTTTTGATGTAGGTTGATTTAATGAATTTTCGAGAATCTTTCGTTTCTTTCTCAAAATAAATAGATGTTATTTTCAATATTACATTTATGGATTTTCATTTCATATTAATTACTATGAGGAAGAACTATCTGAACAGCTCTTTGTTGACGTAATTTGTTGAAGCCAATCTCGTAAAAGATCGTATAGTGACTGTGAGTACCTGCCAATTTGTTTTCCGACTTTCTTGACGTCTTTTTACTTTCCCATTTTCTAAATAAGACATTCAAGTTTACGTTATGCACATTTTTTGTCTTGTTTTCTTGTACTTTAGATTTTCATTATATGAAACCAAAAATAAACATTTAAAAAACAATAGTTATTATGTCCAGTGGACCACTATTGAGTACTATAAAAAGTATTATAATTGGACAATTTGCACATTTTTTGGAAATATGAAAAATATGAAGATTAGTAAGTAGGTACTGATGGCATTGATGTTTGAAAAATCAACCAACGACCTCTAATGTGGTAATCACCGATTAAAGAGCGCCAATCTACATCCACTACGTCACAGAATATATTGTCTATCTCCATCTGACGTATTGACTGAGATGACTTTCTCTTTCTCTGGAGGGTAATTTTGCTCCGCACCGTTTTCGATCATGTAGTGAAATTTTCGTTTCCTTTTTCATTCATTTAGTATATTTTTGGGTATTTTGGGAAAAAATCGCTGCTGACTTTCCAATATTGTCTAGAATACGTATATGAAATTTAAAGTCATTTGAAAATGTATGCAAATTGTTCATTCTTCTACAAATACCCAGGTTTCCATTGATTTATATCAACAAAATTCTCCAATTTTGCTTTCACATGATATATCTTGTTTTTTTTTTAATTTCCTGAATTTTGAAT
This sequence comes from Orchestes rusci, assembly GCA_958502075.1. Lineage (NCBI taxonomy): Eukaryota > Metazoa > Arthropoda > Insecta > Coleoptera > Curculionidae > Orchestes > Orchestes rusci. The sequence continues at coordinate 90,656,028 of OY293303.1, forward strand.
CATGATCTATTTCACCTTATCGGGACTTATTTTATTAAAAAAAAAAAATATTTGTTTGAATCATCGCTGGATTTTCTTCGTATAATATAAGACCATCGCCAGATTATTGATGCAAAAGTAACATTTTGTGTCATACACAAAAAGCACTTGACAACAAGAAACTTGAAAACGTTTGGAACCAAATAGGTTTTCTCATTAATTGACGAATTTTTTTTTTACGTAGAAGAATATAGGAATATTTTTAGATTCCTAATCGGAATATGAATCCAAAATAATCACAAAAAAAAAAAAAAAAATGCTAAACATTTTTGATAGAGTGTGGAAATACCTAAAAAAGACAGGTAAATCATGAATGCGCCACAAAACTGCAGGATGATGTCTATGGACTTTTTGTAAAAGAGATGCTGAAGACATCAAGAATAAGTTGTTATATTGAAGTGTGTTGATCTTCAATGATACCTTGACTGCTTGTTGTGCCGTCATCCCTTCAAATATCGATAGCTTGACTACTTACTGAATAATTTCATTGATATATTATTTTACTATGATAAAAGTAGCCGTTTCGAATTATATTTTCAATTATACTTCAAAACAAAAGGTTGAACAGGTGTTGTTTAATTCATTTATGGTTCAAGCTTAATTTATTCAGATTACTTAATTGTGTTCAATGTCTTATTCTGCAGAGAAAATTCAGCTTTTGAAAATGAACAATTCAGACCTGATTGGCGAATTGAGAATCAAAAATTCAATTCTTTATATATGAATGAGTTCCGATAAAACTAAGTTAACTTGCCTGTGTTACGGGGTCTGTCATCAATGTAAGTGGGTAGAGGGAGCTTCTTCTCAGTTTCGGTCAGGTTAATCTCAACGTTTTTGAACACCATTTTAAATTTTTCACAAAATCACTTCAAATATCAAAATTCCCAATTATTGTTAATGAGGTTTGACCAATTTTTTTGAGTGAAATGTTGTTCAGTATCGAGATATATTAAAAAAATATTGTAGACATTTTGAAATGAAATAACGTCAAATACTTGTTGGAAAAATTGAAACACTTCAACGATCAGATTGATCGTTTTCTAAAAAGAAAACACGCGTGAGCCCCACTGCTAATAACTCTCAACGGTGACTGGTTGGAAGACCACTACTGTGCGCCTATGTACTTTTTACTTCGTGGTCACGTGATTCGCACCGCACCGCCTTGACAATAATTATTATTGTTGATTGTTAATCGAGTCACCTGAAATATTTATTCAGTTTACACAGATACCACTATTGCGGAAAAACAGTTCACGGACTTCGCGAAACAATATGGATTGTTTGTGTTGTATGAAAATTATTGACAAGAAGAAACTTGCGAGAGAAAGTGAATATGATGATTTTTTTATTTTTAAGGGTTTTGCTAATAATAACAGTTTATTTCCTATATGGATATGGTGATCAATTATTATTTAATGCTCAATTAAGTATATGCATGTGCATGCCCACAGGATCAAGATATTCAAGCAATTTTTTCAAAGTTCTGATGAATGAATGTGAATGAAATACTTTCACCCCTTTCTTTAAATCAATGAGTAATGCAATGAAAAGTTTAGTTGAGCTCGAATCGGTGACTCGATTTCTAGAAAAACTGATGACTCGATTAATATACAGGGAGAAACCAAACTATAATAATTTCTAAAATACTGTAAGATAATCCTCAATTGAAAGTTTAATGTTTTCAAGTGAAAACTTTTCCTCACAACAAAGTCTGTTTCAAATTGGTTGAAATTGTGGATCTTGATACAGATTGAAAATTTTGGACCGCCACTGTATGATTTTCATTTATATAAACGGCGTGTACGTTTTGATGATCGTCATCAGATGTGTGATAAAATGTGAAAAAAAAAATCTAGAAACGTTTGAAATTCTATTGTATCCGTAACAAAGAAAGTGCAGTTCATCGAACCCCGAAGGTGTACCCGGAAATTCAATGTAGGTATTTATCTTTTGAACGTACTCGAATATTTTAGCAACATTATAACATTGTTTATAGGGAATAAGGCATTGCCAAATTCTTCTAGAATTGACACCCACTCTCTACACCAGTGATCTACTATGCCAACGCATAAATTGTTGTTAACTGTGACGGGAAGCCTATCATCGAACCAAAATATTATTTTTCGATAACGAAAAATATGTTGACTTGAATGTTGATGAAGCTCAATAACGTGTAGTATAGATTCCAAATTTTACCTTGTTTTGAAAGAAAACATTCACGTTTTCCAAAGATAATATTTTCAGTGCTATGATATGTCATTTGTCAAATTTTGAGGCAAACACATTGAGCCCGTCTTCCATACAAAATGCCAGACATTTTTTGAAACGTACACCATCCGATCCGGGGTCCGATATCTCCATAAGAGGACTATAATAAAAAAGTTCATATGATCAGGTGATACTATTTTCACCTGCCCCTCACGCACCCAAGAGATTGGAATTGAATCGGTCAGTGGAATAGGGGCCCATATTTAGAAATGGAAATTTTACAGGAGAGACAAAAGACTGAATATCTGGAGATCTAATTTTCAAAATCCGTCTTCATTCTTCAAAGTTGTTGATCTAAGGCTTTGGTAAAAGCTAATAGCTTCTGGATCTGTGAGATACTTGACGAGTTGTAAAATATTCTGTAATTTTTCCTTTTTGATTGGCAAGTCATTATTGTTGAGTGGTTCTATAGGCAACGTGATTGGACTTTTCACATCTGGCTTGAGTAAAATAAATGTATCACAAAATAAATTTTGGAGAGTAGCTGAGGATACCATGAACAAGTGTGTAGCATTGAAGACAAACAGTTTGTACTTTGTAATCTGAAATTTCAATCTTTCCTTGCTGACCGTATTTTTGAAACCTCCATTAAAAAATGTGTTAAAATCTTTTACCATCGTCTGTTTCAGTAAGACAACTCGATAATTTTGGTTTATAAGGCCAATCCATTCATCCAGCTTTTGTACTTTCTCTATTTCTCTATTTTTCTTTGTTTAATTTGTAGGTCAAAGTCTGCCAACACTTGAGCATGTTGTAATTCTGATTTTGTCCTCGGCATCCGTCGCTGAATTTATTCAACTTTTTCACTGTCTCTGGCAAAAATGCTTCAATGTAATGGTGTAGAGCTGACAAAACCTCATTGGAACTTTTTTTGGCTGTGTTCTCTGTCCACATGTACTTGATGCTTTTTTCAGACATGGCAGAATGAACACAAAATACATATTATGCCCATAGCTGCCTTACGCAAAAAGTGTCTGACGTGTTCAGGTGAGGAAAAGGCAAATTTTGCTTAAAATCAAAACTCAAAGTTTCAACTTCTTGATTTTCTTTGGCTTGATTTGTGGCAAATTTTAATTTTTCATAAAAAACTGCAGCTCGCTTTTTATGAACGGTCAATTGCCGCTTCAAATCTGCAACTAGGGCTTCATTACTTTCCCGGCCAATCAAGGCCTCAATTTCTTCACACTCCGTGCAAAGATCTGTTTTTGGTCTTTCAAACCGATAGTTGTAGTTCTTTTTATAAAAATCCAAGTAATATTTATGTTTAACTTCACATTTCAATTTAGGGATCGTATCCTGATTTATATTCGCAAAAATATCTGGGTGATGCTTTTCAATAAATAGTTCATATATCTTAAGAACACACAGATTTGAGGCTAGATACCTTCTTTTTTGACCCATTTTCCGTAATGCTGTATACAGTGCTTTTCTTTAATGTCCCCCCACCCTTTTATTTTTTGAACGGCTCAACTTAGAAACTTCAAATTCTAGGTGATGAAATACAAGCATGTTAAGTATGTTTTGACATAAAACTGACATATGAAAAATTCAAGATGGCGGCTGGGCCGAGAGATACATACACTTTAAAAAAAAAATCGTCAAATTCAATTCAAATGATGCTGGAAATATTCTTGACATGAAGTTTGGGTTAGGAATAAATCACAAAAATGTCAAAAATCATCTTTCGAATTGAACTTGACGATTTTTTTCAAAAAGTGTATGTATCAATGTAGTAATTAAATGTACCGACATTTTGTAGTACTTGAAGATATCGACTCAATATTCTAGGGTTAAAAAGTACTAATCAGGATCTTCAAAATGAGGTGTCACATGACCCCTATTCCTATTCAAAAAAACATTCCAAGATGGTGCTCAGCCGCCATCTTGAATTTGTCATATGTCAATTTTATGTCAAAACATAGTAAACATGCCTGTATTTCATCACTTCGAATTTGAAGTCTCTGAGTTGAGCCGTTCAAAAAATAAAAGGGGGGGGACATTAAAGAAAAGCACTGTATAGTATGGAAATGACTGAATATGACCGTCAATTCTAGTTTGAATTTCGTCACAGTTAGGATTTTCCCTGTTGACATGCTTGCCTCTCAAATCTTTGGGCACCTGCAGTTGAGTCTTGAGTGATGAGATTCTGCGAACTCTTTTGACGCTTATTCCATGAGCACCAGAAAAAGCGTCACGACATACATCTATTTCAACTTCTCCAAGCTGCAACTGTGAAAATGCATATTTTTTAATAAACTGTAGCAAGTTTCGCTATAGAAAACACTGTTCAGCTTTAACTAATTTATTTTACAAGTCACTCTGTACAGAACTCACTATTTACAAACAAAATCACAGCTTATTTATGTTTTACGATTTATATTTCACGACGTATTCAGAACTGCCCTCGCTAAAATGACGGACCTCATTATATACCCTCGCCAGGATTGAAAGAACATCCCAGAGATTTTTAGAAAAGCGAAGAATATTCGCCGCCATCTAGCCTCGCTGGAATGTACCAGAAGACAATCGATTCGGCGCCTTCAGCATTTACTGAACAGTGTTTCATCACATTACCTCCTTCTAAAGGCAATTCGTCCCGAATTGCCCTCATGTCGGCATCGGCAACTGTCCTGAAACCGGCAGCCTGATGTCCTATGGAAGTAGCAGTCCACTGTTCTCTGGTTCGTCCTCCGAGAAGGATAGCAGCACACCAGGATGTCAATACCGCTTTCTTTGAAGATCACCTCCAGCACTCCCTCCCCTTACTACTCCCCAGTCCAGTTGGTCCTTCGTCATCTTCGGAATTACCAGATGAGTCAGGTCCTGTGACAGCATTAAGCTTCTCAGCTGATAAAGTGCCCTCCAAACATCACTTTAGCTGGTCCGATGTTCTGAAAGCTTCTTTGTCACCAGGTAAAACAGGTATCGTGTCCCTGTGGTGGCTTGGAGCGTCTTCCCAACCTCTGGCCTTTGTCGTCGCAGATGGTCCATTTGCCCCAATTTTGCCTTGAATGCAGCAGCAAGTCCAGTCCTCAAGTGAGCTAATGCGTACTCCACCGGTGCGTTGAACAAATCCAGCTGCTGTTCTCGAACGACGTCATTCAGGACTTTCTGGCCGTTGGGTGACTTGATTTGCCTCACGTCAGCTTCCTGATGGTCTCCAGCATACGGGCCAAACGGTTAAAATGAACAACCTTCGGCTTCCCTCGTGGTGGTTTCTTTATCCGGTAGGCAACGTCATTGATTCGCTCCAGAATCTCATACGGGCCCTCCCAAGAACTTTGCAGTTTTAGGGAGAATCCACGTCGCCTCTGTGGGTTGTGAAGCCAAACCAAATCCCCAACCTGGAACCCTCCTTCTTCGGCCTTTACGTCGTATGCCTTTTTCATCCTGTCGCTGGCACTTTGGATGTTTAGTCGGACTCGTTGATGGATATCGTCCATCTTTCGACGAAGATCACTTGCGTAGTCTTCCCCAGCCACATCTTCACCAGGTGGACAGCCAAACTTCAGGTCGCAGGGCAGCCGGAGTTCACGACCCATGATGATCTTGGCAGGTTTTTCGCCCGTCAATTCGTGAACTGCTGACCTGTAAGCCATGAGGAACAGGTGGAGATGTTGATCCCAGTATCTTTGATGGTCAGAGACAACTTTGACCAAGTGTCGATTGATGGTTCGGTTCATTCGCTCCACCATGCCATCCGATTGTGGGTGCAACGCCGTTGTCCTTGTCTTCTTGATCTTCAAGACATCGCAGACGTTCTGGAATAGCGTCGATTCGAAGTTTCTGCCCTGGTCCGAATGCAGCTCCAACGAAACACCGAAACGGCAAAACCATTTCCTAATCAAGACATCGGCAACGGTAGCCGCCTCCTGGTTTGGCAAGGCATACGCTTCAGCCCACTTGCTAAAGTGATCCATGGCAACCAGGATGTATTTATTTTCTTTGTCCGATTCAGGAAACGGTCCAGCCACGTCGATTGTGATCCTTTCAAAGGGGCTTTCCACGTTGTATTGACGCATAGGAGCTTTTGGCCGTTTCTGTGGTCCGTTACTTGCCGCACATACGGCACATTTTCTGCACCATTCCTTCACATAGGCTTGACAGTTGACCCAGTAAAACCGCTCTTGCAGTTTTCAAAGCGTTTTCGTCAATCCTAGATGCCCACCCGTGACGCCATCGTGGACTTCCCTCATCACTCCTGTCTGTCGGCTTCGGAAAATCACAATCTTCTTCCGATCTTCTGTGCCATCCAGATTCTTCACCACTCTCATCAGGATGCCGTCATCAAGAACCATCGAGTCCCATTGAGCCCAGTAGGACTTCATGGTGGTCAAGAATCGCGCGACTTCTTGCCAGGTTGGTCATTGGCCCGCCTGTTTCCATCCGATGACAAGCTTCAGGTCTTGATCTTTCTCCTGGTCCTCTCGAAGTGACCTGGTCTGCCAGAAATCATCCACCACAGTCGTCCTGCAAGTGCTCGCTTCCTTTTCCTCGGCTGTTTGACAGTGCTTACATTGTTCTGGACAAGGTCTCCTGGACAGAGCATCAGCGTTGTTGTGGCTAGATCCAGCTTGATGTTCCGTGTCAAAGTTGAACTCTTGAAGTTTCTCAATCCAACGAGCGTCTTGATCTTCCGGATTCTTGAACTGTAGGAGCCATTTGAGCGCGGCGTGGTCAGTTCTCAGCAGAAACTTTCTCTCGTAGAGGTACTTGTAGACCCCCTCTACCCCTTTGACTTCTGCCAGTAGCTCCCTTCTCGTGACGCAGTAGTTCCGTTCCGGCTTTGACAAGGTTTTGCTGAAATAGCCGATTACCCTTTCATGTTCCTGCTGAATCTGGAACAGTACTGCACCAAGTCCTACATTGCTTTATCCAGTATGAAGCTCCTCTCAGGTAGTGGGTAGCCTAGGATAGGCGCGCCGGCAAGTGCCTTTTCAAGCGTGACAAAGGCCTCCTGACAATCCTCGTCCCAGTGGAAGCGTCTCTGTGCCTCTGTGAGCCTGTGAACGATGTTCGCAAATCCCTGAACATCACGCCGGTAGTACGTGCACAGACCCAGGAAACTTCTTAGCTTATGGAGGTTCTTCGGTACTGGCCACTCCTTAACTGCCTCCACCTTTTGCTTGTCAACGGCTACTCTCTCAGCCGACACGATATGACCCAGGTATTGTACTTCCCTCCGGAACAGTTGGCATTTCTTTGGACTCAGCTTCAAACCGGAACTTCTGAGTCTTTGGAATACCTTCTCCAAGTTCTTCAGATGGTCTTCAAATGATTTGCCAACCACAATTATGTCATCGAGGTGCACCAGACACGTTGACCAGGATGGTCCTTTGAGCACAGTCTCCATCAGCCGCTCGAACGTAGCAGGTGCGTTGCATAACCCAAATGGCATAACAGTGAGCTGCCACAGCCCAGCTCCAACGCTGAAAGCAGTCTTCTCTCGATCTTTGGGGGCCATTTCTACCTGCCAATATCCGCTTTCCAGGTCCAGGGTTGAGAAGATCTTCAATCCGGCCAAGGTGTCCAGAGTGTTGTCGATCCGTGGAAGCGGGTAGCTGTCTTTCTTCGTCACGTTGTTCAGCTGACGATAGTTCACACAGAATCGAGTTGAACCGTCCTTCTTTTCAACTGGAACAACTGGCGATGACCACGGACTACTAGAAGGCTCGATGACACCGCCTTTCTCCATGTCCTGGATTATCTTGTCCGCCCCCTCCTTCTTGGCCAAAGGTAGTCATCTAGCTGTTTGGTGGATCGGTCGTGCTCCCTCTGTGTTGATGATGTGCCGCACCACGTTCGATCGGCCCTTTTCCCCAGTCCCGTTGTCGAAGATGTCGCCGTGATTCTTTATCGGGCCTCTCAATCGTTGTTTTTGTCTCTTATCCAGGTCTTTTGAAGAGGTGACAACTAACTCTCTCCGGTGAACTCAGAGATGGTTTTCTCAGTCTCACATACTTGTCGCACCACAGAGGAAATTGACGAGCAGAGCCTCAAAACTGTGTCCCTTGCCAAACTTACAGAGTGATAATTGACGTTCATCACTCTCACAGGCACAGTGTCTTCCACATGTACCAGGCTATTTCCACATGCAATGCCTCGTCCTACTTCAGAATCATGTATTTTAGGCTCAAACATCACGATGCTTCCTTCTTTCATCTTTCCTCCCAGGCGAGCCCACAAAATCATCTCGCTCCTCTCAGGAATTGAAGCATCCCCAGCCAGCCAAACACGAACTGTCTCTTCCTCTCTCCCATGCAGTATCACCTCTTCGTTGTTGGTTCTCAGTGTTCCATTTTTGAGATCTAATTGGAAGCCATTCCAATTATGATCACTTCCTCAATTTCAGCAATCAGCATTGAATGTTCGAAGCAGGTACTTCCCGGAGTCACTGCTGCCTCCACTTCACCATGGATTCTAGCAAAGTCTCCTGTTACCGTCCGTAGTCGCCACTTTGTTGGTTTTATCATTGTCGGTGTTGTGACAATGTCGGGCCAGATGATGGTCTTCGTCGCACCTGTATCCAGCAGCATGGTGCGCTTCTCTCCATTGATCAAGCAGTCCACAAACACGCTGTTCAGTATGAGTCTAAAAGAGGCAACTATGGCGGTTTTCGTTGGGGCATACTGGCTACAGGTCAACGATTGCCCCTTCGCATCGACCTTCTCTAGTTTTCCGACGTCGAAGAAGGTGCCCGTCCCTTTTTTTGCATCGGCTACGAATGTGACCAAGCTCTCTACAGTTCCAGCATCGCAGCTTTCTGCGTTTGGAGGACTCCACTTCCCTGATAACTCTCCTTACAGTAGCTTCGACGGTCTCCTCCTGTGCATGATCCTGCTCTTCCATCCTTCGCAGGTATCCTCACGGACTGCTTTGCCGCTTCAAATTCCAAGGCTTTGGCCAGAGCGTCGACTAGTCTGTTGGGTCGATGAAGTATCAGGGACTGCCTTATCTCCTGATCCCAAAGACCATCCAGAAAAGCCTGCACTGTCAGCCTCTCCATCACATTTTCTGGCGTGGTTGGATAAGCCAGTCTTGCCAGGCGAGCAACATCCGCTTCAAACTCCTGCATGGTTTTGTTAGACTTTTGGATGCGGTTCTTCAACTGGGAATGGTTGACATGCTCCAAATGAGTTCGACCATACCGCAGCTCCAAATGCTTCACCAGAACATCGTAGTCCTCCTATTCCTAAGTGTTCAGCGTCTGCAGGATCTCCGTTGCCTCCCGACGAAGCGTCATAGTTAGTGCCAGAGCTTTCTCGGTTGCGGTCCATCCATTTGCCCTTGCTGTTGCCTCGAACTGGCGATGGCAATTGTTCCAGGACAGCTTGCCATCAAACTGAGGGGCTTTCATGTGGATTCTGATGATATCAGCTTCTATCTTGGCACTAGCACCTTGGATCCCGAGTGATACCTGTGGTTGTTCGATGATAGTGTCCACTTTCTTTCTCATTTTTTCCATTTCGTCTTTCAGAGTCTTCACTGTATCTCTAAGTTTTGCTTCAAATCGTTGCTCAAGGTTCTCAATTTCTTCCGTTACCTGATCTTTCCAGAAGTTGTAGTTGTCCGCCAGCTGTTCATTGATTTTCACCTCCACAATTCTAGAAGATTCTACAAACTTCTCATCCAACTTCCTAGAATTCTCTTCCAATAATCTTTTTACTGCGTTGGGATCGGGAATTTCAAATTGGAACGTATCAGGATCCATGCCTTCTTCCATTAAAGCCTCACGTAGCCTTGTTTGTAGATCAATTTTCTTACCGCTACTATCCAGGTCACGCTCTTCCAGCTCCCTCTTCAACTCAGCGACCTTCAATCCGGTTAAAAATACTAGTTTCGCAGCCATTACAGCGAATATTTATGTCCGTTTCAATAGCACACAATTAATCCCACTTCTGACTCCAATGTAGCAAGTTTCGCTATTGAAAACACTGTTCAGCTTTAACTAATTTATTTTACAAGTCACTATGTACAAAACTCACTATTTACAAACAAAATCACAGCTTATTTATGTTTCACGATTCATATTTCACGACGTATTCAGAACTGCCCTCGCTAAAATGACGGATCTCATTATATACCCTCGCCAGGATTAAAAGAACATTCCAGAGATTTTTAGAAAAGCGAAGAATATTCGACGCCATCTAGCCTCGCTAGAATGTACCAGAAGCCAATCGATTGGGCGCCTTAGTTTAAAATTTCATAGCTACACTAACCTTTAATCAATTATTGTGAAATGTCTGATTCTGCTAGACATTTTTAACTAGAGTTACACAGAAAATAGATGCATTTTTAACATTTTTATGTAATAATAAACGTGATAAAAAGGCCTTGAACATATTTTTAAAAAATCGCCTGGACCCGTGAGATGATAAATGGATTCAAGTTGTTAAATAAATCGATTTTTTTTTGATAACTGTTCATGTATAATATTTTTATCAAATTCTAGGCTAGCGCTATTGATCTGACCATGAGTGTTGGTACCTTATTGATTCAAAAAATAGTTTACTCTGATTTGTCTTTTAATCAGTGAAAATAAGATTTCCAACACTGCAAAAATCGTAGAAATCTGTCAATGCATTGCAAAGTTATAGGATTTCGAACATTTTGCTCCCCCACTTCGATGTTTGTTAGCGTATCTGATGACAACGCGTGCCGATGCAAAAACTGACAAAGATATCTGGAGATATTGACATCACCATAGTAACAAACCATATTGTATCGCTTGAATTCAATGCTCACTAAATGGCACCCTCACAAAAATTTTGATTTTTTGCATGACTCTATGAATCACCCTGTATATCATGATTTTCTGTTTCTACGAAAGATCCATTCCATGCATCTCAATCCGGACGAGACTAGCTTCAAAAATCCGCAAACCGCATTGGGATATCTCTATTCTCGTTGAAGATATTGGACTTTGAATTTAACCAAAAAATTTGCATGTATAAGTTCGAGCGTCCAGCAGTTTGGTTCTGGTTTAGTAATGAGCCATTTTTCAAGAACCGAACATCACCAAAAGTGTGAATGATTAATGAAATGCTTCACAGAGCTGGAACAATAAGTCATCTATCGTTTCATTCCAGCAACCTACTGAAGAATAACAATTCTAAAACAGATCAACCACCTCAGCAAATTTGTGAACCAGTACATAAATGATCCAAAACCATAAAATAATCTGACTTCTGCAGGATAGGTACTCCTGAAGATGGCCTATATTGACAAAACCCATGCCAAAGAATAGGTATTTACAAGAATCAATTTCACGTGGTGATGTGTTTACCTACTTTGGTTGTTTTGGTTCAACTAAAAATGTGCAGCTTTTCATCAAATATACACCAATTTGGACGGGAACACCGTATAAAGTAAAGAGTCCAACTCAGCTCAACGTCGGAGTTTGTCCTAGAAATGACGTCTCTTTTCACGACGTTCGTTGGTCGCTAACGTAATCCAGTAAACTATACTTTAACCTTTATAGAGAATGACCAACGTCGACTGAACGACGTAGTTTGACCTTTATTACTAATAGGCAGCGACGTTGGCAAAACATTTCGAACGGACAACGCCAGAGGCCGATCCGCCAAATACACTGCTCCAAAGACTTAACGGAACACCTCTAACCTCACCAAAACTTTTATTTTCCATCAAAGAATTGATTGTGCATTTAAAACTTGAATCTATTTGTCAGTTTACGTGTCCTGGCGATTTTTTCGAAAAACTGTTCAGTGCCTATTTTTCACGTTTAAAAAAGGGTTAGATCCGGTGTTTTTTCTGCGCGATTTTGAATGGCCAGCACTATTCGAAAGAGGGGCGCAAATTATGTAATAACTGAAAATGTCATGATAATTAAAAAAAGGATGGTCTAGATATAAAATCTTGAACTTGACAAAAATGACCCCTTTTCTGAATAATTAATGATTTATTCAAAAAGAGGTTACCTTCTTAGACCACTAGCCTTTCGTGCGTAGAAACGCAATAAATATTGTTTAAAAAATTGTCAGAATACTGTCATTGTAAAATACGTTCCTTGAAGTTTTTCGTTCAAAAATGAGACCAGAAGATGTTGCATTGAATGACGATGAAGACAATAAACGATATATCGCGGAATTCCTCGGACAAGCATAAGAAGTTATGTGCATGATGCAATCAATCGCTTTCAAGAGAGTCGTGACTACACCAGACGCAGAGGATCAGGGTTAATCAGGAAGATCACGGAATACCATTTGGCAAGATAACCAGTTTATAAAATCAACTTCTTCACGGGATCGTAACGTACCATCTACGAGCATTAGCAGTACTCTTCAAGATGTACGGGTGTTAAAAACAAAGGGAAAAAAGTAGCTTCTGTTTTTCCCGGTATAATGACCAAGTCATCAGTATTTCTCGTGAACCAATATGAATAGGGCTTTATTTTGGAAAAAATCAGACAATCAAAAAAGTTACGGGGATATCAAATTGACTGAAATTATTGTCCGGAATTTATTTTCGGGGAGTGTAAATTACTGTGTGGGTTGTCGAGCTCTTAAATCATGGAAGATTCTTTAGATATCGGCGATCAACTGAGATTTACTGAATAGAAAGGAAATCCTATTAAATACTTCAATTCTCGATTTTTAAAAAAAGGTTGCTTAAAACAAAGTTATCTACCTGAAATGAAAACAAATGTTTTTTGACTTTTGTTATCTGTGTTTCACTTAGAAGAGACGTTCGAAAATCAAAGTAATTTTTTTCTATTTGTCTATTCATCATACCTCCAAGAAAAGTGCTGAGAGATAAATATTCATTTATTAAACGGTAAAAAGATGCTCAACCAGTCATCGCTGAAAAATGTTGACGCACAAGTGATGGAAGCGAGTGGATTCATTTTATGGAGGGTGGAGCTTTTAATTGTTAACCCTCATGTGTAATATCTCATTTCATTCTTGAACAGAAATTGAAGATTGATAAAAATGGATCAGTTTGGATTATCTTTTTGGAATTCTAATGGACTTGACTCTTGGTTGGTTCACGGATTTTTTTTTAACGATATTATTGACTCATGCTGGAAATATTTATCCAAAAATGTATGCGATTGCTTGGTCAAAAGTGTGGGTACAGACATGCAACAGAACTTCGTATCGTAACACCGTCGCGCAACAATTTTTGTCGCGCATGGACGAAACGTGGTGTTCATGCTCAGGATTACAGTGTATCAGCCGCTTATACATATATTTATGCAATAAATGATTAGATTGTTCCGTCCACTCGAAACTTAAATACTTCTCAAAGTGAATCAAAATGCTACAGAAACCCTATCGCAATCTTGTCAGTACAGCTAACAACTGGTGCAACATCAGCCCGTATTTTTTCTTTGGTGCCACCCATCCACCGACAAGGGACGCGCGGGCGCTTTTATGTTACGTTGTTGCGGTGTTACGTGGTTACGCGGTTCCGTCCACACTTGTTGCGCGACGCCGACATGCAACAGAACTTCGTGTTCTGTTGCATGTCTGTATCTTACTAAAGAAAATTGAAGTTTTTTCTACTTACCGATCAATAGCGCCGTAAGGTTTGAAAAAGAATATAACATGGCGTTCCAATGATGGAAGGACAATAAAAAAAGTTATGGAGTATGGAGTATCTGAGAAAATATAAGCCCACCTTTGTTATAAATGATAGAAAAAGTACTCTATGCTCTCCAGTCTACAGTGTATTAACGGATTGAATGTGGGTTTAAAGCTATAAAAATAAATGACAAAAATGTTTCCAGTGAGTTCATGATATTCCGAGATCGCTCGTTCTTCGTCTCAAACTGGGTTGTTGAGAAAATGAGCTGAATCGATCGATAGACAGGGTGGTTTGGAACTCATTCAATACAAATTGTCAGGAGTAAAGTAAAGTGCCTTTGATTCAGAGACAAATCAGCCTACTTTGATTTTGTATGTTATGAAATTATTCAATACTTTCTCATTTTTTTCTTCTTCGTGATGATTGTCGTCAGGAATAAAGGTTTTATATTGTTATGATAAATCATTTGCTCATTTTGTTTCTGATATGCTGTAATACAAAGGTACTTTCCTGTTAACAATTTTAATAGAATCAGTTCCAAACCACCCTAATCGATTTGGCTTATTTTCTTAGGATCTCAGTTTGAGACCAAGCAGGAACGCTTTCCAGAATATCAGAATATTCTTGTCATTTATACCCTAACCACACCTTATCCGGCGAAACGCTGTATGTCGTAGGCAAACCGTTTGGTAAGAAAGAATTAATTGTTAGATTTCGATTTGAGTAAAATTGAGATCCAAAGTTTGTTTCTTTATGCATGCAGCTTGATTCCGACGAAACTAGCTTCAAAAATCCGCTAACCGCATTGCAATATCTTCATTCTCGTTGAAGATATTTGAATTTGAATTTTTCACAAAGATGGGCATGTATTAGTTTGAGTATCCAGAAGTTTAGTTCTCTTCCACACCCGCATCATCAAACACCTACGTTCACTTTCATATTATATCGTTATGTATGTTTCATTCGTTTGTTACTTCTTCTTATCTCGCGCACAAAGAATCTGGAAAGAAGAAAAGCTATAGTAAGTTTAGTATTGATGTTGATCTTATTAAACTTTGCAGGAAGCTATGATTATTCCAATAAGCTCTTTATTCCATCTGAAGTTTTTTCAATGCTTGTCTGCATGATATATGTCTTAGTGGGGTGAGTAATTAATCGGATATTCCAAAAATATGTGATCCAAATCTTCAACAGCACCACACTGACACGATTGATCATCTCTAACTTTGATTTTTTCAAGATAATTTCCTGTTGGACAGTGTCCTCTACGCATTCTTTTTTGTCCACAAATGCCGACTGAATATTGGAGTTCATTGGTCCCATCCCATTTCCAGATGCTGTTCATTCCATGTTTCTCCAAGGTTGACATAAAGTTTTTCTTTGATATGATCCAGAACTTTTATTTAGTCAGTTCTTTTTCTTTCCATGTAAGCTAATGTGCTTGATACATTATTATCAGGACTGTCAGAGTGACCCGGAATCCAGGTCAATCGAATATCAAAGCCGTTCTCATTTGCAATTTTTAACAGGTTTTTGGTTCTAAGTGTCCAATAGCCTGCTCAAGCCAGCTGTAGACATTTGTTAATTTTTTTGATCGCACCATCTGAGTTGGAAAAAGAAATATTTTTTGCTTGTTTGTTGGTGATTACCCTAATTGCTTCATGGATATCTATAGCTTCTGTTCTGAAGATTGACAGTGAATACGTTGATCTTGATAAAAATCAATGACTTATTTCAGATCAATACTCCATATCACGTTTCAATTCTTCGATGCTTCGATTACACAAAAACATAGCGATTCTTGAATTGTTCCGTACATTTTTCCTTTATAGTCGTATAGATTTTTTGATGTCGGGAATAAGTATAACCATCTCAATCGAGTCATCTAGAATGTCTATTTCAGTTTAATAACAGGGTAATATGTTGTGATACACCAGAATTATCTTATGATGGTTATCAAATAAATTACTTGAAGCTCTGTATGGAACGCAGGTGTGTTCATCATTTTACCACGTAGATTCCTCACATGTGATATTGTAGGATGGTTCTCTATTTGGACCATTTTTGCCAGGAATGTTTTCGCTGATACTGATCTCTTATGTTCAAGACTCGTGATTGCTTAGATCAGTTGATTGCTGCCTGACCCAGAAGCAAGGTTAATCTCGTTGTTTATCTTATACTCCTCAGACATGTTTGAGCACCTCAAAAAACTTTATACTTGGCACAACGTGTTTTGCCATCGCCAGGTTTCCAATCCAGGTCCGATATAACCAGAGCCTGAAATATTATCATAGTTTTGAGATCAGTGCCAGTTTGCCATATAAACATATGTCTCCAAATGCTTCGTTTTCTGAGATACAGGGTGTTAAAGTTTTTCTTAAAAAACTGAAGATTTATTGATTGCTCTGAAACCGGTAAAGATATGCAAAAATTTAGTGAGTTTTGAAAGGTAATTATTTGGCATTTTTTGACATGCTACTAAGAATTTTATGTTCCTCAATGACGCGCATACGGGTAATGATCTCAATTTTTTTGAAAAAAAAACGAAGCATTCGCGGTCATAGGTTTATAGAGCAGACTGTCATTATTTTTATGCAGAATTACCTCCTGAAGTTTGTTGCACTTATTTAATTCGAAAGATGGCGAACAACGCGGAAAAAACAAGATCGGCAACTTAAAATAGTAGGATGTTCCACAATGACAGTGGTTCAAGCTTGTGACAAAAGGGACAAAGTCGAGATGTTTCAGCAAGACATCTTTCCTCACAATACGTATGCTCCGTTTAAGGTTTTTCTGTAATTGCTATGATCTTATAATGCCCAAGTACAACCGGCTGCAAAAAAAACTAATACGACGAATTGATTTTTTTTAACCCGTCGAAAAACCTAGCTGACAAAATACTGCGGCTAACGCGTACTCAGATAAGACTTGTTGTGGGGCTTCTGACGGGGCTCTGCCGCCTACATATGCAGGGACTGGCTACATAAGATGGTCCCACAAGCTACAGGCTATGTAGTGAAGGGGACGAAACTGCCTCACACAGCATTATCAGCTGTACAACTCTATCTCGCAGAAGGTACGATATTTTCGGTGAAACACACGGCGAAAGACCACTCTTCCAAAAAATAAAACTTGCTGGTAAATTATTGGACCTGATTGAAAGGACAGACCAACCACTGTCCCATATTCTTGCTCAATGTGACCATCTATAGAACAAAACTGCTTGCTCAGCAAGACCTTAAATCTGGGTTCTGCGTCAATTTTACTAGTGGCAAATAATTGTGTGGATTCACACTGAATGTCTTTGCTCCAATACTAGTTTGACAGTATAAAAAAAAACTTGATACCAAATTGGTCAAAAAATACTCTGTGAAAAAAATGTATGGCGTCAAATTTTCTAGAAAAAAGAAGATGAAATATGGCACTGGGTGAGGAATGTTGTCTTATAATCTGCTCTTGAAAAAAACCCTCTTGTGCTTATAACCACACACGACAAAAGAGAAAAATTCACCAAGGCGACATTAAGATTATCAACACGAAATACAATTTTTGTTGTTGTTGTTCGACCACTGCGCATCCAATTTTTGTGGGACCGCATGGGCCCAGACATATTCAACTGGATCTTTCAGT
Source organism: Orchestes rusci (assembly GCA_958502075.1). Classification (NCBI taxonomy): domain Eukaryota; kingdom Metazoa; phylum Arthropoda; class Insecta; order Coleoptera; family Curculionidae; genus Orchestes; species Orchestes rusci. The sequence continues at coordinate 90,673,515 of OY293303.1, forward strand.
TCTACATCATGGTAATGTCATCATTGTCGATTGTCAAGGATCAAAGCTTTGATCCTTTCGACCATGATTGTCGTATGTCATGTCATGTGTCATATTGTATCGAGTTTGTTCTTTTCTTGTTGATGGTTGCATCTTCTGATACATATTTTTTCTTTACAATACGCAAAGATTAAGATAAACCAACAAATAAAATCAAAGATCGTTAAACATAATAAAAGTATTTATCATCCATTAGTTGAATATACAACTGAAAGTGCCTCAAACTGATTATCTTGTTTTGGCAAGTCATCCAAATGGTGAGAAAAACTTTTTGTGTCCTCAACTACGTAATAGTAACCAAGTTCTTTGATTATTGGATTCAGGAGGTAACTGAATCTCAAAATGATGAAGAAATATCGGTTAGCAGCTGATCAAGTTGATGTAGTCAGTGTTGTAAATAATTTTCCATATATTGTCTCATTTACCATTACCATGCTCATCCATAAGACGATATTAAAAAATGCTGTTCACCTGATGATACAACTGTTTTTAATTTTCTTTCTAGAAATGATGAGTAGACGAGACATTTATTCTAGATAGCTCGCTTAATCAGATTTGAATGGAAAAAAACACAAAAAACAGTGGCGCATTTTACTTGTGGAAATGTCAGTGCCAGTGCACATACGCATACCACTGCCAATGGCACTTTTCTTCTGAACAGCAAATTATGAGGTTAAATTGATATCCACTCTGATCAAATTTTATTTGATTATCTTGACTGATTCTCAAAACATCTATATTTTTTTCAGAGACTTTGAGCCCATAATATGGTGTTTTTCTCTAACGAACCAATGTTGTTTAGAGTTTTTTTTTATAGTTTTGAACGTAGAATACGCTGATAAAGTTGACACTTTTGGTCACCCTATTTTCCCAAAAATAATCAATTTGTGGGTTATCTTAAACGAAAGCACCGGATATCTAACTAAGAATGGTTCTCGGCTTTATCTCGAAAAGTATTGTCGTATGGCCTGCAAAATAAAAAATGTAGCAGCAAAGACGCCATGAGAAATTGCCGGAAATTATTTCCAGAACGGCCATTGGAGGGCGCGCAACTGCTATGACCTATCAGAAAATTGGATGTTCACAAAAGTTTGCCTTGAGGGTATTATCAATAATGGCATTATGATGTACAGCAAATTTTGGATTGGTAATGGTAATGGTAATGGTAGGGGTGGGGGGACAAAAGCCCGACGAGTAGGCCTAGTGGCCTTTGCGCCAATCCCGCATTTCAGACTCTGTTTCTTCAAGTCGTCCTGTCTCCATTGTGAAGCAGGGCAGGTCATCCCAGCTCAAGTCTCCCAACGTCACCTGAGGAATGGTTGCCGCTCCTAAGACCATCCTCCTCGGGCGACCCCATCTATCACAGACTCCCAGTAGATGGTAGGAGGTTTCCTCCGCCCTTTCGCAGTAGGAACATAGAGGTGATTCGCCTATTCCTAATAAATGCAAGTGTCGGTTGAGCTTGCAGTGTTCTGTCAGAATGCCTACGATGATGCTTATTGCCTTCCTACTTTTGCTCAGCAACTGCGCCATCCATGGTTTGTTGGGTTGTGTGATTACCTGTCTGGCTTGCCTACAAGTTGTTTTATTCCTCCAGTTTTTTACTGTGTTCTCCCAAGCTTACTCATTCGAGGCCTCGTCCACTCAGACCCAGGTATTGCTCTGGACCGTGCTGGAACGATAAAGACCTAGCTCGTCCGCGCATTCGTTTCCGAAAATGCTCATATGTTCCGGTACCAAGACCAGTTCAACCTTCTTGCTCTCGCCGAGGGCGTGCATCGCACTCCTGAACCACCGGGCAGATCCTTGGCTTGCATAATGTCCTTAGTACCGCTTGACTGTCAGAATAGATAACTATGTTATCTTCTGCCCCTTCCTGAAACTCTTCCCTAGTTGCTACCTCCAGGATAGCAAAAACCTATACTTGGAAGACAGTTTTGAGCTTTGCGAGAGAAAAAACCTTCCCGGCATTCCTGTCCAATCTGTATAACCTTGCTCCCGTAGCCTTAGAGCGTTTTTCCACCGCCACCGTCAACGTCACGGCAACGAGAACTAGATGACGGCACCAAAGTAGCCTCAGATTAATTAATCCAAGGAAGTAGCGGTTCATTAGCATTACTAAAGGCCCACTGCAGGCCCGTCACCCGAGCAAGTGTTTTCAATAGGTTCGTTATTAATACATAAATTGAAATTATGACTTAAAAATTTTTGACAATTTTTCAAACTACCAAGCACCATGAATTTAGTTTTTTAAACATTGAGTTTTAACTTATTTATACATAGCCAGTTGAATAATATATCTAGTTTTGAGTTCATCATCGCAACCATCCCTTCATAGTACCTTCCCGAAATACTTAATAATGTATCGTCCACAAATAAACTAACAAATGATGCCTTCAAAATACATCCAATGTCATTCACATACACAAGAAACAGTACCGGCCCCAACACACTGCGTTGTGGCACACCTATTTGACTTGTGGTTGAACTAGATACCACATCATTCACTTTCGTCACATGGGCTCGATCACTCAAAAAGTCACTGATCCAAAGGAGCACTGTCTCTTCCACACCGCAGCCCCCCAGCTTCTGGATTAGTCGTCCTCTGTCGATGGTTTCAAAAACCCTTTGTAGGTCGATAAACACACTAAGAACAACGTTTCCGTTATGAATTTCAGAACGCCATTTTGAACAAACATAATTAAGAGCTGACTCGCACGAATGTTTACTTCGGAACACTGACTGACCTTCAAAAATTACGCCTTCTTCTAAAAACTCGCGGAGCCGACTACACACCACAGATTCCAGAATTTTATCGACCACAGACAATGGATTTATCGGTCGAAAATCGGCAGGCTCGCGTAGATTAAACACTTTCGGCACAGGTACGATAACACTTGTTTTGAGGGTTTTGGGGAGCTTTCCTGTTGTAAGAGACGTATTAATAAGATGCAGAAGAGGGTAACCTATAGCACAAAAAGCTTCCTTTACAAGTCGTATGTTGCATATATCGTCAGATGTTGATTTATTCTTAAGTTTCACGACCATGTGTTCAAGTTTATGTATATCTAACAGGTGAAATTTCGTCAGTTTTCTTGGGACATCCAACGGCTCAATCACAAACTTCTGTTTGACCGCTGGTATATTTTCTGCAATCTTGGATATGCTTTTCGAATAAAAGTAGTTAAAATTCTCCTGAATGTCCCCTACCCTATGTTGAAACTCGATATTCTCAAAATCCCAGTCATTCGCCAATCTGGACACATTAAATCTCTTATAGGCTATATTTGTGGGACGGGTGGCGTCCAAATATAAACTAACCATCTTTTAAACGTTTATCTTCGCGGAAATGCGTTTACATACGACCGCAGAATCAAACTGAATCACTGAAACTCATCAACGAAATACTGAAACTGAATTTCCAGATTCCGAATTCGTTTGCGGCGGAAAAACGATCGCCGTCGACGGGACGTCAAGCTTGGTTCAAAAAATCTTGTTCTCGTTGCCTTGACGGTGACGATGGCGGTGGAAAAACGCCCTTAGAGTCGGTCTTTGAGGCGTCGAGGAACCAGATCTGCCTGGTGGTTCTGCCGGTGTAGTCCGCCACTGGTCCCTTGATGGACGGTGTACCTCAAAACTTGTATGAAGTCTGAGACTTCCTTCCGTGGCTGTCAGTCCCGCCGCCAGTCACGATATCTCACGCCTCACAATAGAAGATAATCTAATGTATCCGACCTCTCTCTATGCCTCTGTCCTTGTGCGCCGCCTCAACAACTTTGCAAACATTGAGCGTTGTTTCGAAGGTTTCAAATGCAACAGTATGTGTGATTTTGGTTGATAGTGAAGAGGAATAAAAGCTTGAGCACGCAGTCAAACCACATATTGATATCTTTTTTTATAAATATTGTTACGTTTTTTGGCTATGGAAATCACTCATTCACTTTCAAATATTTCATTAACAGTCATTATTCTCCAACACTCACTATCATACTTACTAATATCACAACTAATTTATGTTTTAACTGTCCGATCACAATATACAGGATCAATACACAACCAAATTGAACAAACTCAATGAGTCGCTTCATGTCCACTCCACTTAATTATGTGAATTCCGCAGAATCCGCTGTAGGATTCTCGGCTGTTCGAGAATTTCGCCGAATGTTCCGGGAATAGAGGCCAGAATTCCCCGTTCTGGATGGACCAAAACAGGCAGCTTTGGTGGCGTTTGCTGTTGTGGCAATATGGCCTGCATGTTATTTCTTCCGACAACCTTGGGGGAGTCAGTCCGCTGGTTACAGACTGATGCGTCAGAAATGTACTATTTTTGTCAAAAAAAAAAACGGTATAAGTCGTTCATCGATAGAGATCATGAAACATTTTTGAAGGGTGAGTTGTTAAGCCTTCCCCTAACTGAAACTTTCATTCAGAGAATTTTCTTGTGAGAAAATATTTTTAAAACCACCCCCAATCGCAAGTTAAGTCATTTTTATGCGCCGAAACTCCTTAGGTGAGATGAGCTGTCAACTTTTTTTTAAGGCAAAATTATTTAGTCTTTGATCCTCTATAACTTTCATCCAAGTCATTGTGTCTAAAACAATATTTAAAAAACCACCCCTAGATCGCAAAACCTACCATGAGTTCGAGACAGATCTTTTTTACAAAAAAATTACCTGGAAAAACTCAATTGCTGAACAACTTTTCTCTTCAAAATTTCTCATGATCTCTACGTCTCTTCTGCTTAACGACTTTCATCACTTTTTTTGACAAATATAGTGAATGTTTTTCATTTGTCAATGTCTATAGTTTGACAAAAGACATCAAGATGTGGTTTGTCTGAGTTTCCAAGCTTTCATTCCTCTCAACTAAAATCCAATCTCACACACTGTTGTATTTACAATTCTGGAAAAACGCGCAATGTTTGTTGAGTTGTAAGACATCCCAGCATCTACCGTCAAATGCATATTATTATTGTTCATAAGGTAGATTGAAGAGAAGGGAACGCCATTTTTTAAACGGGACATAATTCGTTCCATTCTGATCACCCACTCCGAAACTATTCACATTTAGATAAAACTAGATCCAACCTTTCCTCACGACTTAATTTTAGAAGTTATGGCAAAATGATTCAAACAAAAAAAAACCGAAAGTTGCTGAATTCCATCCAATATGATTTACAGCAATTTATCATGGCCTCTTTGCTAATAAGATTGTTTTTGGGCAGGGCATATGACTGATTTCCGATATACAGAACGGCTCTAAAAGTCCCCCCCCCTGGGAGCCATTTTGAAACATTTTTTTATATTGAAAGGGGAGTCGTGTGACACCTCATTTTGAAGATCCTGATGAGTACTTTATAATCCTTGAATATTAAGTCGATATCTTCAAGTACTACAAAATGACGGTACATTTAATTACTACATTGATAAATACACTTTAAAAAACATCGTCAAATTCAATTCAAAAGATTCTGGAAATATTCTTGACATAGAGTTTGGGTTAGGAATAAATGACAAAAATGTCAAAAAAGCATCTTTTGAATTGAACTTGACGAATTTTTTCAAAAAGTGTATGTATCGATGCAGTAATTAAAAGCCAATTCCTCCCGCCTCACCCTGTATTTTCCGAAAAAGTCGAAAATCAGATTTCTTGAAATAATAACAATAATAATAATAATAATAATAAATATTTAATCTTTTTTATTGGGGAATGATGACAAATACCGGATCCGTCTGTGTGACACAAGCCCTGATGAAGCAAAAATTACAACTTCGCATCTAACCTCAATGGAGACCATTTTTCTATAACTAGTCCCATATATTAGCATTGATCGAAGGCACTTTCTTTGAAAATCATACTCTTACGTATACCTACACGACAATTTTCGTTTGATTACAGCGAAAATTTCCTACCAGTCAATTCTAACCAATCATAGGCTTGCATTTTATTATGTTGCAATGGCAACGACCTAATTTTATCGGAAATCACCCTGGTCATAATCACGTGACTGAAAGATTAATAAGTGGAAATCACCCTGGCTTTGCATCTGGATGTAGCATATGATTACAGTGTTGCCGTCCCCACTCTCCCTAACAATCCCAACCCAACCCAACTTTCACAGACAGAGATAAGGCAAACGGCAACACTGTGGTTGGTGCATGGGAGCTACATCCAGCCGCGAGTGCTTGACAGCTGTTAAAAACACTGACAAATATTTTTGATAAATGATTTATTTTCAACTTCCAATACAAAGTTGCAATGTTATCAATTATGGACAAGATTGCTTATAACTTCCAAATGTTTTATAGAATCCTGATTCCCTTCTTTCTTCCTCAATGGCGAGTAGAGTAAGGAGCCGTTGGTTTTTTCCACTAAATGCGAGGTGAGTCCTGGGTTATGTTTTTTCCAATGATCAGTTTTATTGCATTGTTTACGTATCCATGGTCACGCTCCTTCACAATCACCTAACAACCCCTTAGTTTGTTTATTTTCCAAGTGTGACAGTTCGTATTTTGATAGAGTTTTTCGATAAAATTTGACGTTTTGGAACAGAAACAATACAATCCATTGAAAAAAATGTTAAATATTATATTCTTTGATTCAATTAGTTACCTAATTCGAGTAATTTTCTACCTAAATTACACTCGTGCATCAAAATAATCAGATAATTTTGCATTCAAGCTTATTGCCTTTTAAAAACTACATTCATTCATTTTCATATTTTGGAGAAAGAGCCCAAAACCGAAGGTGGAGGGCTCTTTTAACAAAATATGAAACTCATGCAGTTTTTAGGCAATAAGCTTTCAAGCATAATTATCGATAATTTTGATGCACTTGTGCAATTACCCCCGAAAATCAAGGTATATTACAAGATTTGAACAATGTTCAATGGAACACTAAAACGACTAACGCAATTTTCTGGATATGATTTATGGCAGGAATGTATACTCAGAGCAGTTTTTTCTCATAAAAATTGGAATTATTATCATGGTTTATCAAACTAGATCCATACTTTATTTTATTTTTGCAATGCTTGTGAAAATACAAATCAATTTTTTGATGAATATAAAGGGTGTCCCATTTAAAAAAACTCTACATTGGCCAATATTTCAAAAACAATAATATCTGGAAAAAAACTGAGTAGGTACGCAAAAATGGGACAAAACACATAAAACGTAATAGATAGGTATCCGCAGACTGATGAAGTGTGGTTAATGAAAAAATTGGGTGGACAAACTATATACTGTTTTTTCTCAAGTATTGATACATTTAGTTCATCTCTCAACAAAATGGTACTAGCTTCATGATCATCTGAATTATCGTCGATAGAATCTGGAATCAAATGAAATCTTTAGTCAAATTTGTTTTAGCATCTTGCAGAGAGTAATTCTTCTCAAAATCAACATCAACAGAGAAAGAGAAGGTATTTTGAAAGTATATGTTCCGGTGTTGGGAGTAGGGACCATCTATTAATTGACAAACATCAATCAGGTAATACCAAAAAAATTATCTTCACTTTGAAACAACATACACTAGAGAACTCCTCCACATTAATCAGAAGCTTCCAGATTTTGACAGTTCATGGAATCACTTCACTTTTTCAAAATACAATTTGAAATTAAATAAAGGCAGTTGAATGAGGCATGTCCAAGTGACGTCATTTGACAGAACACCTGGTTTTAAACAAAGCATTGTTGAATTATGATTGTTCTAGTCCGATTGTTTCTAGCGCTTTTTTGATTGTTTTTGAAATATTTTGCTCTTCGAATGAAGTTTGTTCATTTTTCTTTCCTTTCTTCAGCGGAAAGTACGAATTTCCGATTGTTGTCATTGCTGTCAATGTCAACGGAGAAGTCTTTTTTCGCTGACCTGCCCTGGCGTTCTTTTTTTCACAATAATTGATCACTGAACAAATTCGAGGCTAATTTATTGCAAACAAAAATGATTGAATTATTGAAAAGACCACGTCATGTTTTACTCCAGGTTTCTTGTCAAATATCAGATCGTGGACATGCCCTATAGTTGAACTTAGGAAGTAACACAACCTCCACCCTCAAGCTTTCTACTAAAGTCACTGGAAAGACTTGTTGATAGATAAATCATCGAAACGCACCATCCATGCCACTGCATAATAATCAATATGCCTACCGGTAAGGTCTATCGACTGACACGTCGCTTCATCACCTTATCACCAAGGTGGAAGAAGCGCTCGAAGGAAATAGATCAGCGTTGGGTGCTTTTGTAGACATCATAGGCGGATGTGACAACACCTCTTTTGAGGCTCAGAGAAAACGCTTGAAAAGCAAATATGCTATTAGAAAGAATGATATTTGCCGAAGTAAACGTGCCAAAATGTCAGAACTAGGGCCGCCAGAGGCTGTCCCCAGGGTGGAGTCTTATCTCCTTTGGAGTTTTGTGATGAACAACCTGCTGGAGCAGCTGAATGATTCGGGATTGTATAAACAGATTTATGTTGATGATCTGGTGATCCTAACGACGCCGACGAGGCGAAATATCCAGGAGCTCAGGGCTCCCACAATACAAGCCCTGAGAGTTATAGAAGAGTGGTGCTCCCTTGAAGGACTCGGGATCAACCCCGAAAAGATCGAAATCCTGTTATTCACAAGGAAATACAAATCAGGACTCAAACCAGAGATATATCTCTTGGACAGAGACCTAGAATATAAAAAACCGGTCAAATAACTATAGGAGTAGCCCTTGACCAGAAACTGTCCTGGAAGGAGCACATCGAAGAGCACTCTAGAAAAGCCATATTATGCTCTTTATGGGTATGTAAAAGAGCTATAAGGACAACATGGGGTCTGAAACCCAGAAAAGTATACTGCAGGTAGCGCCTTGAAGAAGTAGAGACCGTATTCCACATCCTTACGGAATGTCCGGCTCCGGATGAAATATTTTGGAGCTGAGCTCACAACACTCCAGGAACTTAAAGGGATCTATTTGAGGAACCCGCTGAGTTTCGTGAAAGCGTGGTGCCTTCAATAGTTTCTCTTCAATCACTTCTGGGTTGCAACGGTCCCAGGAGGCCAAAGTAGGTTTTGTGTAAGCCACCCACTTGAACATCTACATCCACATCTCCAACCTCTATCCTGATTTCACGCGGTGTGGCCAAACTTATTACATCAGAGCTTGTATCACACTGTAGACGGCTCTGCAAGTATAAGTTTCGTTCTACATGATGATTATGGAACATGCTTTGCTTCTATACTACACATAGATTGATTGGTGCCATGTCAGTAGCCTAGTGGACTAACGCTCGTCTTAAGTTATGTCTCATCTATGTAGGCTACTCGGTTCAAAAAAGACAATTGCACAAAGAGGAGAGTGAAGACTGTGATCAATTTTCCTTATTTTTAATGACATGTTCTCTGACTATTAATCATACTCAAGTTTTCAAATGGGACATGGTTTCTGGGTTAAATAAAAAATATGCTAAAATATCCTGACCAAGTTTCTTTTTTAATTATGTCCTTTTGGTGCTTGCTTTGTAGCCTGTTCAACGCATTCGGCTAGTAAGATCCACAGAAAAAAACCATTTGTTTCCAAATCTCAATCACTTTGCCTTGACAACAGTGTATACATTTCAGCTTCATCCGTATATCGCTGCTCTGGCATAAATCATTCAAAAAAACATCTACCCAAATAGGAAATATTATATTCAGGAAATTGTTTCATCACTTTATCTTGACAGTACAACGTTCAGGATGATATTGGAACAATACACGATATTCAATTACATGCTGCGTATCCACTTCTTTGATGAAGAAATCAGTCTTTATTGAAAACCTTCTCGTCAGTCTCAGATGATAGAGATTGATCTCTCTGTTCCATGATGCTCACAATGTCTTCGTCGATATTGAGAATTCTGGAGTAGTTTTTACACCTGGCTATGATACTGAAAACGGATAAAAATACTTCAGTTAGACAATTATGTCATACACTCTGATTAACATAGTAAGACGTTGAACTTTCAATTAAAAAAAAAATGAAAAGGCAATACCTAGAAAAGATTGATTTAAAAAACAAGAGTAACAACGTATGAAAAATAGTAGCAGGTAGGGATGATGGAATATTTCTGAAAATGAGAAATAATTCTTTTGAGAATTGTGACGCTTGACAGATCTGCAACCTATTGCTACTTCTGCTCAAACACAAGTGTATAAACAGATTTTCGAAAATTTTCGTTAAAAAGTAGATCAAAATACGAGATGATCATTCATTCTATGAATTCTGCATTTTTCTTCAAGAACATGAACTTGTTCTCCCTTTTTTCTCAATAAAGAGAATCTTGAAAAAAAAGTACAGGGTGGTGACGCGAAAACCATATAGAACTTCTTATAACCTTGTTATTTTTCAAGTTACGGAATATAGTGTGGAGACTAAATGTTGTAGGTATCATCAAATAGCTTTCTACCGCTATATCAAAAAAACAATTGAAGTTCGCGTTTCAAAGATATGAAGCTAACATACGTTAGTATATGTATATCATCACATATTCAGAAAATATCATTTTTCTGATTCCAAAAATATATAGCTTTATGCCTTTCTGATGAGCCGTTTAGAAATTATTTGAGTTTGAAAATTGAATATTTTGAATCAACTAATGAATAACTGTACGGTTGTGGAGCCTAATTCTTGAGCGGGGAACGAGTGAGAATTTAATGGCAAACGATCACAGACCGATCAAAAACTGTATTTCGAGACCGCGCAATGATCCCTTCTCTCAAGAGGACGTTCATTCTCCTGACATTCAAAAACTATCGTTCTGGAAGCATTCGTCATCAACATGATAAACTTACACAAAAAATAACATGTGGAAAGTATGTAGGAGGAGAGGGAACAATAGAAATGCCTCCTGACCTCACATCTCTAGAAACAAACGTGGGGATATTCAAAAAACTAGATATATGGTGGCAGAATGAAAAGTATCAAAGAGATGAAGACAAAAATATCAGATGTGATTCGCCATAACTATGAAAGCAAAATGATAGCAGACACATCGAGAAATTTAGAAAAAAGATACAGATTGTGCATAGAAAAAAAAACTGTGAAACCTGCTAGGGCCTTTTTCAAACATTAGACTTGATCACACGACTTGATTAAATACACTTACATTTTACTTTTGTGTGAACAAGACTATATATTTTTGAAATCAGAGAAATGAGCTATTTCTGATTTCACAATTATAAACAGGGGGTTCCATTTGAAAAAAACGCAAGTTTACTTCATATCTTTGGAACGCGAACTTCAATAATTTTTTTTATATACTAGTATACGAAGCTATTTGATAATACCTACAACATTTGTCTCCAAACTATTTTTCGTAACTTGAAAGATAACAAAGTTATAAGAGGTTTTAGTTTTCGCGTGACCATCCTGTACATGCGAAGCTATTCCACAATTGTTTTGTGCCATGAAAACATATTTTGTCTCTCTAAAGCTTGGCTTAAGCATGTACTGTGGCGTTTTCTACTGACGAATATCTCGTTTTACTCAGCTGTTATGTGTGTGTATAATATCATGTATTCTCTGCAGTGTTGAAATTTCAAGTTTGAGAAATGCATGACTTACAGTTCATACTAACAATTTTCTTCCGTACCATTAACGCTTTGTCAGTAGGAGCTTATAAGCAACAGAGAATCAGATCATACTGAGAAAACTGTACTTATCCATGATATTATACTTTTCTTAGTATGTACATTATACACTTTGCATCACAATCAATCCACAACTATTTGGTACAATTTGGCACAAGTTAATTATCTCGCCAACTGCTCAGTTGATCGGGACATTTTTTTTATTGTAGCTTAAATCTCGGGGAACGACAAATAATTATCCATTTGAATTCAAGGTTTGAACATACACATGGTGTTCTGATACTCAATTTTTGTCGCATCCTGTGTAACTTTCTATCTGCAAAAATAGATGTCTATCTGAATCAAAACATGACCCCATCTTTTCTGAGTATTCTTCCTAGACATCCTTATCTCTATAATTAAATTTAATAAGGACTTTATTGTCAAGGGCAAGAGTTTGCTGAATTGCCAGAAGAGTTATGGTCATCACTATGAATAACTAATAAGGCGCGTCAGTAACTGTGAGACCACACGTTGCAAAAAAGTGCGATATTAAATTCAAATGAAGTGAATATTTAGGTTTGGACAGGATTCCACGGATTCCAGATCTCAGCCCTTTAGAATAGGCTTGGGGGTACTCAAACCACATCTACCCTATTTGTACAGAGAAAAACGTGAATACAAAAATTCTCAGAAAAGGTGGGGATATGATTTAGACACCTAATGTTGTAGACAGAACGCGATGAAAATCAAATACCATACTGGTTTTTTTCAAAGAACCGCGTATATGTCGAAAACTTGAATATAAATAAAAACATCTTCCACAAGGTCCTTCCTGAAGTGAAAGGTACAATCAAAAAATAAATCAAATCATTCCAGCAGTTCGCGAGAAAATCAACTCTGGAACTGCGACGAGTTTTAGTGCTACGTTCATTGAATACAAAGGTGAGGTTGTTGATATTCTTATTGAATGACCGGTTCAACAGCAAAGGTACTTGATAAGTGTTGAGGTCCTAGTCTAACATGATCTGAGGACATCAAAATAAAAGACAAAACTTTTGAGTCCACCGGAATATGTGATTAGTTCTATGTTGGTCAGGGTTTTTTCTGATGATTTGAAATCTCCTCAAAAACTATATCTGAACAATTACAAGAAAAAGTTTCAGGATTTTAGAAAATTCCAAACAAACCAAGCGAAAAACAAATGACTATCAGGAATCAGAAAATTGTTCTCTTTTTAATGAAATGCCCTACCTTTATCATAACAGTTTCAAGATCTTCTTATTCTTAGCCTTTTAGATATATACAGGTAGTCCCATAATTAGTGGACCAGACTTCAGCCCTATATCGGTCAAAAGTAACCTTACTTGATCATATAAAAATAATATGTTTATCGGCAAACACCCCCTAAGGGAGCTATCCTCAGGGGAAAAATTTACTGAAACTTTCTTGGAAATAATCTTTCAAGCTTTTTTTCCAAATTTAAAAATTAAGTTTTTTAACGGGAAAAAAGTTGGTTTGAATTGCTAGCCATTCTCGAGAAAAAGGAATTTAAAAACCACGCTGATGCATACTATCAAGGATTACATATTTTTATCAAAACTTGATAGTAGGCACCAAGAATATTGACAGGATTAAATTCAATAATATTGCATTGTGAATACTATGCAGCGTAATTTTTGAATGCTTTTTTCGTGATAAAGGTGCGTCCTAACACTACAGACAAAGACGATATTTTTTGCGTAAAAAACATATTCTGTTTGCAATTTTGTGAACAAAAATGCGAAAAGATAATTCATAAAAAGTTTCTGTTACTGTTTTTTACTCACACCAAAAGGATACGCATCTGACCAAGTTATCTTATTTTCAAATTCATACTTGAAATGAGGATATTGAAGTGAGTGAAATTTGCGAGGCAAGGTTTGTAATCACTCCAGGGCTGTAATAACCTGATAACTCATTGTATTTTATCTATAACCGTGCGGTAACCAATCATCCGATACAACTTCTAAAAATATAGGAAATAGAACTAGTCTCTGGCATTTTGCCACTTTTCACATAGCCCACAAGTAGGCTGGTAAGGATGGCGCACTAAGTAATTAATAGGTTACTTAAATTGATTGTCTTACTCTCTTCTCATCAAACCGGTTTTGATTGTGAGTGAATTTAAAACATATATTATGAATATATTATCATTTTTTGTGGAATGGATTATTTCGACAGTGAAATTTTTGATATTGTTGCATATCATTATCAGGAACAACATTGAAAATCCTTCTACCATCATAAATTATTTTCTCGATTATTTTTTTTTTCATAAGAGATCATTGGTCTCGGTAACTTTATGTTATTGGCCTGGAGTGTGGAATGGTCATTGTCGGGAACAGGTGGTCTGTCTCTGACCTTGAACATGGTCGACGCTACTTCTAGGACAGAGAAGTCAGAGTCAACATTCTGGTTCTCTTTAACACCGGTCTGCATGACTCACAAGGATTGATGCCATACAATTACCAAACTGATTGCTTCTGGAGGACAAACAGTGAATGTAATGAGGACTGGCTTGCGTTACCCCAAAAGGCAATTCCATAACGTAAATGTGATCAACACTTTTTGCCAATTGAGGGCCCAACACTTTTTGCCAATTGAGGGCCCAACACCTTAGTCACTACCCTGACAGCATAACATTCAGATGCACACCCTGACAATGTGTCCATCAAATTTCAAATCACTATCCAAGGTTATTCTAAAGAATTTGGAATGATCTCTAAGAGACACGTAGCTCTTGAAGGAAATAACGCATGTCTTATCAACATCGAGAGTTAGAATATTGGCATTAGACCAGTTCTTTATGACATCAGTCATAACAGCTGATGTTATGACCTCCTTCAGTATTCCATCATCCGCATTTCTTTAGACAATAAAAGTGTCGTCTACAAAAATAGTAATATAGGCAACCGGGGTAAATCATTCACATATAAGATAAACAAAAGAGGACCAGGACAGATCCCTGCGGAACACACCACTTCACACTTAACAAATTGGAAGAGGTTGAGCCAACAAGTACTTTCTTAACTCTATCGGATGGAAATAAACTGATCCAGTCATTCGACGTACCCCTAAAATCATTAGCTTTCAATTTTTCCATCAAATTTTCATGGCTGACCCAGTCAAATGCATTGGATAAGTTACAAAACACTGCAGCCCCCTGCCCACTCTCTGGAACTCACACCCAGGTGAATATTTTTTAGAAAGTTGTAAATGGCATCATCGGTCCTCTGAACCGCCCGATACGCAAACTGATTGGGATGCAGAACTTTTTTAGTCTCAAGAAAATGAAGCATCAGTTTTTTGACCAGTTTTTCTATTATTTTAGACAGGGGAACAGCGGGAGAAGCAAAATAGGTCGGGAGTTACTAGGATCACTCAAGTTATCATCCACTGTGCACAGGAATCACCTTTGCGATTCTCAAGCAAGAAGGAAACACTCGAACACCATGGATGATTCATCGTTTCCGCCAAAGCCATAAGAGCTTGCACTGGCAGAGACAACCGAATACTATCAGACAGTTCATCATCACCCGAAGACTTTCTATTTATGAGATCAAAAGATCTCTCTAGATGTTGATAGGTACATGCTGTCATGAGCGCATGCACTGTAATATAGTCATGCCACAGCCACAAATTTGATTATTTATTCTGAAAATGAAATCGGACCACATGGCAATCATGTACAGATTCCGTGAGTCATTTGAGATAAAATGAAACTCTGCAATTTTCTAGAAGGAAGCACGACCGCGGCATATAACCCCCTTAACCCTGCACCAGCCTAAGTATCCGTCTAGCGGAAATTCACGCAATTCAAGCATGTGCACAAGAAATTCCTAGAATGGGCTGCAGTAAAAGAACATCTTCATTCTCTCGGATAGTCAGGCTGCATTGGGAGCCCTGAACTCCTATTGCTCCACATCGAAGATCGTGATAGATTGTCTTCACGACCCAGAAGAGTTGGCACTAAGGAAAAACAGGGTGATGCTAATCTGGGTTGCCGGCCACTCAAGGATAGAAGGGAACATCAAAGGTGATGAAATCCGGCACAGCTATAATGCTCAGAAGAGCTGAGCCCTGAAAACTGGTGTAGACCGGCGAGGTTGGGGCATCACAATAAGCCACTGACTGCAGTGCAAATTGGAAAGAGAATAGCCCGGTCCAGCCTCGAACAACAAACAACAACAGCAAATATTCTTGGTCTATACTCATCAATGGAGTCCCTCATTTGTCTAACTAAAAAACAACAAGTTAGTACTAAGTAACGTGGTATGGTTCTCCCAGGTTAGTATCAATTGTTCAGGGTATCGTTTTTTAGTATTATGTTATGCAATCATTGATGGTCCAACTTATGGTACTAATACTAAACCTGGACTGTTAGTGCAAAACATGCATTCAGTTATTGTCCCCATTTTATTAAATCCGTGATTGAACACAGTTAACACATCCTTTGCACTTGCTTCTCTCGGACATTCCGATAAAATTTTGTAGCATACGATAGAGCAAGTTTCTACACGTTCATAGTATTCACAATTATCTCCAAGAGAATTCGCAAATACACGATTTTTGCTTTGGACATAGTCTGAAGAGCGCTGTCGTTCTTGACGCAACTAAGCCCAGGAAACAGAGACATCGCGGAAAAAAATTGCCAAAAGCTGATTTTTTGTGAAATTCTTCACTGAGATGCCCTTAGTATACAGTGTGTCCCAGATTCGCTTCTCTATACCGGGATCTTAGCTCCTATTATACCTACAGCAAAGGTTAAATGAAGAAAGTTTTTGGGGAAACTCAGTTCATTCGATATCCGGCTTCATATTCACGATCGGTGAATTGGTTTAGGAAATATCGGTGAAAAACCAAAAATGGCGGATTTCGTTTTTTCCCAGTAAATCCGAAACGGCTAATTTGACAGCTGTGAAAATGTGACATTATCCGGACACCTTTTTAAGACGGATAAAATGGCGTACATGACATGTCTCAATTATTTTGTTTTCTCGTAACCCGTCTCTACTTTCATATTTCTCATGTTCGCCATATTGGATTTTTCGATTTTTGGAAAGAACGTAAAATTTCCAGTCTAGTGATGTCTCACAGGTGCATAAAAGATTCAAGTTTAATCGAAATAACACACTCCGTAGTTGAGACTCAATCTTTTCTGAGAAGGTGATGTTTTATTTGACGCAAAATATGAATAAGTACTGCACCAACCTAAGCTCAATGCATTTGGTGTACAGCGCATATGTTGAACGAATTGAATTTTCAATAGAACAAGGAACAAGGACAAGCATCAAGACATTTTTTACATTTAGTGACTGTTTTTCATACAACCCTTGCAAGTGTATTGCTGTTAATACCTAGTTGACCATGTTTTTTTTAAATTGCGTTTTATGAGGCGGCCGTCGGTTGGGGTACCTTGCTGAGATAATGTCAATGTCTTTGTGACTGCAAAACCCTGTGCTGCAAGTACAGCGTTAACATGTCTAACCTTTCTTCATTCGAATAGAGAATACGGGGAATTTTTAACAGGTTCTTACAATTTGTTCATCATATTTATGATTTTAATGAGAGAAAAGCGTACTTGTTATCAAAACACAACTGTCAAAGAATAAATCATGGCCTTCTCAGAAAAGAAGGCCATGACTTATAACTACGAAATGTGATATTTTTATGATACTTGAATCTTTTGAGCTCTTGTGAGACATCACTAGACAGGAAATTTTACGCTTTTTCCAAAAATTTCAATATGGCGTCCATGAGAAAAATTAAAGTTGAGGCGGGTTACAGGAAAACAAAAGACGATTGAGACATGTCATGTAAGCCATTTTATTTGTCTAAAAAAGTTGTCCCGATGATGTCACATTTTCACAGCTCTCAAATTTACTGGGAAAAAATGAAATCCGTCATTTTCGTTTTTTCGCCGTTATTTCCAAAAACAATTGACCGATAGTGAATCTGAAGCCAGATATCGAATGCACTAAGTTTCCTCTAGAACTTTCTCCCTTCAACTTTCGCTATAGGTATAATAGGAGCCAAGATCCCTGTATAGAGAAGCAAATCTGAGACACAGTAGCCGGATTTTGAGCGATGGAAATGAGATTCAAACATGGAAAATTTTTAAAAAACAACTAGAAGATCATCGTAGACAAGTGTAGTTGAATTTTTGAACGTAGTTTTCAATTACAATTCTCGATTTTGTCATAGAAAAGGTACTTTACTCTTGAGCGAAAATCATGTTTTTTGATAAACCTCATATTATGACTGGTGAAATTTGACATCCGATGATTGCATTCTAGGCCTTGGACCATGCAAAGCTTTTTTAATGAATAACCACTTTTTTTTGTTAAATTGATAATAAAAAAGTTTATTATATATGTACACCAATTTTTGGGACACACTGTATACTATACATAGTGTCCCATAACTTATCCGCCATAGAGCAGTAGGTGATAATGTGAATGAGATTAAGAAAATTTGTCTAACAATTGTGGCGGCAAATATTAGTTTGGCAATGAAACTCTATTTTCGAAAAACTTCAATCATTTTATTTGAAAAATCATTGAATCAATAATAAATAAGTGAACACAAGGCAGGAATTAGAAAAAACTGTATGTTCTGTCTGTTAGAACGGACAAAGCCATGCCTTTGCCTCGAAAACAATAAAAGTTGAAGACTTGAATAACCAGCATGACAGACTCGAACGATAGGAAGGTCAAATCTGGTATGTAGATTACAAACAATCAGAGTTTGACTTTTCTGTGGGGGTGAGGGAGTTCTATGAACAAGGAAGGCAAGAAGCTCTAAACCTGGGCTGAGAGATCACCGAAGTTCAAGCAGGCATCATTGCCGTAAAAATCAGTATTGGGAACATGAGAAAGAGCAATCCTACGGGGAAGACACTCTCAATCATTACCGACAATACACAGGCAATCCCGGCACAGAAGGCTTTTGAAATCAATTCAAAGGAAGTACTGGAAAGTCTGAGGGATGTAACGAAGTCGAAGCACCGGAAAAAAAAGAATCTTATCCTGGTAAAAGAAGAAAAAAGTGGCGAAGTAACGAGGAAACCACAACTCGATACTTGAAAAGTCGATACCGCGCTAATGGGACCAAATCAGTTAAGAATCGTACAGAAAAAATCTCATCAGCTGGACTGTATCATAACAAAAATCACTGGGGAAGCTTTCCTTGATGCTCCCTCCATCTGCAGAAAAGCAGACTAAGGAAAGCAACTGTTCTCTTTGCAGGCCATGCTCTCTTCAAAAAACACTAAATCATTTGCAAATCAATGTATCTTCAAAATACCTACCTCGTAACCATTTCCTTTTAGGCTACTCGAGCATTCAATTTACTTTGAGGTCTTAGTGTTTAAGCGTGAAGTTATGGAGATGATACGATATATATGTTAGCGCAATCTGAGTTTGGCTGAAATCAGGAAGACCGATCATCATTGGCAACAGCGAGTTCCAAGCCCCGCTTTGTGAAAGTGAAGGTTGGCAACAAGGGTTGAGAAACGCGCATGCAAGAATAGGCGGCTACCTACGATCGGGTACGAGGCGGCAGGTAGAGGAATGGACAGACAAGGGTTGAATTTTGTAATTCGAGGAAGTTAAAAATAAAACGGCTTTGATTATTGTAACCAAAAAGGGGTTTTTATTGAATTAATCACCGATTAATTAACATCAGAAGTGGGATAGTGTTCCGTGTGCCAGAGTTTACAGTTTGTGACTGATCTAGACAAGTTAGACATTAAAAATGGAGTAGTTGAGCCCCCAGTCGAGCTTTCTTCAGAAGTACCGAAGAGTGCATCGTGACAAGAAACCTTAGTAAGCTTAGTTGCTTCGCAACAACAGCAAATTGCTGAATTGGCAAAACAAACCAAGATGGCGATGATGTCGTCATCACGTCAGTCAGCTCCAGGGCCACCGCCCAACCTGTTCGTAGCAGATGGTTCAATTGCGCAAGTGCCGACAAGCTTTACTACATCCAAATTGACGAGCTACGATCCCGACAACAGCGCATATGCAATCCAAGAATGGCTGGAAGATGCTACGAAACTAAAAGATGAGCTAGGTGTCAGCGATAACCTGATGATCGCGAAAGCAGGCGAGGCGTTGAAAAACCGCGCCTATCGATACTGCTGCGAAAGGCGACCAATTCGCCGCACATGGGAGAACTTTTGTGTTGACCTCACCACTGCATTTCCAAACAAAGAAACACTAGGAGCACGAGCATTTAGAGCTGCCACACTGCGAAGTCGTGATTGTGATTCTCTTTGTGATTATTGGAATCAGAAAATTCGAAGTATCTACAGGTTTCACGAGAATTTGCCTTGGGGCAAAACTTTGAGCATGATTGAATTTGGTTTGGACCACGCTGAAGCACGTGCTGCCCTGCATATCCAACTACCGCAATCTGATCGAGAAGTTATGATGTTACTTAGTGAATTTGACGCAAGACGAACCACGAAACGGGCTTTGGAAGTGGATGACACGTTTAAAAAGAAGCACCGGTTAGGCGAAAGGCGTGAAATTAGCCAAGAAAGACCCAGGAAATTCCATGGTACATGTTTCAATTGTGGTCGCCAAGGACACCAACGTGACGCATGTCGACAAAAACAACAACAACCACCAACCGGTGTTCAAAAAGACATTCCAGAACCCAGCAAAGCTCGGACTTGTTCCCACTGCAAGAAAATTGGCCACAGTGAAAGTACATGCTGGTACAAACATGGAAAACCTCAGAAGACTTTTTTGTTAAAAAAATGATGCCATCTGAACGCCACACCGATAGCGACATTATTGTGTAACGACAGTGCTCCTTCCTTCACTTATCTTGTTGATAGTGGTGCGGATGAATCGATTGTGAAACATTCAGTGGCAAAAAAATTAAATGCGACAGTTAAAGTGGACAATAAAATACGTGCTTTTTCGGGCTGTGGGACCCAAGCTGTTTATGCGATCGGTATTTGTGACTTGAAGACTGTTTTGCCAACGTTGACACTAGACATTACTTATGCGGTAGTGCCGGATAGTGTTATTCCAAACAGCATAGATCTTATTATTGGCTGGGATGTCATCAGTCGACCTTGCTTACGAATCGAAAAGAACGATTATGGACTCGAGTTACACCATAACCTGCTCAACATACCTAAAGTATTGACTTTAAAAAGTGTACATCAAATAGTGTTCAATCAAAGTGATTTAAATGAAGACTTGAAAAAACGAATAGAAAGTCTCCTAGTGTTTTATAAAAATAAAACTCCCGATCATATCACAACTGGTGAAATGAATATTAACTTAAAAGACACTACTACAGTCGCATATCGTCCCCGTAGACTGGCCTATCAAGAGAGAATTCACGTCAAAAAAATAATTGATGACCTTCTAAGTGCGGGCATAATTCGCGAAAGTCAGTCGGAATATGCCAGCCCTATTGTGTTAGTGTCGAAAAAGAACGGTGAAGTTCGAATGTGCGTGAATCTCCGTGACGTCAACAAAAAAGTAGTCAAAGAAAGATACCCATTACCCCACATTCAAGATCAGACTAATGCCCTTTGTCGTGCAAAATATTTCACTACGTTGGACATGAAGTCAGGCTTCTACCAAATGCGAATTGAAGAAAAATCAAAGCACATAATGACCTTCGTTACGCCAGATGGTCATTATGAGTTCAACCGTATGCCATTTGGATATGTGAATGCTCCAGCGATATACCAACGTGCGATTGACAAAGCGTTGGGTAACTTGAAAGGGACAAAAGCATTCTTTTACCTTGATGACGTATTGGTGCCTTCAACCACCATTGAAGAAGGATTACAAAACCTGGAGGAAGTTCTTGACGCGCTCTCCACTCATGGATTTGCATTGAACTATGAAAAATGCAAGTTTTTTGCACAAGAGACTGAATATCTTGGTGTTGTTCTAAGTGCAGGATCAGTGCAGCCCAGTCAACGAAAAGTAAATGCGTTAACTCAAGCACCCATTCCAACTGATGTTAAAAGTGTCCGACAGTTCATGGGACTCGCTAGTTACTTTCGCCGGTTCATCAGAGGATTTTCTAAGTTGGCGGCACCAATAACAGCCTTGTTACGAAAAGAGTGTGAGTTTCAGTGGTCGTCTGAATGTGAAAATGCAAGACAAGTGATCATAAATAGACTGACTGATTCGCCCGTTTTGCGAATTTATGACCCGAGCTTACCGTGTGAATTGCATACAGAGGCAAGTTCGGTTGGACTAGGAGCTGCTCTGTTACAAAGTGAAAATGTTGTAGTTCGTCCCGTTGCTTACTTTAGTCGTCGTACTACTAATTATGAAGCCAAATATCATTCGTACGATTTAGAGACTTTGGCTATTGTTGAAGCCGTTGAACATTTTAGAGTTTATTTGTGCGGAGTCGAGTTTATGATCTTTACAGATTGTAACGCAGTGCGTGCGACTGCTCTAAAGAAAGACTTACACCCTCGTGTAGCGCGTTGGTGGGTTAGGTTGCAAGATTATAACTTTTCGATTGCATATCACCCTGGGAACAAAATGGCCCACGTAGACTATTTGAGCAGGAATCCGATAGACGATGAAACTGTGTTGAAAGTGTGCGCGTTGAAAACGTTAAATGTGAAAAAAATGGCAGATAGAAACACATTGCGTGAATTCCAGAAAAATGATCCTTATTGTACTGAAATATTCAATGACCCAAACAGTAACAGTGATTATAACGTCATAAACAACATTGTTGTTACGAAGACAGTGCCTCCAAAGTGTTTTGTACCCATTGCTGCTCGACTTTTAACCATGCGACTCTATCACGATGAATCATCACACATAGGATGGAACAAGTGCATCAGCAAAATGAGAGAAGATTTGTACTGGCCCCGAATGGGACAGTGCATGAAAAAGTATATCAAGAACTGCAGAGCTTGTGTCTTGGGAAAATCTCATACTGGCCGTAGAACGGGTAAGTGGCAACATGGTGAAAAACCAAATGATATTCTTCATACGTGGCACATTGACCATGCTGGTCCTTTAGTAAAATCAAATGGAGCCACTCAAATTCTTGTAGTGATAGATGCATTTTCAAAACTTTGCCGACTAATGCCAATTGCTAAAAAAACAACCGATGATTCAATCCGCGCTCTAATTTCAATCTTCGACGAACTGGGACCTCCAAAAAGAATAATTGCCGACAGAGCAGCCGCATTTACATCAACGACGTTTCGAAACTTTTTAAGTGAGCGAAATGTGGAGCTTCGTCACATTGCTACTGGAGTTCCGAGAGGCAATGGTCAAGTTGAACGTCTTATGCGAACTGTATTCAATTTGATGCGAGCAACGCTGACTGCTGAAAAAGAAAAAAAATGGACCGTCGTTCTTCCTGCTATAGAGGACAACATAAACTCAATCATTCATTCAATAACTGGATACACACCGAAAGTATTGCATCATGGCACCAACCCAAGGTTATTGGCTACTCAGCAATTCTTAGCGGACGCGCCGCAAAGTGATAACTTCATTGATCCAGACAAGGCCGTCGCAGAGGCTCAGGTACGTCTGAATAATAGTGCCCAAAAGAGAGCTGAACACTTTGATGCTGCACGTTGCCGAGCCAATTTGTTTACTATTGGGGACCTTGTCGCTGTAGAGGATTCTCAGCTTACTGGTGGCGGAAAATTGAAGCCAAAATTTCGAGGACCATTCACAGTCCGTGCAGTACTACCGAATGAAAGATATTATCTCCAAAGTCAGAGCCGGCGAACCACTTTTGCCGCTCATGATCAATTACGTCCATGGCCTTCCACTGAACAATAAAAAGTGAGTAACGTTTTGGTTACTAATTGATAAAGTCAATAATTATTAAAAAAAAAAACAGTCAAGTGAACAGACAATTCTTGAAATTTGAGTTGAATAGTCAAACTGGCTTTCTAGTTATTTGTGAATCAATGTTTTCATCAAAGGGTAAAAGGTGAAATGTGTCATATTGCACTATTTCATTTTGAAACTAACAGGCATTTCCCTTAGTTATTTGTCAAACATTCTTTTTCGGTGAAAAAGGGGTAAAATGTGTTATATTGCACTATTTTATTTTGAAAAGAACAGGCATTTCCCTGAGTTATTTGAGAATCAAAGTTTTGATTAAAAGGTAAAACGGTGGCAATCCCACAGCAGAAATAAAATTTTTTCGAAGAAAAATAAAAATAAGACATGTGGACATAATCCATTATCTTTTGTGAAAAGTTGGCATTTTCATGCACTGAATAAAAAAAAATGGCAAAGTGATGGCAACCCCATCTGGAAACAGAATGAAGATGGTATAATGGCAATCCCATTATCGCTATAAAAATTGAAGATCGTATAATGGCAGTCCCATTATCACTATAAAAAAAAAAAGGGAAAATAAAGGTGTAATGGCAATCCCATTTTCACTTGACATGTTTTGTCATAGTATTTTGGAATTTCTGAAATATTATGCTGATGAAAGTACTTACGATCCAAAATAAATGGAAATGCGCTGCTGTTTTGTAATTTCAGGAAAGGAGCGAGGGGAGCGAGGACGCTCCATAAACAGAATGGCCGTGTTAGCGCAATCTGAGTTTGGCTGAAATCAGGAAGACCGATCATCATTGGCAACAGCGAGTTCCAAGCCCCGCTGTGTGAAAGTGAAGGTTGGCAACAAGGGTTGAGAAACGCGCATGCAAGAATAGGCGGCTACCTACGATCGGGTACGAGGCGGCAGGTAGAGGAATGGACAGACAAGGGTTGAATTTTGTAATTCGAGGAAGTTAAAAATAAAACGGCTTTGATTATTGTAACAAAAAAGGGGTTTTTATTGAATTAATCACCGATTAATTAACATATATAAACTTTTCAATATTGCCTGAATTGTTTTGAGAAATAATTTTCATTTCACGTTATCTTGGTTGCATATGTAACAAACTAATTTCGTTTGCTTGTTTTGACAGGGTTGTCACATTGTGAAAGTCAATGACGACATTGACATTGACTCTGAATTTTTCAAGGGGGCGGAGCGTGTGCCCAAATTAGACGCTCTATACAATATTGATAGGTGTGCTCACGAGGACACTTCAGACCACCTCATTCTCAATGAGGTGGAAATCCCCTGGAGTAACGAGGTCAAGTATCTTGGCGTCATTATTGACAAAGGGATGACTTGGCAAAAGCAGATCTCTGCAAACATCCAAACGGGACGAGCCGCTATGGGTTCACTACAGTGCCTCATGAATAGTGACTGCTGTCTTTCAGTAAACGCAAAGATCTTAGCGATCAAAGCCGTCCTGAGGCCGATCCTAACTTACGGATCAGCTTCATGGGGCTACGCGGCAGAAACTCATCAAGTTAAAATTCAAACAACGGAGAATATTTTTCTCCGTAGAGCGGTTGGCGCTCCATGGTTTGTCCGAACTTTCGAGGGCCGAGACAAGGCCTGGAGTGGCAAACGGTCAGCCAATTCATGAGTGGCAAGGCCGGGAAAACTTTTGATCTGGCCGCAACGCACGATAATCTCAAACTCAGAGCTCTGGTGGATTACGATCCAGCAGATCTCTGTGTTCGGGCACATAAGAGACCAAGAAACCAACAATAAGTTGGAGTTTCGCTTTACAAAAAACTTGGGAGTTGTACCAAGCTAGGTCACCCAAAATTAAGCGTCAAAAAACGTACCAAGCGCTAGCTGTAGTCAGGACAAAATCCGTCTCGCACGCGATTCACCGCTGGAAGAGACTTCAGCTTTTTCGCATTTTTATTTCTTTTTCTTTTATTTTCGTAGCCTTTAGAGATCAGACTGCGCAGGTAGAAATCGGGTTTTTGGCATTCCTACCTGTATTTCTCGATGCCTTCCGGAAGGTAACCCGGTACAAAAGAGGTCAAATTAAGTGAAAAGATTGGGACACTAAAGGGCTTATCCCTGACATCCTAATGCGGAGGAGAGGTTTAGTGGGTCGAACTCCACACTGCTTTAGAGTGTCTGGTTTCAGATTCCTCTCCTTGGGGCTGGAACCTCTGAGCATAAGAAAAAAAAAAGATAGGGGTGCTGAGCGAGAATAAAGGCGATTCGGTGAATAATATAGATCAAATAACGATTTGGGACATTTTTTGGAATGAACACGAATAATATACGCGAAGGGTTGTTACGCGAAACAACCCGATGTGGATCAGACTGATCAGAGCTGATGGAGATACCAGATTAAAAAAAAGCGCCTAGTACTCTACCCCTGCCATGCCGTGGTGTGGAAAAACGATTGGTTCTATGAAAAAAAGTGTCAGGACCTTTTTTGTGTAGAATTTTGATGAGCAATATTATTGTTTCCAATTATTTGATTCGAAAAAGTTATACTTTTCCAGATAATGACCAGAAAAGATTTGCGCCATAAAGAACCCCAAAAAACCAAACCCCTGACTCAATCCGGGGACTTTTCAGAATATGCTTAAAACACATCAGTGAAAATATTCACATATAATCAGCTTTTGCGAAATATTCCCGACTGAGAAGTCTTTATTTTCTGGGCGAGTTTCCGGGTTAACTCTCCAGCAAACTTGTATCAATGGACAACAACTGACTTCCAATCTCGGGAGTAATTCTTGATAAAATATCTCAAGTGGACACGAGCCTCAAAAATGGTTCACGTTATTCTTTTTCCAGCAGATTTGATTTTATACAATGAGTATCATAATCTCTTGTTTTTTGTTGTGTGACAGTGATAATTATATAATTCAGAGTTCACGACATGACAAAGAAAATTTGACAGGTTTGAAAACAATGGCTAGAAATTACCATACTGTGGTAGCTCTGCATGCAGTCAAATTATTCTATTATTATGCTTGATCATCTAATTTATTCAAAAAGGACAACATCAAGAGATTCAGATATAGTGTTATAATCAGTTCCTACTTCCTTCCTGTTTGAATAACATTTTTGAGACTCCTGAAGTGATATTTTTCCCAAAAACCAGATCAATTCAACATCAACATTGGAAGGTTGAAATAGTTGAAAACGTCATACTTTTTTATAGTATTATTCCAGAAAAGCTAGCTGATTGTTAGTAAATATTGCTTTATGATTATATAACATTGCCATCTCAATCAAGGATTATACAGAGATGATAATGATGAAAAGTGTTCCGATATAAAGAAATAAATACATATCTTGACGCTCATTTAGTATTTATGATGTTTGCTTATTAGTTTGCTCAGTGTGATTACAATCTTTATGAGTGAAATATATCATTCTTTTTCTGAAAGTGACATATGAATATTGTTGATGCACTCCACTACTGATCGTAATGCAATCCGATTGTGCACCGCGATTTCTAACGTTGCGTTGCCGATTCGATAGAGGATAATCAAGAAATATCAATTGAATAATAAGGGCTTGATAATAGGGGCCTTGGCTATTTGTGCTAAGATGAAGATTATTACAACACTGGTAGTTAAATTAGGAAAAACTTATACCTGAATGAACGCATCGTCAGTAGAAGGGTCATCAAATGGCAATGGACAAAACTTTAAGAGCGATCTAGCTACCATAGAACCATTCGCCTTCCTTAAGTCAAACACTCCTGCGACACCGTCACTGCCCCGAATCACCTTTTTTACTTATCCCAACTTCAATGCCTTTCTTGAAGGGGAACTTGGGACGAGTGAAATTGTCCTCTTTTATAAGAACCAAAGTCATTTTCTTCCACCCTTCTAGTGCTACAGGTCCATTTAATTCTCCCTTGTAGTTCGAATATGTATACCTTGCTTAACTCTTCCCACAAGAAGCGTCTGGTTATCTGCTGCACAAGCTGGTAGCGAGTTAGAGACTTAATTGGTACTTCATGGTGATCTAAATCTGGAATTGTCGTGATTGGTCTTCCATTGAGGATATGAGATGGAGTGAGTGGCGAAAAATCATCTGGGTCAGAGGATAAAGGGTAGGTATTGGGTGTGAATTAACTAAAGCTGCTACCTGAACCAGCACGGAATTATATTCTTCATTTTCAAGATGGGCAGCACCCAGCACGCGACGAAGGTGATGTTTTACTTTTACTCACTTTACCCCTGCCTCCAAAAGGCCACCGAAATGAGGAGAGTAAGGAGGAGAAAATGACCAAGAAATATTTTCGCTAGAGAAAGAGTCCTTTATATGTGTTGAGTTTGAGTATGAGGAATTCTGCAATAAAGTCGATTCTGAACTGGCGCATGGCGGCGACAAATTAAGTACCATTATCTAAAAAGATCTGCTGCGGCTTTCCTCTGCGTGCCATGAATCTTCTGAATGCTAACAAAAATGAATATCTGGATAATAATTCGGTTACGAGTTCCAGATGAACCGCTTTTGTACTAAGACGAATGACCTAACACATGTAACTTTTCATGAATTTGCAACTACGGCCTTTTCTATAGCGTATGATAAAAGATCCTGCATAATTGACGCCTGCGAATATGAATGGTTGTCTCAGTACAAGACGCCGCGCAGTTAGAGTACCGAATATAGGGTTGACGTTTCAAGGCGTTTGTCGAAAACATGTTATACATTGGTGAACAACACGCCGAGTAAAAGCTGAGGCGCAGCATGAATCAATTTTATGGAAAAATGAGAGAAAATCAGTTTAGGTAAATTATGATCCGACAGCAAAAGTATTGAATACCTTTTGTCACACTAAAATTGGGAATTCTTTAAACGCCCCTCACTGCGATTAAACCATGGTTATCAAGAAAAGTATTGGGTTTACACATTTTGCTTGATTCCTTCAATTTCTAATTTAGAGATAACCTTTTAACCTCTGAATGATTCAAGCTGGATTAATTTTATGAGATGTCCAACGCCATCATTTATTTCTTCAGCTTATAAGGAACCTGTTACTTTTGTACCTTTTCTGCAATTATTTATGAAAATAAAAGGAAGGCTCCACATCTTGAAAAATTGGGGAATCTCTCGAATAAGATAATAGGCTTGAGGTCAACTTTACATGTTGATGATTATACCTTCCAGATTTGCAAATTTTCAGTTCTATGGTCATCAAAAAGACTTGGACATTCATCGCCTTCTTCCAAAAGCCAAGAAGACCATGACACCCAATGTCATTTTCAATAATGTTTTGAGTGACAAAAAGTCGGCCAGAATATCCTTACTTGGTACATGACGCCATTCAGCAAACGCCGTTGTTTCCTGAATTTCAACAATTTGATCACTGGCAGATGTTTTTAATGTGTTAGCTGTCATCTTAGGCAATGCAACACAATGGAAGAATCAGTCGACAGGTGATACGCATCAAATTTTATTTTTGATGAATTGATGACTATCCGTTAACCTTGACACTACCAGGACACCACAATCCTTTGAACGTGGAATGAACATCGGCTTCGATAGTGCAACCTTGCTTTTCGCACAAATGAAATGACAAAATGACATATCATTAACATCGGTTGATTTCATATGAACGCACATTCTTTATGTTTCTGGTCATAAGGAACCCCTTTTAAAAAAATGATTTTTATGTTTACAACTTGAAAATTAAATGAAAAAGAATACAATTTGAACTTAACGCTAACGTGTCTATGCCGTTTCTCCGCGAGCGGACTGTTTTCTAGCCGTAAGTATCCAAGAAACTGCTGACGGCTGCACAATCATAATGCTGCTTAGTAAAGACTTATCAGACACATAACTCCTCCCTTCCTAAAGGAAACTCAAGGAGGAAGAGCTTGAGTTTCATCAATGGTACTCGTACGCTGAGGCTTGATTATGGCTGGCTTCCTTTTCATGACAAGGTAAATTGCCATCGGGATCGGGATCAGAAGAATCAGGATCCAGAAGGACCAGTCTTGATAAGAACTATGCTCCTTGACATAGTCCAGAGGCTTGATATGTGACTCTTGTAGTTGCAATTGGTGTAGTTGATCCAGAGGTGAATTTTGAAGGTGGATTTTTTCTACTTGGGCAACGGGAACATGGATTTCTTTGACGCCATATAAAGTGACTGGATGGCCATGGAATGCTTCTTGATCATTCTTGTAGACGGAATTTGATGTTTGAATGGAACATCTTGGTGGAACTATGAATAAGTAAGTTCCATGAAGCTGAGCGATTTCGTCTTCTACACAGTGAGTCTGGATTTTCTGACTTTCCGGAAATATTTTGATGTAGTGGGCTTCATCGATTTCTTCCATGATTGGCTTGTTGGTATGGATTGGTATTTGTCGACATGTGTCCAAGGGATTTTTGAGGGACAGAAGTGACGTAACGCAATCAGGAATCAGGATTTTCATGTGTTGGTAGAACGTTGTTGTTCTTGCAGTAGTATATCTTCTTCAGGGTCATGCATTCTTCGTTTTGGTATTGGTACTTGTCGTTGCTCAGGATAAGGTAAGTAGAAGGAGGGATGATGATGGAATTGTTTTTATTCGGGATGGAAAAGAAATGGAGAATCTCAAAATCATCCTGATTCACAAGCGGAAAATTTAGAGAAAAAACTATTTTGTTTTCAATTGCAAAAATATTTGTTTCAACTACACGGTGATACATTTCGAAATCATCGCTTAAAAATAGAAGTCGGAAAACATTGTGCTGTTTTTGGAGTTCATTTACAATTTCTTTGAGATCTCGTGGAGTTATTATACTCCTATGCAAGGTTTCGAGCGAGGCGAAGGTGATAGCATTTTCTAATTCGCTGATGAAGTTTAACAATGCGTCGAGATTGAATCTGATTTGATCAATGATCTCGTGAATTTCAAGGTAGTGCAAATAGCTCAACTGTGTCTTTTGGGACTGTTTATCGACAACAAATTGAAGTTCGATCAACATATACGAACTCTCCACAGTAGATTGAGCTCTAACTGTTATGCGCTCAGAGTAATCTCTAGAGAGCTTCATGGCACAACTGTGAGAAATTCTTATTTTGCTTTGATTGAGTCGCATCTCAGATATGGGATTTGTTTTTGGGGATCGGCATCGGATGCACTGTTGAATAGTCTCTTCATGTTGCAAAAAAAAGCCTTACGATATATATGTGGAGCGAAGCCAAGAGAAAGTTGTAAACCATTATTCAGAAATCGGAGGATACTCACGATGTTTTGTCTTTATATATTGGAAAGTCTGTCTGATCCATAAAAAATTTCAAGGAGTCATTCATAAAAGGTCGGAACGTGAAACAAGGCATATCAAGAAATTAAGATTACCCATTCCTACTAGCACGCTGATTAAGGACGCAGTAGTCTATGGAGGCCGCCGTTTATCAATCAATTGCCAATATATTTACGAGAAACTAGGGACTGCAGAATGTTTAGTAAGAAAGTCAAAATATTTCTTCTCACGAGGCCATATTATAGTATCGCGGAGTTCCTAGAAGACAAATTTGATCCTTAATGTTAATGCTTCTCTGATATGTTATGTTACATTTTATCTGTGTGGTGAATTTGATGTTTTGTTTGTTTTTTTTTCTTGTATTTTTTTTTTAACCCTTATATTAACCATGTAATTATTTGTTATCAATGAATTATGTTTTACTACCATTATGTTATGTTAACTTTAGCCAGAAGCTTTGTCAATAAGATTATGTTCTTCCGACAATAAAGCATATTTGAGTTTGAGTTTGAGTTTGATATCATCAATAATACCATTTATTTGGTTTTCAATTGCTTTCTGATTATTACTCACAATTGTCATGGTATGATTGATGTTTTTCATTAAATTTGTTGTTAAAGATACTTGTTGATTGACTGTTTGAATTACATTATTCTGACTATTTTCAAGCGCTTGTATATGATCGTGAATATCTTTAGCATCTTCTTGGTCAAGATTACCAGTTATAAATTTGACTAGTGAACCGATTCGATTAATTAATTAAGCCTCTTTTACTCCGTCTATTTGGTAGGAAAAAATCGATTTTGTGATTTATCAAATTTACTTCATATTTAGGATGTTGATAAGCTTCAAGCAATAGGTATTTTGATTCGATTGGAGAGTTGTTAATTGTTGTTTCTAGTTTGATATAATGACTTGTTATGTCGGTTATTTGATTTTTTAGTGAAATGAGGTCAATGTAGTGTAGGAATGTATGTGTTGCAATTTTGGCAGTGCCTAATTTGAATGGAACGATGCCGGGATTGGATTCAAGATTCTGAATCTGTACCTTCTGTGCGTTCGTCAGGTGAAGTAAGGTCATCAACCTGCAAAGGGTTTTCTGTCATTTTTCGGGGATTTTTAAAAATTTGTTTATGATAGTTATTTTGGGCGGTTGTTACTGTCAAGTCACTAGTTTTCAAGATATCTGTTTATAGAGTGGGTTACTTTTCGATTGTCTGTCGCTTAATGTCCGATAGCCGATTGATCCGGGTTGGATATCGGGTGGATCATTCCGTTTTTCGTTCGCTTTTTCAATAACTTTACTTCTGTTACCGGACAGATTTTCGTGAATATTTTTGTAGATTTCTCCCATTGATTCTTTATGTTGATTTAATTGATTATTTATTAGCTGTGCGTTATTATCAATATCGATGGGATCTTTAAGTTCTAAATGACCAAATACTAAATCAATTGGTTTTTTCTTTGTTGCCGAATGAATTGCATTATTATATCCAATTATTGAGACGTTCAGTTTTTCGTGCGGGCTAAGATTCGGTTTTGTCAAAGCCAAAGTTCTCATGTGTTCCAGAAGTGTTGAGTGAAATCTTTCTACTATAGAATTACTATTTGGGTTCAAAGGTGTGGTGTAATGCCAATTTATATTATGCAACTTGGAGAATTCTTTCTGATTGAACTCTGTACCATTATCTGAAACTATATTTTCGGGTATTTTGTAATTTGACACAAATTGAACAACTAATTGGTAAATGTGGAGGGCTGAAAGGCTTGGCAAAATGAAAGCCTGACTGAATTTTGAAAAACTGTCGCAAATTGTTAATGCAACATTTTTGTCAATCTTGAATGTGTCTACATGTAGTGTTTCAAATGGTTTCTCAGGTGTAGGGGTAAGTTGTAATTTGATCAAGGGTGGATGGCGCTCGTACTTCACTTGTTGGCAAATCGAACAGTCATTGATGAATTTTCGTACATCATCATTCATTTTTCGCCAATAAAATTTCAATCGAAGTTGATCGATAGTTTCGTGTACACCTCTGTGATTGGTAAAACCTTCGTGTTGCTTTTTGATCGTTTCGCGTTGTTTGTCGGATTTTGTGATGTCAGCTAATAATTTATTTGATTTAAGTGATTTGGAAATTGAGTGTTTAAAGGTCTGAGGGATGAAATTACACATTTTCTTATAAAGTTCGTCATTGTTGTCGTTTTGGAAATAGAAAACGTATTGTCTCTTTGGTTCGCCGTATTCTTTTGAAAATTGAATAACTTGATCTTTAAAAGTGTCGTCATTCACGTAAATGTACCATCGAGTTCTTTTAACGGGATCTGTGAAAATGTTCTTGATTTTTTTTCGAGGCAGTGTATTTCTATCAACTTTAATTATGAAAATCTGACAGAGAAAATAATTAATTGGTTTTTCAGTGATATGAATGGTGAGAATTGGATCCTCTGCACTCGTATGCTCTGTTTCGTTCTCATCATTTTCGTCTGGGTCAGCTTGTGCTATAATAGACTGATTATCTAATATGGGATTCTCGTTATAAGATTGCATGAAACGTAATACTGGCGGTGTTTGCGACCTTATTCTAGTTGGCTCTAGTTGGTTTTCCTCGGAATAAGATTGGATATTTGTTTTGTTAACATGAATTTCTACTCGTGATGAAGCGTCAGCATTGG
The DNA here is from genome assembly GCA_958502075.1 of Orchestes rusci. Lineage (NCBI taxonomy): Eukaryota > Metazoa > Arthropoda > Insecta > Coleoptera > Curculionidae > Orchestes > Orchestes rusci. Next base: position 90,706,940 of record OY293303.1, read on the forward strand.
TGTTTTTCTTGCCATTCTTATAAAAAACTTGATTTTCGAATTCTTCTAATTTTAGACGCCACCTAACGAGTCGAGAGTTTGGTTCTTTAAGGAACATTAACCACTGAAGGGGTTGATGATCTGTTACAATTTTGAATTTCCTTCCGAAAAGATAAGGTCTAAAATGACGTGTTTCCCATATAATGGCGAGGAGTTCTTTTTCAATAGTACTATAGTTTTGTTCTGAAGAATTTTATGTTCTCGATGCGTGGGCAATCGGTTTATCTTGACCTATAGGTCCTTGTGAAAGACCACAACCAATGGCTACATTGCTTGCGTCAGTTGTTAAATGAAATTCTTTAGAAAAGTCCGGATATTGCAATATTGGGTCGTTTGTTAATAGTAGTTTACAGTCTTGGAAGGTCTTCTGATATTTGGAGTCATTGATGTTTATGGTTGAATTTTTCTTTAAACAATTTGTGAATGGCTTGGTTATTTTGGCAAAATTTGGAAAGAATTTCCGATAATAACCGAGAAGTCCGAGAAAGCTTTTAATTTCCTTGGTTGATTTTGGGATTGGATATTTCAGAATAGTATTGACTTTATCAGGATTTGGATTTATTCCTTCGGTTGTTATTATATGTCCAAGGAATGCTGCTTGCTTATGTGAAAATTCAGAATTATCAAGTTGAATTTTCAAATTACTTCCACGAAGTCTCTGAAAAATATGTTTGAGATTGACGATATGTTCTTGAAGTGAGGTGGAGAACACTATTATATCGTCCATATAGACGAAGCATATTTTATTTTGTAGTCCTTTTAAAACATTATCAATGACTCTCTGAAAGGTTGCGGGCGCATTTTTTAGGCCAAAGGGCATTCTGATATATTCATAATGCTCGTTTTCAACGCTGAAGGCTGGTTTTTTTTATGTCATCGGGGTGCATTTCAATCTGGTGAAATCCACTAGCCAAGTCGAGAGTAGTAAAATATTGGCTACGGCCTAATTTATCAAGAATGTCGGTGATATTTGGAATTGGATAACGGTCATCAATAGTTTTTGAATTGATTTCCCTAAAATCTACAACAATTCGACACTTTTTCTTCCCAGAAGCGTCCGGTTTTTTAGGTACGATCCAAATTGGTGAAGACCATGATGAATCGCTTGGTCTGATAATGTTTTGATTCAGCATTTCGTGAATTTGCCGCTCTACTTCCGGTTTATGTATAAATTGGTATCGATGTGATTTTGAATGGACGTCGGTTGTTTTTATTTGGTGTTTGACTTGGTTGGTAAATGTCAACGGTTGATTGTCTTTATGAAAAATATCAAAATATTTATTACACAATTTTGCAATATGATATTTTTGTTCTTCGTTCATATGTTCCGTTCGAATTAAATTTGTGCTCTCATTTTTATGAAATTGATTAGGTGTTTGCTGAATGGTAAAATTGAAAATTTGGAAACTGTTTTGATCAAAATCTTGAACTTTGATTGGATTGTATAAAGAAATTTCTTGAGCTTCATTTGTATTGTTTGAAATTTCTACAGAAGCGTAACCTTGGCTTGCGTCTGTTAAACATTCAGGAATGATGCAATTTGAGATTTTATTCTGGGGAATGGTTATATAACCATTCTCTACATCAACAGGAATTTTCAATTTCTCAGTCATATGAGGTTCAATACGAGTGAAAAATAATAGTTTTGATTTTGCTTCATAGTGACTCAAAGGAATTTTAGATTCTGGTGTCTTGAGAGATAGTTTTGCAAATCAATTTCGACATTAAGATCTTTTAAGGTTTCGTATTCAAGTAAACCATCAAAGAAGTGATGAAATTTGAATAAATAGAGTTTGATTGATTTTTCTGAATTTAATTCATTGAAAGCCGGAATTTCAACACAAAAATCTCTAGTTAATGTTTGGAAAACTGAAGAAATTGATAATGGTTCTTTGTTGATGAAATTTGGAAAATACTTTTCGACTATTTCAGGATTCAAAAATGATTTTGTCGCACCTGTATCAATCAGTAATTTTAACAGTGGATTAGCGTTTTTATGTAAGGAAAATCTTTCTTGTCGTATATTGATTGAATTTCTATGTTATTGACTCTGGAGGCGAGGTTTTCTGAAAATTTTGGGCGTTTTCTTCAACGATTTCTACAGAACTATTTTCGTTTATTTCCTAAACATTTCGATTGTCTTTAAAAGGGTAGTCATCTTGGGGTTGGTCACAGTAGGGTTCCATTGATAATGATCTTTGATCCAAACTTTGATCATTATAATAATATGGATTTTCGTACTCTAGATATGGATGATTATTATACATTATTGGGCTTGAATTGACATTATGCATTTGGAAGTTGTTTGATCTGTGATTATTACTATTGTTATCACTTCTATATGAATTATAAAAAATTCCACTCATTGGTGTTGGTCTGGGCAAATTCCTAAAGGTTTGTTGGTTTGGTCTAAAAACATTTGTTTGAGGCCTTGGCGGTCCAAAAACTTGTCTATTGGTGAAAAAAGCTGGTCGATTGAATCTAGGTTGTTGCATGTTAACTGGCCCACGAGAAAATCAATTTCCTTGATTGAAATTTGGAACATTTTGAAAAGAGTTTGAAAAATTTGGAAAATTGTGTCTGTTATTGAAGCAAAAATTTTGCCTTTGAACAATTTGATTGTTCGATTGGTTTCTATTGTTACTTTCAAGATAAAATGGTTTTTGCAAGTGCCTGATATTTGTTTCAGAAATTATGTAAGTTCTAGCTTCCGCAAGATCAGCAGGTTTCATTGCTCTAATAGTTGAGCCCGAAGGTTCTTTCAAACCAGCTAAAAATATTTTAAAACCATGAATATTATAAAAGTTCTTCTTAACATAGGATTCTCATCGTCATTTTGAGTATCTGAATAATTATGAAGAACACTTAAATAACCCATTACTCTAGTACGAAATTGTAAAGGCATTTCATTTGAATTTTGACGCAATTGATCCAAATCAAAGAGTAAGCCGTTTTCATCTCGTTGATCACCAAAATGTGCAACAAGCGCGGCTTTAACGGTAATCCAATCTTTAGTAACGAAAATGCTATAAACTTCCCTTGCTTTACCGATAAGTTTTGCATAGATTCCATAGATAATGGTAATATTTTGGACACAATCTAACGTCGCATTGTTCCAATAAGTACTTATAAGCTTCCTACTAGTCTCTAAAACTGCGGATAATTCAAAAGGATTTCCGTCAAATTTTGGAACAATATCTAAAAGTTTATTATCAAACTTTGGAGGAGACATATTTGATGCTTGATTTAAATTATTTGTTTGATTTGAAAGTGAAAGGCGTGAAAAAGGATTATCCAAATTCAAAAGATTATTTTCCGAACTGTTACTTTGGTCAGTTGAGTTGGAAACTTCTAAATTTAACTCGAATTCAATGTTTTCTGCTTGATAATCAGAAGAATGCGAGGGGAAAGACATAGACGGATAACAATAGGAAAAAGATGACTTACAAGAGGAAGATCTTCATTTTTCTCTGCTGCATTGCTGGATTTCTTCTTTTCTACCAAACACAGTCCGATCCGAATAACGAAACGTTTTCGATCCGTGAGTCTTTCTGAAGCACTGGTTCGATTTTTGAATCAACGGTTGGAACCGACGAGTTTTTCATTGTGAAATGCTCGTTCAAAATCCGCCACGACTGCGCCACTTTATGTTTCTGGTCATAAAGAAACCCTTTTTAAAAGATGATTTTGATTTTTACAACTTGAAAATTAAATGAAAAAGAGTACAATTTAAATTAACGCTAACGTGTCTAGCCGTGAGTATCCAAGAAACTGCTGACGGCTGCACAGTCATGATGCTGCTCAGTAAGGACTTATCAGACACATAACCCGCTCCATATATACAAGGTATCCCAGATAAACTGGTAAATAGTCATACTGCATATAGAAGAACCAGAAATAAGAAGTTTAAGATGGGGAACCCATGGCCGGCAGTGCACCGTTTCCAAGATACAGGGTGTTTTGTTATTCGAGAAAACAAAAATTGCACGCCACTGTTTTTTGTACAAAATTTTGTTTTCTTTCGATATACTCATTCAATCTCCAATGAAAAAGGTCTCTAGAGTTTTTTTCTCTCCGACGAGTAGAACAGTAGGATTTCCTACTTTTACCAAACAGTTTCGGTTATAAACGTTTTGAAGGACACTAGTTTTCATTTTTTCACTCGAAAACAGTGCGCCGGAGAGAAAAGAGTTAGTAGAGCTTGAACTTGAACGAGGTTTTAGGAAAAAGTATAATTGTTCGGAAAAAATAATGTTATACAATTTTTTTTTTTTTTTTGATAAATAGAGCACACATGTTCTCCAACTCCGGAGCTGGACAAGGTTTTTTTTCAAATACTCAGAAACATGCAACAACATTTAGTATTTGAACCCTGAAAATTTCATCAAAATCGGTTGAGCAGTTTTCAAAATAAATTCAAATATTTTTTTTTTCCAAAAACTTTTACACCCTGTATATAGAAAACGGAGCACTTCCGGCCATGGGTTCCAAATCTCAAACTTCTTATTTATGGTTCCTCTATTTACGGTATAAGTAGTGACCAGTTGATCTGGGACACCCTGTATGCGACTTCTGACGAATCGGAAAAACCACGAAGCTCAACTCTTAAGTGGATTAGCGCATCGCACATAACGTTTTATTTTGACGTTGTTCAGATGTGTGCTGACTTACAAAATGTAAGTAACGGCTCATCTCACGAAATCCGTTCAAACCACAGTTTTTGTATTCATATTTTCGAAATAATAGTAAGAAAGTACGCGACGTTTTGTTTTTTTTCTTGTGAATTATGAGGGTGGTAGACTATACAGGGTAAGGAGAAATTACCAAAACGGTAGATTATTTCAAAAGATACATGAGTTAGAAAAAAATGTCTTAGATAAAAGTTGTGAGGCTTCTAAAAATCCACATATCTGTAAAAAATACAGGGTCGAACAGGTTGACAATTCTTCCTTCAATTATGAGCAAAAATTGTAATATACATAAAGACACTAGATTTAGCCTATTTCGTGTTATTGCCTTCCATAAATGACATTTTTGCATCATTGGCATGCTATAAAACACAAACGGTTCAAAGTAGAAAGAAACGGTCTGCACTCTCTAAACTTTTAAATAGCTATCGAAGGATAATAAATTGGTTCTTGTCAAAAAATGTGAAAATGTAACAAGAGAATATTAATGTTATGTTAAATATAATTGACGGTTGACAGTATCTTTTATTCAAGTGGCAGAATAGCTCTTGAATAGTTGAGGTGAGAAAGTGTAGAACATTTTTGTCTATCTTGTACCGTTTAAGTTTTAAAGCATGTCAAAGATGCAGAAATGTAATTTTTAAATCGAGATATCTCGATAACGGTTGAATCCATGTGTAACCTTCTTCAGCTGACTATCTGACAACTGACTTGACATAACTGCTTCGACATGGATATATCGCGGGGGTTGACCGGTACTTGATAGCAATGATACCATTACCACAGCTTGAAGTTGTTATTCAAGCTGTGCCATTACGCTGACGTGACCTATACAGGGTGTCCCGAAATTAGATGTCAATATTTCAACCACGTATTCTACGCCCTAAAATAAAAATAAAACTTGATATAAACCGGTATCCACAAACTCTTCGTTTTCAAGATACAGGGTGTTCAAGGTGAAGACCTGATGACGGTTTTTTGTAGATATATTCGAAACATGTCAAGATAATTGAATAAAATTTTTGTACAGTTACTAAACTCTTCACACTCTATCTAATGAACGAAAACTTAGTATTGTAGACCCTTCATGAGTGGGATATACAGGGACGGCTTTGAGAAAAAAATGCCCTAAATTTTTTGGTTGTTTATTTTTAGTAGTTTTGCCTACAAATTTTGAAAATCTGGAGATGAGGTACTCCTCTTGTAACTCGCTGAGACGCACCATTTTCGAGAAAAAACGCATGTGAAAATCTTGTTACACACTGATTTTAGTGAAAAATGTCGTGTGCATCTGGCTAGGCTATCACAAGTAATTCCGTGCTTTCGCTGAGAGTTTCGGTAGATGCAATTTCGTTTGTAATATGATTTTCAAATGCATTTTTCTCGAGAATGGTGCGTCCCAGCGAGGTAAGAGAAGAGAACCTTATTTTTGTAAAAAACTTCAGATTTTGAAATTGTGCAGGCAAAACTACTAAAAATCAACAAACAAAAAATTTAGGGCACATTTTTCCCAAGCCCGTCTCTGTATTCCCTAGCCATGAAGGTAGTACAATACTAAGTTTTCTTTCATTAGCTAGAGCGAAAAACGGTTGGTAAGTGTTTAAAATTTTTCCAATTATCTTTACAGGTTTCGGAAATATTTACGAAACCGTCATCAGGGTTTACCTTTAACACCCTGTATCTTGAAAACGAAGAGTCCGTGGATGCTAGTTTATTTGAAGTTTTATTTCTATTTTGGGGTGTAGAATACGTTGTTGAAATATTGACGTCTAATTTCGGGACACCCTGTATAGCATATTTTGTAAATCATTTAATTTGTTGTACAACCCTCACCCATAACGATCACTTGATCATTTCTGCGTATAACATTTGAGTTTAAGTGATAATTGTGTTTCCTGATACCATAGTAACAGTGCATGCACTGAGTGTTCTACTCCTTTTTTCATATAGTGGCCAATATTTGACTGGACGTTTGACGTGTTTCACCAGTATAAAGTTTTGAATAATTTTCTATGCACAAGGACGTACCCAGGATCTGAACACGGGGTGGGGGGGAAGTCGCTAGGGGGGACGGCTCCAAAAAGGCACAATGCGAATTCTATATTTTTCTGTTTATAAGTTTAAACATTTTCCATCAGTATATAACTTTTTATTGCAGTATCGTAGATGCTTTTATTATTATTTTTTTTTTAACCACTTTGGATGCCATTCTATGTTCTATGAAGTTCTATGGGGGACGTGCATAGCTATCAGTTATTTGACTATTTTTACATCGACCCCATTGTTCATTTGGACGAGACACAAAGAAAATTTCTTTTTTCCCTTTTCAATGTAAATACGGAGACACTTTCCAGACAAAACTTAAAGGGTCTCAACTGGCCCACGATTTGAAAATAATACTGTGCATATAGAGTTTTCTGGGAAACCGTGGCGGCAAAAGATACAATTTTTTCAAATAGCAACTCCAATTTCTGATTGGATTCAGCGTAAAATTCTGCATATTATTATGGTTCAGTGGTTTTATCGAGCTATTGAGCATTCACCATCATTCAGTGAAGAAACATGGTGTTGGTGAATCAGCTAAAAAAAACAAAGGATTCAAATATACGAAAACCCCCTTCTTTAGAATTTAAAATTGAATCTTGCAAATATGTTTATTTTCTGATATAAGTGACAAGGTGATTGATTTTTGATATCATATTTGCGATAATTTATACAAGTGGTTGTCCACATCGGGCAAAACGTCGAATTTAGTGACAAAGAAACTTTTTTTTTTTTGAATGGAGCACTCTGTATACAGGGCTTTTCACTTCAAACTCCGCACGACAATATCTCGCAAACGAATAGAAATATTTAATTTCTGTAAAAAGTAGTCAATGTATGGGGTCAAGTGGATATTTTTCTGAGTTTAAAAAATTCGACGCCTACCAAGAAGTGGGCGTCACGACGCGTCGAGGATATAATTCGATTGCAGGGACTTTGAAATTACGCGCACGCGAAACTACATGTTATTTATAAACTTTTTTGTCATTTACTCTAACTCATTTATAATATTTATTTCTGAGTTATGCAGTATTTCTCAGTAACTATGTAGGTACAATATGGAAAACTTTTTTAATATTAGTTTTAGAAAAAAAAAATGATCTTTTATAAAAAGTTCCGCATGTTCTAGAATCTAAAATACAGTCATCAGACAACAATTTCATTCAGTAGTATACGAGGTTTATAGAAAAATATAAATTTGGCTCAGGAGTAAAGAACTAGGGGTAAGTACATGGGGCAATTTGGTGTACAGCCTAAGGGCATTGCAGGCCAATTCGAGGCATTGTGGGGAATTGTAGAGGCATTGTGAGACATTGCGAGGCATTGTGAGGCATTGCGAGGCATTGTCGGGAATTGTAGAGGCATTGTGAGGCATTGTTGGGTAATGCGAGGCATTGAAAGGGCAATATGGTGCAATGTTTAGGCATATTTTGTTGCGCGCGCATCCATTTCTGTTCGATGTGATGCCCACGCTTTCAGTTTGAGCGCTTCACGCAGCATTCAGCCTACCCGCTCCCTAATGATCACAATGTTGCCCTACTCATTTGAAGATTTTCGCAGGATTTTCAAATATCTTGCGCTGTTTATTATTCGATAAAGTAGGCAACTTTGAGCCAGATATTCTTTGCAGCAGATAATTCTTCAACAAAGTAGAGGAACGTTTTGATATTATGAGTAAGTCTAAACGTTAAAGGTTGTTTTGTGGTTATAAGAAACTAAAGATTCCTATATAATAAATGGGGGTTTATAAAATACAGTGTGGAGCACGAAAAACTTCCCACCCAGGTTTAACGAGGTTTTTCAATATAGCTTCCTTCACCCCTTACCAATCGACTTATCCAAAAATGGTAGATTTTTCAACCACATATAGCAGAATTGTGCCTTCAGAACATTGTCCTGATCAGAATGTTGTTAGCATAAACGACAACACAGATTCAGCTCAGGAGCATACCAAAATGTTTGAAAACTCATGCAAGGCAAGCTCACCAGAAGACGAAGCAGGTCCGGATCAGATTCTTGATAGTATAATATCCAAAAACACTAGTCCATATAGCGAAGCCATAGTAGATATGCTTCCGAGTGAGCCTCATGTGAATTGGTCAGATCAGGATCATGAAAAATTTGCTGGAAACTCATCAATAGCTACCACACTAGAAGACAAATCAGGTCTTGATCATATTGTTACTGGCATGAGCGAAAACAGATATTCAGCTAGCCCAATATCACTAGATATGTCAATTTATTCGTCACAACAAGAGCAAGAAAAATGTGCTAAAGACTCATGCGGAGCTAGCGCACCAGAAGACAAAGCAGCTTCTGAAAGTATTCTCAATAGCTTTACTGAAAATAAATTTTCAGCAAGCCCGTCGATCCAGCCAGCGATACTTGATGTTCCACTAATAGAATGGTCGGATCAGGAACATGAAAACTCATTCATGACCAAATCGTCAGAAGAAACGACAGGCTGCTGAACACACAAACTTAAAATATGTCCTGAGAATACAGACATTGCAAGCACTTTGGTCAAAAAGGTTCCAGATACCATTCATTTACATACCCATCTTGAAACAGCCCACAATCTATCTCAGAGAAATTCAGTTCCTGGAATTATTTCAGAAAGAATTTACGAAAACGACACATGCACCCCAAACCAGAGCCCAAGAAAATGGAAATCAATCAAATATTCGAGGCCCGAAAGAGACAGAAGAAGACGTGAGGCTTCCGTTTCTGCAGAACAAACTGAGATCACTAGATTTTTCCCAATAATCAACAAAATATCCCTAGAAATATCCAAATCACTATCAAAAAATCCAAACAAATTGGTTTTCCCCGGACTCTTCCACAATGACCCTAATGATGACCCCAATGCAAACAAAACAAACTATAGCAAATTCTTGCAAGACGTATTAGAGCATTCGCTAAGAAACAGTGATCCTAAGAAAAAAAATAGCTTCGAAAATAACTTGAAGCAATTTGGAATATATATTTTTTATTATATTGGTGGTAGACAACTATACGAGACCTTGCATGCTAATTTACATAATGTTCTACCATGCATAAGAACACTACAGAAATTTACATTTCAACATCGGATTGGGTATGAACCAGGCAAAATGAATATAAGACAACTAAATACTTTTTTGGAAAAGCGTAATTTGAAGAAGGTAATATGGATTTCCGAAGATTGTACGAGACTCACCAGCACAATTGAATATGATAGTTCAACAAATAGTATTCTTGGTTTTTCCTCTCCACTTCAAAACGGTCTTCCCATACCTGACGCCTTTCAGGCAACGTCTTCCGAAAAAATACAAAGTATGTATTGTAATTCATCAAAGGCAGACTACGCACTAGTAGCACAAGCATTAGAGAACGAAGCACCACCGTTTTGTCTAAGTGTATATGGTACCGACAATAAATTTAATGCAAAGGATGTGTCCCTCAGATGGAAAAGCATCAAAGAAGAAGCTGCTGGTTACGGTATAAGAGTTTTAGGCATCTCTTCAGATGGGGACCCCAGATTGCTCAATGCAATGAAAGTGGATGCAGGCTTTAAGAAGGACTCGATATCTTGGACTCATTTGGACTATTCTTTCACTGATACTCGCTTCCTGCAAGACAGCATACATATTATGGTGAAGCTTAAAAATAAATTTTTGGATCATAAAACGAACTTGACTCTTGGAAAATATACTGCTAGAGTGGGAGATTCAAGTGAGTTAATCGAAACATTTTCAAAAGATAAACATCTTTTGACATCTTCAAATATAAGAAATGAGGATCGCATGAATTATGACAACGCAAGAAGAATTTGCGATCAAAGAATAACTGACTTGCTTTCCAACGTACAAAACAGCAATGGAACGAGAACATTTTTGAAAATCATGAATTACTTGAACTTCGCCTTTGTAGAGAAAAATTGTGATCTTGGAGAAATTGTTTATAAAGCATTTTTTTCAATTTTTTTCTTGAGAATCTGGAGGCATGCAGTTAAATTTAATCAGGACTTGAAATTGCAACAAAATTTCATCACACTAAATGCATACACCTGTATTGAGCTCAATGGCGAAATGCTGATAAAATTAATACATCTGTTCAAGACTGATGACTCGTTAGATCAGCAAATGTTTCGACTCTGGTTAATGAACAGCCAACCCTGCGAAACGACTTTCCGGAACACAAGATCTATGGCACCAACCAAGACTACTGCAATCAACTTTACTCTGAAGCAATTCACTCACAATACAACACAAATACGGCACTCTCAATATTTCAAACATTGATATAGACGGCATTTTAAAAAAATGTTTGGAAGACGCAATTTCTGAAGCACAGTCTCTGGAAATAACAGTTAATGAAAATGCTGTCTACACAATGGATATCAACATAGACAGACCAGCTGATATTATAACTGACCAGGATCTAGAGAATGTTCTAGTTGACTCTGAAAAAAACGACGTTCTCGAAAACTTTATCCGTAATGATAAGGACTTGGATGCAAAAGGAACGTTTTCTGAATTGGATTTAACTGACTATACATATAAAAACGTGGATCTAGATGAGAAAAGTCCATATGTGAAAGTCTCTTTGGAAAATAGTAAAACGAAAATAATTAAAAAATCATCACTTTGCTGGCTTTTAAATGAGGGAAAGGGACGGATTAGTAACGATCGCTTACAGCGCTTCAATTCTAGACCTGTCCAAAAAAGAAAGTTGAAAATACCTGCCGACAATTCCAAAACTAAAAAAAAGAAACAGACTGAATGTATCGGAGATACTTCAGAAGAAGAAAATGAACGAGATATCGTTCTAGATGATTCCACAGATGTGGAGTCATTCTCCTCTCTGGAAGAACATCGAGAAGATGGGTTTACAAAAAAACTTGACGTATTCGATCCTGAAATAGATAAATTTTATGCTGTGGCATTTGAGAACCACTGGTACTTGGGTCAAGTATTAAAGATGAATCAAGACAAATTTAGAATAAGGTTTTTAGAAAACGATTCAAAAAGCGATAATTATATCTGGCCACAGAAATCAGAAATTGAAAACTCCATTCCAAAGGAATGTATTTTTTACGGACCCCTTATACTTGGCGAAAATTCTCCGTTTCTTCTAAAAAGAGCGGTTAAAGTTAAAATCACCAAGCTCTATTCGGAATCCAGAAAAAATTTCTAATATTAAAAACATACATAATTCGAAGAATAATGTGATATCCAGTGTGATTCTTGAAATTGTGATACTGCGTTATATAGTGATTAAGATTTTTGTTCTAGCTTTTGTTTGTGAAGAAAAAAGATCATTGAACTTCACGATATTTTTTGTTCTATAAAACCTAACTTTCTTTCAGTTTATGTGAAAAATCACAGTTTGCGTCTCTTCTTAAAACTAATAACTTTGGAATACACGTGTTTAACTTTAGTACAATGTAGGTATAACTTGTCTTATATGAAACTTATGTTTGTTTCTGTTCTTTTATACATACCAAACGGTGATCTCTGAATTGTGATACGGCCTAAGCAAGCAAATAATTAACTATTCGTTTGACAAGGTTTAGTCTTAAGTTGTTTTTGCGAATACATGTTTGTTTTTTATATTTTTTTGTTTCTTGTATGTTAACAGATTCGACTGCTCGTTATGTGTCGTTTTCAAATAAACTTATCAAGAAGTATTTTTTTGTTTTTATACCTTCAGATAATTTATTATATGACAGTAGAATCGCAAACTACGTGAAAAAAATTATTGTGTTTTTTCCTGTTTGATAATATTATTTGTCTCTTTTCAACACATGTCATAAAAAGAAATAGGTACATAGGGCACTTGGAGGCAATGTCGGGCATTGCGGGGAAATTTTTGGCAATGCGGGGCATTATTAGGCAATGTGAGACATTGTTGGGCAATGCGGGGCATTGTTGGTAAATGGGGGGCATTGTCTGGCATTGTTGAGTGAAAAAGAGGCATTGTGGGGCAATTTTATGTAAATTAAGGCATTCATTGCCCTTTGGTGTACAAAAAATGGCTATGTACTTACCCCTAGGTAAAGAACCTTTATTTTTGACGATATGAAAAATTATTGTGAAAAAAATTGATCAGAACTAGAAACCACGTTCAAATACACAATCACTACCATTTATATAAAAAAAATATTTGTATGTATTTTCGCTGCGAATATTGAATGCATAATAATAATATGCATTCATCAAGTAGTCTTTGAATTGCAAGATTGTCAGATAAAATTGAGACACAATAATGTTATCACGTTTTTAATAATGTTTATTCATAATTTATAAGTTTGTAATGTTGAAAAATCAGTAGAAAATGGCAAAAAATGTATGTTTTCACTGTGAATGGCTTTGGTTGCATAATTGAACGTGGTTTTTAGTTCTGATCAACTTTTTCAAATAACAATTTTTGATATTGTCAAGAATAGAGGTAGTTTACTCTTGGGCAAAATTCACACTTTTTGACAAACCTCGTATACGACTGAAAAAAATTGACATCTAATGATTGTATCTTTGATTTTGAAAGTTGCTAAACATTTTATGAAAAATAACTTTTTTCCGAAAATTGATAATAAAAAAGGTTTCTTTATGATTCCAAGTTACGGAGAATTACTGTATAACTCAGAAAGAAGTAAGATGAATACGTTCGAGTGAATAAGAAAAGAGTTTATGAACAACGTGTACTTTCGCATGCGCCGCATTTCAAAATCCCTGCAATCGATTTATATTTTCGACGCGTCGCGACGCCCAGCTATTAGTAGGCGTCTAATTTTTTAAACCTTAAAAAATATCTACTTCACCCCATACATCGGTTACTTTTTACAGAAATTGAATATTCCTATTCGTTTTCGAGATATTGAGGTGAGGAGATTCGAGTGAAAAACCCTGTATTATCGGGAAGGGTACACCAGTTCACTTGCCTCCTTGATCTTCCGATATTACTAATGCCTAATAGTTTTTATTTGTGAGACTACATCAAAGGCCAAATTCGCCCTGTTCTCCCTACACTTTTGAACAATATGAAAGATAGGATAAGGAAAGCTTCTAGGAATATGAACAATGATATTAATATACCAGTTGTAGTTGGTTCCGTGAATAATTTTGTTAACTCTGCAGGGCGTCCTCCTACCCAAAGTAGCATGCGACGTGCGACTGGTTGCAAACATTTAACCAAGAAGCTATTTTTCTCACCAGTGAAGTGCTTCTTCTATAGGAGATACGACAAAATGTTATTATGTTGTTCAGAATGAAAAACCGAGTGAGATTGCAAAATTTCGCAACCCTCCGCATACTTTGATTTTTTGGAGATATTAGAAAAACATAAAACTCTTCAAATGAGGAATTACGGAATTTTTCAAATTAAAAACGGATTTTAAAGTGAAAAAAGCACAAACAAATTGGAAATATCAAGATTTGAATCTATTTTCATGCTATTTTGAAAACTTGGAATGAAAAAATACAAAATATCAAAGTGGGCGGAGGGTTCTTTCAACATTTTGTCGTATCTCCGACAGAAGAAGCACTTCACTGGTGAGAAAAATTTCTTATAGGTTGATTGCTAAGACATACTTGATTTTTCGAAACTAAAATTATGACACAAATAAGTCTCTATTCATTAGGGCTGAGTCCGAGAAGATGAAATCTCAGTTAAATTTTTTTTTGTCTTTTTCACCTATTCATGCGTCGATCCGGGGACACATTGTGGAGTCCGTAGTGCAATTTATAAAGAGCGGATCTTATGGTAGTTGTGTGACTGAAAAGAATTATCCGGAAACACTTTCTAGGTTGTTTTCAAACGTTTTTTCCAAAAAATCAAAACCAACCCTGAATTTGAAATTAAATTGTTCCATATTTTAGCCGTCTCCTGCAATTTTTGCGATGGTCGCAAGAGTTTCTAATTTTTTATAAATCATTGATATTTTCTGTGTGCATTCAAAAAAATACATACAGCTTTTGTGTACAGAATCAAATACCGGCAGCTGCGTTTATCTAACCCATGTTCATTTTATCAGAGCAAAACACAAATAATCAGGATTATTTGTAATGTTTTGCATAAATACTTTGAATGCAGTCAATGCAGAATGCAGACGAGTCTTTTTGCATGAGTTCATCCGAAATCAAATTTCATTCAACGCACAAACCATCAGATAGTCTCAACGGACGAAAATATGAATGTACCTAGTTACTTTCAGCACCTCCTGTTGAAAATTATCGCGTACGATGCACATTTATAGTAAAGGTCATCCTATTTTACCACTTGAATCACATGTTTTTGAGTGCCACTATTCCCTTTTCACCACTAAAAAAAAACTAGTTCGTGCGTGCTCGGCTGAAAATCAATTGCGATGGATTATTACGCACACTCTGATCAACTACCTCGCTGTTTTCAAGAGCGCACTATCTCCACAAACAGGCATTCTCTGATCACTAACTGATCCAGTACCTTGACATTTGGATATCAAACGCCAAATCCTCCGCTTTGGTCTACCATGAATTTCACTCAGTGCACTGTACCTACTTTTGCTGGATGAGACACTGTGCAATCGTTTTTTTTTGTCTCCATGATAATTTATTAGAGCTGACTAGATATATGTATGTTATTTAAAAATAGATCATTCATATTGACTGGCCCTTTATTTGATAGTCAGAAGGTTATCCAACCGAATCACAACTAGCACTACTAGCAGTATATTATAATCTCAAAAAAAAGCTGAATCCCAAACACATGAAGGCGAAAAGGTGACATAATATGTGGAGATCAGAGAATGTCTCACAAACAAGCAATCCAAGTTTCAAACAAACTCAACAGAAATATAGGAGAGAATAAATTACCGATAGAAACTCAAGTTTTATGGAAAGAGAATCTAATTTGGGATGCATCTCAAGGCAAACCACTTTCGTATTTCCTCCGGATACACACACACTTGACTTGATTGGAACTCAATATTATGTGTATTGATATTTTTGAGGGATTGTTTTTATTCATGATCTATACTTCTCGTGAAATTAAACAGGAGCCCTACCTTAGGGAGGATCGATTTGTCAGACGTTGATTTTCTATACGTGGAAGTATAGTCACCATTGTTCGCACATAAAAATGTGTGTGCATATCGGATACGAATTAACAATAATCAATTCCACAAATTCTGTTGAGCTAGAAATTGAACAGAGATTCTCCTTATAACTTGCCACCCCCTTCAGAGACTCTATTCAAGGAGATAGTAGATACGAGAAAGGTTTGTCATGTGCCATGCTTTTTTTTTGAAAATGTTACAAAAACTGAACGAAAGAACAAATCACTATTAGGAATTAGGAATCAGAAATTAGTGAAAAAGTTGAAGAAGTTTTATATTTTTTTTTGAATGAAATACAATATATTTTATTACAGATCTGAGCTTTCCTCATTTTCCGCTTTACAGAAATATAAAGTTTGCCTATGTTTGGACAGCCATTTCAGAGTTATTTCACTTCAAATAAGTTAATGTATACAGAGTGTCCCGAAATTAGACGTCAATATTTTAAGCACGCATTCTTCACCCTAAAATAAAAATAAACCTCCATATAAACTATTATCTACAAACTCTCCGTTTTCAAGATACAGGGTGCTAAAGGTGAAGACCTGATGACGGTTTTTCGTAAATATTTTCGAAACCTGTGGAGATGATTGGAAAAAAAAATGTACAGTTACCAAACTTTTTACGCTCTAACCAATGAACGGTGACTTGGTTTTGTATTATCTTCGTGGGTACGGGATACAGGGATGGGCTTGAGAAAAATCTGCTCTTAATTTTTTGGTTGTTGATTTTTAGTTGTTTTGTCTACACAATTTTAAAATCTAGAGCTTTCTACGTATATAAGGGAACGCACCGTTTTCGAGAAAAATGCATTTGAAAATGTTATTACACACAAAATTGCATATACCAAAACCTTCAGCGAAAACATGAATCTACTTGTGATAGCCAAGCCAGATTGACCCGTCTTATTTCACTAAAATATGTATAAAGATTTTCAAATGCATTTTTTTCGGAAATGGTGCGTCTCAGCGAGTTACGAGAAGAGTACTTTATCTGAAAAGAGAACTTCAGATTTTCAAAATTTGTAAGCAAAACTACTAAAAATCAACAACTTAAAAATTTAGGGCAAATTTTTCTCAAACCCGTCCCTGCAAATACCACTCATGAAGGACATACAATATTTAGCTTCCATTAATAACATCGAGCGTGAAAAGTTCAGTAACTGTACAAAATTTAAAAAAAAAATTATTATCTTGACAAGTTTCGAAAATCTTCACAAAAACCTTCATCAGGTCTTCACCTTTAACACCCTGTATCTAGAAACCGAAGAGTTTGTGGATACTAGTTTATGAGAAGATCTATTTCTATTTTGGGGCGTAGAATACAAGGTTGAAATATTGACGTCTGATTTCGAGACACCCTGTATTTGCAATGCGGGCGAATAATGTTATCCAGGGTGTCTCAGATCAACTGGTCACTACTTAAACAGCAAGTGAGGAACCTGTCTCGTTTCCTAGATTCAGGGTGTTTTGTAATTCGAGAAAACAAAAATTAAACGCCACTGTTTTTTGGACAAAATTTTGTTTCCTTTCAGAATATTCAGTCAATTGCCAATGAAAAAAGTCTCCTGTGTTTTTTCCGGTTTTTTCTTCCCGACGAGTAGAACAGTAGGATTTTCAACTGTAACCAAAACTGAAAATTTTCGGTTATCAACGCTTTGAAGGACACTAGTATGGTTTTATTTTGTTACTCGGAAACGGTGCGTCGGAGAGAAAAAAGTCACGGAAGCTATTTTGTTGGAAGTTGAATAAAATATAGAAAAAAGTATCATTGTTCTGAAAAAGTGTTGTAATACAACTTTTTTTTTAAATAATATATAAATATATAAAAAAATATATAATCGTTGGGGGTCTTGAGTGGGGGTCTAGAGTGGGGATCTTCGATGGGGTCTTGAGTGGGTGTCTTGAGTGGGGGTCTTGAGTGGGGGTCGGGTGGGGAGTGGGGGTCCTCAGTAGGTTGCGGTGGAGGAGTTGACTATAGTTCGTCATCCAAGATGTTACATTTCTGTTGTGAGAAAAAATGATTTATCACCCCAAGTTTAAAAATCCAATGATACATCCAGAGATGTTGAGCACCACCAAAGTGGGGGGCAGGCGGATCAGTTGTGTGCGAGACGATGGACAAAACCACAACAGTTCTAAATTTAGATTGAATGCGGTTTTCTTATCAACAGTAACCAGGATGTGGGTTTCTTATCACACCAACCACAGCCTTATCAACAGTTCCAAATTTAGGTTGAATGTGGTTCTCTTATCAACCATAAACAGGATGTGGTTTTCACGTCACACTCTTATCAACAGTTTTAAATTTAGGTTGAATGCTGTATTCACACCAACCACAGCCTTATCAACGTCACACTCCTCTTATCAACAGTTCTAAATTTAGGTTGCATGTGGTTCTCTTATCAATAACAAGTCTCAGTAACTACAAAAGCAACAAAAACAAGAAAACAAGACAAGAAAACAAGAAAACAAGAAAACAAGAAAACAAGAAAACAAGAAAACAAGAAAACAAGAAAACAAGAAAACAAGAAAACAAGAAAACAAGAAAACAAGAAAACAAGAAAACAAGAAAACAAGAAAACAAGAAAATAAGAAAACAAGAAAACAAGAAAACAAGAAAACAAGAAAACAAGAAAACAAGAAAACAAGAAAACAAGAAAACAAGAAAACAAGAAAACAAGAAAACAAGAAAACAAGAAAACAAGAAAACAAGAAAACAAGAAAACAAGAAAACAAGAAAACAAGAAAACAAGAAAACAAGAAAACAAGAAAACAAGAAAACAAGAAAACAAGAAAACAAGAAAACAAGAAAACAAGAAAACAAGAAAACAAGAAAACAAGAAAACAAGAAAACAAGAAAACAAGAAAACAAGAAAACAAGAAAACAAGAAAACAAGAAAACAAGAAAACAAGAAAACAAGAAAACAAGAAAACAAGAAAACAAGAAAACAAGAAAACAAGAAAACAAGAAAACAAGAAAACAAGAAAACAAGAACACAAGGAAACAAGAAAACAAGACAACAAGAAAACAAGAAAACAAGAAAACAAGAAAACAAGAAAACAAGAAAACAAGAAAACAAGAAAACAAGAAAACAAGAAAACAAGAAAACAAGAAAACAAGAAAACAAGAAAACAAGAAAACAAGAAAACAAGAAAACAAGAAAACAAGAAAACAAAAAAACAAGAAAATAAGAAAACAAGAAAACAAGAAAACAAGAAAACAAGAAAACAAGAAAACAAGAAAACAAGAAAACGAGAAAACAAGAAAACAAGAAAACAAGATAACAAGATAACAAGATAACAAGATAACAAGATAACAAGATAACAAGATAACAAGATAACAAGATAACAAGAAAACAAGAAAACAAGAACACAAGAAAACAAGAAAACAAGAACACAAGAACACAAGAAAACAAGAAAACAAGAAAACAAGAAAACAAGAAAACAAGAAAACAACACAAAACATTAACAAAAACATCTTATAAGCAATTGTGGTTATATGAAAATAGAATGAACAAATGTAGCCTGCAGTATTAGTTCACTGATTATAAAATTTCAGGTATAAATTCAGGATCGGTTTGCTTTGTGGTTTTCAACAAGACAGGTTTTGTTTAATTCAATCACATAAAGATGATTCACATTGAAAGCTGAATTCAAAAAAATAATACCTGTTGGGTGAAGTAGATAAATATTGCCACAATATATCCATTAGTATAAAAATTAACAATGACAACAGGACCTCCAGCAGAAGTATTGTTTCTGAGCGCCTTTTTAACCAATACCTTGTATATACAGGGTGTCCCAGCAAGGGTGGCCACCGGCCATATTTCAGAAACTACTGGACCTAAAAGTTCAGGAAAAAAAAAATTATCACTAAAGTGGCCACGAGAAAATGCTGGGAAATATTTATAACTTCGAAATTTTTCCGCTAGCTTAAATATTAAAATTCGAAATTTCTCCGGAAATTCTCAGATTGAGGTATATCTTTATCAACATGGTTAGAAAACCTAGACAATCTCACGTCTTTTTGGTACAGGGCTCATTGGCGTACCGATCTTCGTGTGATTAGGGGAAGGTAGTGAAAGTGTAATTGTTCAAGTGGCTGTGACTTATAAACGACTTGTCCGATTTTGTTGCGTATAGGCTTGTTTGGAAGATAAATGTGAGTACTTTCGTATATCGTATCCAGTGATGCGTGATCGTCTCCAGAAAAGTTGCTAGAAGGCGTAATTTGAATTAAAAACAGTGTTTTTCATTTTACCGCAAAAATTTAAATGGTATGGTATAATTCTGATAAGAGCATCGAAAGGTACATTAAATTTACAGGAAAAAACCTTCGAAACGCAGGTGGATATCTTTTTTCGTTTTCGAGTTATTGCCGAGAAAAGAGTTTTTGACACTCGAAAAGTTGTTTGTTGTGTAGTTCTATTGCAACCTGCTTTATTTTTTGGCTTCAATAATAATAACTAGTCCAAATTATGTAAAATTTAATCTTTTCATTTGTTATTTCAATAGAACAAAACTCATAATAAATGAAAAATATTTTGATGAGCATAAATCCCAATCTAATTATGTATTAAATATTGCAATGATGGGTTGAGAAAAAATCTAGGTAGCTGTGGAAAAACATCGGCGGGTTTTCATGGAGATAATTGAAACAGATATTGCAATCATAACAATCTCTTAATTATCATTTTAACATTCTCTGTTAAAATGTCTTATACCATTGCCGAGGCTTTTGATATGCTCGCCGTATATTTTCAATGTTTTGGAAATGCTCCGATTGCGGCACGTGAATACGCTGCAAGGTATCCTGAACGAAGGCACTACAGCAGAAAGGTATTTCGGCGAATGGCAATACGTTTAAGAACAACGGGAAGTGTACAGCTCAATCCAGTTCCAATCAGAAGACGTCCGGTAAAAAACCATGAAGACAATATTATAAACGTTCTCGCTTACGTGGAAGCTTCACCGCATTTGAGCACAAGAGAAATTTCCCACCATCTAGGATTAAGTCGTTCTTCAGTGCTCCGAATTTTAAGAGACTTCAAACTCCGTCCATACCATCTTTCCTTACAACAAGCTCTATCAGAAGATGATTTCAACAGGCGACTAGACCATTGCTATTGGCTTCGAGAAATGTGCAACGAACATTCTCAATTCCTCTCCCAAATTTTATGGACCGATGAAGCCCGTTTCTCTAGTTCTGGAAATGTTAATTTGCATAACATGCACTTTTGGTCGCGGGAAAACCCACACTGGATGCGGGAAGTGGATCATCAAAACAGGTGGAGTGTAAACGTCTGGTGCGGAGTGTTAGGAAACAAAATTATTGGGCCGTATATTATTGATGGCCATTTAAATGGTGAATCATATTTAAACTTTTTAGAAAATGACTTGCAAATACTTTTAGAACATGTTCCCATTGGTCTTAGGATGTCCATGTGGTACCAACATGACGGTTGCCCAGCTCATTATGCACGGAGAGTTCGTGATTTTTTAAACAACCGTTATCCAGATCGCTGGATTGGAAGGGGCAGTTTGTTCCCATGGCCACCGAGATCCCCCGATTTAACTGTGTTGGACTATTACTAATGGGGACGAATCAAGGACATCGTTTACAAAACTCGTCCCACCACAAGAGAAAATATGATTGAGCGGATTGAGAATGCTATACATTCCATTGCACCAATTGAAATAGAAACAGCGGTTTCTATTTGTAGGCACAGAATTGAGAAATGTATTTTACAAGATGGAGGTCAATTCGAACATTTATAAAGTTAAATAAAACTACACAACAAACACCTTTTCGAGTGTCAAAAATTATTTTCTCGGCCATAACTCGAAAACGAGAAAAGATATCAACCTGCGGTTTGTAGGTTTTTTCTTGTAAATTTAATCTTCATTTCGATTCTGTTATCAGAATTATACCGTACCATTTAAATTTTTGAGATGAAACGAAAATAACAGTTTTTAATTCAAATTACTCCTTCTAGCAACTTCTCTGGAGACAATCACGCATCACTGGATACGATGTTCGAAAGTACTCACATTTATCTTCTAAACAATCCTATACGCAACAAAATCGGACAAGTCGTTAATAGGTAACAGCTACTTGAACAATTACACTTTCACTACCTTCCCCTACTCACACGAAGATCGGTACGCCAATGAGCTCTGTACCAAAAAGACGTGAAATTGTCTAGGTTTTCTAAACATGTTGATAAAGATATACCTCAATCTGAGAATTTCCGGAGAAATTTCGAATTTTAATATTTAAGCTCTGATTGCGCCCCCTAGCGGAAAAATTTCGAAGTTATAAATATTTCCCAGCATTTTCTCGTGGCCACTTTAGTGATAATTTTTTTTTCCTGAACTTTTAGGTCCAGTAGTTTCTGAGATATGGCCGGTGGCCACCCTTGCTGGGACACCCTGTACAAGTGGATTCAAATACACAAGAAACCTTTATTTGCATATCAACCATTCATAATGACTCTTGACCATCAAACTGAGAAAAATTAATTGTTAATAATGGATTGATTGGCTGAAAATTGATGAGTCAATTAAAAATTTGTCATATTTAGCTTTTAAGTTAAGACTTTATTTTGTAGATGAAAATTTTGAACCAACAAACTGGAATGTACTTATTGATTCGTTTGAATGCAAAAATCATATAGAATTCGCTATTATATCAATCTTTGCATTCATTTTTTGTATCATGCTACCCATTCTGGGAGTATATTTGTATAGAAATAAAAGAATTATCCACTAGCAAGTGTTTTTATTGAATTACAAGATATTACAATACATTATTTTTCATAACCCATGAATTATGTGAATTATTCATGCCCAACCATTTAACATAAACTTAATTTCCCTTCCGTCTCAGAATCTTTTCTACCAAATACACGTCAGGATGTTCAACTTTTTGCAACTCCTCCTTATCAAATGCACCCTGTATCTCTTCACCTCTATGATCCTCCAATATGTAGGTTGTTGTATTTGTGATTTTTATTTTTTTAATCACAAAGATTCCATTTGACCAGTTAGGTGTATACCCTTTTGAAAACATTTCACGAAACTTACTTATTCGCACATAGTCACCCTTTCCATATTTGGAAGGATTCACTGTTTTTATACGACCATAAACTTTTGATAGTAACTGCTTTTCATGTTTTTTAGATACTTGTATAGGTTTCATTCCAATAACAGAATGTTTGGTATTATTGTATTCTGATACTATCTCAGGTAATATTTTTAACCATTTATAGTTTCCCTGCAAACTGAATTTTTTCCACATTCTGTTTTTCAATGTTCTGTATCTGTTTGCAAATTTTTAGGAGGTGTTTTTACACTGTTTAAAATTAATTTCATGGCTGTGGTTACATCTTTAGCAGTCTTTGTTTTGACAGGAATTACCCAAACAAATTTTGATAACACATTAATTATGACCAAAATATATCTATATCCTTTGTTTATTTTTGAATATGGTTGCATTTCAACTAAATCTGCTTGAAAAAGATCATTGATCCCCATTACAATTACTGCTCTTCTTTTAAAAAATCTTCTGGCTGGTTTGTGTAGCTCATTCACCACATCTTCTTTGATAGTATTCATTATTGAACTGTTTTATTTTCAATCAATACAGGACATTTTATTTGTAAGTCACCATAAAAGCCTCATACTAAATGGTTAGATAAGCGAAGCTTCAATTCTGGAGACATACTGAGCATCATTTAGAGAAATTAATGGTTTATATAATTATTTGAGAACATGCGAATTACATCTGCTTGACTATTTTTGTCAAAGGATTATAGCTAAATAATGTATTATGTAAAAATCAGACAATATACCGATGAATCCTTTTTGTATTATTATTTGTTTCGAATTCAACTCTCAAAACAAAACAGTATATCCTGCTTGAAGTATTTCTTTGTGATGAGAACAATCACTGTGTGTGATTGGACACTTATTTTAAAGTTCTGAGGGTTGACAATTTGTGAATATCTACCTGTAAATATTTATAAAAAGGTGTTTGAAATAAAATAAAAAATGTGATCAAAAATGTGATTTATTCAATCATTAAACATGTTTTATACAAATTATAAACATTAGTAAGTGCACACATTGCAGGTGATGATAAATGGTATAGACAATGTGGTTTTTCCAACGATAAAGGTGGTTTGTCATCAAGTTCGATAACGGGCTTCGATGAATATTTCCCAATGTATTGCGCCTTTTCTTTTCCTTTCACGTACACATGATCCACGTTTCTTGTTATATTTTTCACAATGTCAGAAAACTTATGTGATTGCGTAAATCCTTCATTCCATGAAATACAATGATGATTTTTCATCAACCAGTTTGCTTGTTTACGCAGTTCTGGAGGCAAGTGTTCCATAGAAAAGGGGCATCTGAATTGTATAATGGCATATTTTTTCTCCATCATAGGCAGCCATTTCTTTAGGAATACATTTTTTGTTTTCAATTATAAATCCTTGTACATCCAAAACGAGTAGTTTCATATTTTCAATTGTGAGAATTTCACCATCATCTGCTTTTTACCACTATAATCTTGAATTAGTTTTTTAATTCTTTCGATCTTTTTAAATGGTAAGATAAGCAAAGCTTCAATTCTGGAGACATACTGAACATCATTTAGAGAAATGTAATGGTTTATATAGTTATTTGAGAACATGCGTATTACAATTGCTTGACTATTTTTGTTAAAGGATTGTAGCTAAATAATTTATCATGCAAAATCAGACAATATACTGATGTATCCTTTTTTGTATTATTATTTGTCTCGAATTCAACACTCAAAACAACAGTGCCTGTTTGAAGTGTTTCTTTCTGGTGGGAACAATCAATATGTGCGATTGGACACTTATTTTTAAAGTTTTGAGGGTTGAAAATTGGTTCGTTTGGAATATCATAGTAGGAATTTTTAAAGTTTGCAAACATTTCATAGAGAGCTGAAAACTTGTTATCATTGAAATTCAAATACAAATCATGATATGGATATCTTTCAGAATTCAAAAATACTCTAATATTTGTGAGATTTATATTATCGAATTGACTAGCATCTTTCATGATGCGTCCTTTTCTATTTTCTTGAAAACCAATTATTATATGACGAGGTGCTTCAAGTTTACTACTTGTTTTGACAGGCCAAGTATGACGGGTCGCTTCAGGTAGCGAGGAATATTCAACAATTTCCCAACTACGAAATCCAAGTAACAGATCTTTATTAGTTTCAAGAATTTGTGTTGAAGCTAGTTGTTGTGGTATATCAACTTGAATATGAGGTACTTTCCAATAGATCTTGTCAAATGTAACTTTTGGATTTTCCGCTTCGGGTGATGGATTTTGCGCATCTTCAACATATAAAACTCCATCAACATCATCGCTGGCTCGGATCAAAACCAGTTCTTGTTTCATATTCAAGATTATTTTTTTTTAGTCTTCAAAAAATCCCATCAACATTTTCAAAGGTATAGATACATTAAATTTTCCTTTATCATCAACTAAAATGTTTTCCTTTTCGTCTCTATTTGAAAACCATCCAGCATTTTGCAGCTTCAAGCTTTCATTTGTATTATACGAAAGATAACCCTTCAAGGTTGAAGCTAAACCAACATTTCTTACAGAATCTATAGTAACTCCATTAAGTTCATAGCGAATTTCTCGAAACAAATAAGCTATACCATTGTTGACAAATTGTAATTTTTTAGAATAAGCACCCTTATTGTTGGTCAAGGTACCTTCAATGTAAAGATGACTTCCTGAAGGTAGTGTGTATATGTATATGTCACAGTGAAACCTGGTAATCAGTGAAAGCTAACTTTAACTAGGGAAAGTAAGCTTTTCCTGATTTGGAAACATTTAGCTAGTGAAAGTTGAATTCGATCGACTTCATCATACTTTTACTAGTAATTGTTAGCATTCACGTAACTTTTCTAGTGAAAGCTGCTACACTGAAAATTATTATCGTAATTATAAATATCCTTATTGGTCCGGGTTGGAATTCGCCGACAGATTAGACGCTCTGGAAAATACGAGACTTATGATTCGCAGGTGTACAATGTGAACATTGTTCAGATACCGTATTATAGAAAATACTCAAGTATTCTCAGTAGGGGTTAGTCTGGGTTCGTTTGGGTTAGTTTGGGTTAGTTTGGGTTTGGCAAAAATTTTGATGTCGCGTGAGCGACATCATTTAGTGCCCCGTGCACCTTGGGTTAGTTAAATGGCGGAAATAAGTTTTAACAAGAACTTTTCCTAACTGCTTTCAGTAAAAGTTGATTTGATAAAGTTTCTCCAACATTCACTAGTGAAAGTGTATATTCTTCAATATTCTTCAAAATTCAACATTTCCTAACGGATCAAGTGATTGCTAGCATCAACTAGTAAAAGCTAGCTTTCACTGAATTCCTAACATTCACTGTAACATATATATCAAGTTCTTGAACAGGTATGCGAATTTCATCATTGTATTCAAATTTTGAAGAGACAAACGGTTGATATGAATGAAGCTCAGAGCTTATTATTGAATTATCTACATATAATTTTTCATCAACGTTTAATATATCCATTATTTCAATACTTTTAACCCCAGAGATATAAGAAATTGGTGATTTTGTGATGTTAACTTGTTGGAGTCTCGTCTTGGACTGGTTTCTTGTGATGTTAACTTGTTGGAGTTTCGTCTTGGACTGGTTTCTATAGACAGCTTCTTCTTTTTATATGGCGATTGTTTGAAATAGCGATAGTTTTATTTAATAATCATAATATTTTCTAATTTTTAAGATGTAATCGAACTGTTATGGTCTCGTTTCGGAAATTAATCAAATCACCGTCTTGATCTACTATTTTAACAGTGATGTTGTCGATTGTCTTGACGCTGATGGGGAAATAAAGTATTGGTAATGGTGATTCCACTATTTTATACCCTGGAGGAACACATGGAAAAAACTGATGAATTATATGAACGGGTGGAATTATATTAACAACTTCATCCGATTCAGATAATTCATTTGATGCAATTTTTCGTTTCTTAAAACCCAATATTTTCGCTATGGAGTCATTTGGTGTAAAATCTATCTCCTTTGTGCAATAAAGCTGACATTTTAATGTATTGGGGTTTGCTTTCATCTTAAACCCAACTTTTTCTCCAAAAATGTCATCAATTACATAATTAATATATGTTTCAATATCTTTCAAATCGTAAGTTCCTTCTGGAATTGTGATAACTTTATCCGCTACATATATTCTATTGCTACCCGGTTGTATGTTAGGTATACTCATAAACGATTCAAAATCAGCCAACCCCAGAAAATATTCTTTATTTTCATCCAAAAATATAGGTGGATTGAATTCTGCTTTCAACACAGAAGTATTTCCCGTTATTGTTATAGTTCTAGTCATGATGACACTCTCAACGTTACTGTTGGTTCTCGATCATGTCATATTATTATATAGAAATTCGATTGACAATTGTCCACAATTATTTGTATTGAATTTTTGTACTGTTTCATACGAATACCAGATTTGGATTTTGTCATAAGTTTTCAAATAATTAACGAGTTTGATAGGTGGTCTCAAGTTTCCATAACTATCAAAATAAAACGCTTTATTTATGTATGCAGTACAATGAGTTCCATGATTTTGATAACTTTCTAGATTCAAAATACCACATTCCTCCACTTTAAATTTTTTGGAAAGGTTGTCACGCATAAATACACCTCTTTAATGTGAGATATTCAATATTTTCAGATATTTTAGTATATCGTTATTTGAAAGGGATCTCTGCGAAAATTTTATTTGATTTTTTTTATGTTTTTTTTCTTGATAGTGCCTCCTTTGTAGGGTTCAATGTATAATCCACCGCCCTGCTTGGAAAGGTTTTCCATTTCTTTATTGTGTCGATGTAATTCTTCGAGTTGCTCCTTTGATACTTTAATATCATTAACGGCCTTAGCTATTCCAGCTGCACCACCGCCTAAAGCTCCTAGTGCACCCAAAATTGGAAGTAATAATGGAAGAAATCCACCAATTTTTTTTTAGAGTGTTTATTAAACCTCGACCTTCCCTCTTGGAGTGTTTGGAGGAAGAGTACTTTCGTGAAGCGTGTACAATCATTTTATACCTATAGAGGTTTGTGTGTATCATTTAAATACTATTTTCAGTTTAACAATTTGCAACACGATTGTCTATCGATTCAATGCTATCTGATCACTAAGTCCATCTGATTAATGTATAAATACTTTTGCAAAAAACAATTCTGTTTATTGATATCTAGAATGCGGATAGAAAAACAATCAAAATGATAGGTAAAAAAAGTCAAATCTCACAATTCCATAAATTTGTTTAATACAGGACTACTAGTTTCAGGGTCTAAACTTTACACCCCATCTTCAGGTCCAGTTAAAAGGGCTACAAAGAAGAAAAACACATGTTCAAAACCTAACCTCAAATCCACACTAAAAATATACTTACAATACAATCACAAGGCCAAGACGTAATTCGATCGATCAAATTTAACAAACAAGTAGACATGAATACATAAAAACATTTTTAAAACATATGAAAGGGGGTACAAAAGACATGACAAAAGTGAACCTCCATGTGTGAGGTGCCCACCCCAAATGTCACACTTAGTTGGTGGAATATAAAAGCATGAATAGCATATGACAAGACAAACCGACATAACCAAAGTTTTGGGCCTAATAACCTAACCTAAATTAGTAATACAGCTCAACAATTGAAATCAGTCATGAACTTCCATGAACCTGCCAAGAAAACCTCTAAGTAGAGGCCGAGTGCTATGATGTAGTAAGGGGGTAAATTGTTAATTAAATAATGGAAGTGAAAATTGGTGAATAATCAAGATTTATTTGGTGATTGAGAGTTATTGTCGTTGTATTTTTGAAAGATTTATGTATTTCCAGTAGTTCCAAATTGTTAAGATTCAAACCTTTATTGGCACGATGTAAAATCTTAAAATCTTCAAAGTCAAAGTTATGGCCATTCTCCAACAGATGGGATGCGAAGTGAGAAAAACCTGTAGAATTAGCATTTAAACATCTCAAATGTTCTTTCAATCGTACGCCAAAACTTCTATAAGTTCTACCAATGTACTCTGCTTCACAATCCTTACATTTGAGTTGATAAACACCACTGATATCCATAAGGTTTACTTTATCTTTATTATTCAAGAAAAAATTGCCAAGAGAATTGGAGGCTTTGAAAGAGATATTTGTAATAGGTTTAAAGATATTTGAAATTCTATTTGTTAAATTATTAATGTAAGTTAACGATCTATAAGGTTTCTGAGAATTATCATCTAAAAAATCCTGTGTATAAGTTTGATTCTGTAAAATAAGATTTTGTTTTTTGTTTAGAAGTTTCGAAACAAGACTGTGAATGTATCCATTAAGTTCTGCAATCTGATGGATTATGTCAAGTTCTTTGCGAAATTCACTATCGTTCAAGGGTACTTTAAGAAGTCTGTCTATATCTATGGAACGCAGCTAACTTATGTTGAATGGGGTGGTCTGAGTCATTATTAATAACAATACCTGTGTGGGTTGGTTTTCTAAAAATACCAAACTCCACCTTGTCGTTGACAATAGACAATGTTAAATCAAGAAAATTAAGTTGTTTATTTTCATTCTGTATTTCCAAAGTAAACTTGATTGAAGGGTGCAGTTCATTGATAGAAGAAAGAAATTGTTCCAAATTGTTGTCCTTGTTATTCCAAACAATAAGTATATCATCCACATATCTAGCATAAAATTTGATAAAGTT
Organism: Orchestes rusci; assembly: GCA_958502075.1. Taxonomy (NCBI): domain Eukaryota; kingdom Metazoa; phylum Arthropoda; class Insecta; order Coleoptera; family Curculionidae; genus Orchestes; species Orchestes rusci. The sequence continues at coordinate 90,736,597 of OY293303.1, forward strand.
AGAGAAGATATTATTATTCAACAATTTAGTGGATTCAAAATTAAACATGAAAAGGTCTGCTAAGATAGGAGACAATGGAGAACCCATAGCTAAGCCCTCCTTTTGACAATAAAGGTTATTTTCGAAAACAAAAAAATTCTGATCCAAACAAATTTTAAGTAAGTTAAGTAAATCCAGACTTTCAGAACTAGAAAGATCAGATCCAACCAATAGATCTTTTTCTATAAGACTAAAAACTTCACCTTTAGGAATATTCGTGAATAAGTTGGAGACATCTAGGGATATCAAAATGTCCTCAGCTGCTAATTGTACTCCTTTCAACTTATCAATAAGGGCCAGGTTATTTTTTATGCAATAAGAAAATTTATTATTATACAACTGTTTCAACTGAGCATTGATCCATTTAGATAATTCATATGTAGGAGAACCACAATATGAAACCACAGGTCTAATCGGTATTTCATCAAAAATATTTGACTTGTGAATTTTAAGCAAACCATATAATCATATAATCTAGGTCTCAAAGTTTGGTTAGGTAAAAGTTTTTTAATTAGGGAATCATCTAAAAGTTGTTTTGAAGATTTTATGACTAGTTTAACCCTATTGGAAAAAGTATTTATATTAATTTTAGAATTTTCAAAACCGTTGTCCAAAATAAACTTTTCGACCTTAGAAATGTAATCAGTTTTTTTCAAAATAATCACACAATTGCCTTTATCGGCTTTAGTAACGATTAAATTATCTGACTTTATCTTATTCTGAATGTCCTTAATTAATTTAGAGTTAAAAGAACCACGACAAAATTTGTTATTTAAAATGGAAGTTTTTTCTTTCCTCAAAATCATTTTTATATTATCTCTATAAATATTTCTGTCCTCTTCATTCAAGAAATTCAATGATTGGATTATTGACTCAGACTCCACACCCACCATTTCAAGATTCCTCAACGCTGTACGTTCAGTGCAAGCAGATGGATTATAACTAAGACCTTTGCCAATAAAAGTCGACTCTTGTTCAGTGAAAATAGTACTTGAAAAATCAATAAAAGGTTTGTGGAAATTATGTTTTTATTATTGGGTTGATGAGCAGGAATAGTTTTTTTATTTTTCGAAATTTTAAGCAAATTAATTTTATTCTTAAGTTTTTTATATTGTTTTAGTCTAAGAAAATCACAAACACCATGAACACTCTGTAGATAGTTATCAAATTCATAAAAGTTCAGACCTACCTTCAATTGGTCATACAACATTTTCAATTGGCAATCCAACATGAAAAGAGACTGGTAAGTTTTTCTAATTTCATCCTTAATAATCGACTTCACTAGGGTATGGAGGTTGCGTTGTATCTGTCCAGTGATGTTGTTGTGGTTAAACTTCAAACTGAAGTATCTGGGTTGTAGATTGAATTGTAAGCATTGATTGTTAAAAAATATTCTCGATTGTAGGTACATCTTCTTGATGGTAAGCTCCTTGTAACGAAAGGTCATCTCAGCCAGACTAGCTCCAATAAATAAGCGAGGTGATGACGTATGTGAGTTCATAGTAAAATGATAGGTAAAAAAAGTCAAATCTCACAATTCCATAAATTTGTTTAATACAGGACTACTAGTTTCAGGGTCTAAACTTTACACCCCATCTTCAGGTCCAGTTAAAAGGGCTACATAGAAGAAAAAAACATGTTCAAAACCTAACCTCAAATCCACACTAAAAATATACTTACAAGAGTGGGATTTTTGTCAAGAGTCGGAAAACACGTCTCGGTTCAGACTAAAATAATGTTATATAACGCCATTGCTGCACCCCACCTACAGTTCTGTTCCACTATTTTGTTTGTTCTGCCTAAATTCAAAGTTGACAGGATACAGAAAATCCAAAACCGAGCAATGCGGGTGATTTTAAAGTGTGACCGCTATACACCGATTAAATTGATGTTGAAAGTTTTGAATTTTATGTCTGTTGAACAGAAAATTGTACTTAGTGTGAACGTATTCATTTTTAAGATCAAGATAAAACTTCTACCCAAATACATCTGTGATAAAATAAAGATTTTTAGAGATGTTCATCAGTATAGTACAAGGAATTGTGATGACTTTATACTTACCGAAAAGTGCAACACCAGTCAATTACTTAATTCGTTACTTGTAAAAGGACTCTATGAATTCAACAAGCTACCAAACAAATTGAAACAATGTAACAACTTGAACAGATTCAAGATCCTTTTGAGAACACATGTTTTGTGTCATAATTCTTGATTTTTGTGACTTTTATGTATTTATTTTTACTTTTACACTTATACATTTTATTTTTTTAAGTTTTTAATGTTAACCTTTTTTACACTGTTTGTCTAGGTATACATACTTTACTCATAATTTTTTTTTTGTAAGCAATGATTTCATGAATGCATATGATAAACTGTAAATCTTTGTAGCTTATGCTAAATAAAGAATATTATTATTATTATTAATACAATCACAAGGCCAAGACGTAATTCGATCGATCAAATTTAACAAACAAGTAAACATGAATACATAAAAACATTTTTAAAACATATGAAAGGGGGTACAAAAGACATGACAAAAGTGAACCTCCATGTGTGAGGTGCCCACCCCAAATGTCACACTTAGTTGGTGGATTATAAAAGCATGAATAGCATATGACAAGACAAACCGACATAACCAAAGTTTTGGACCTAATAACCTAACCTAAATTAGTAATACAGCTCAACAATTGAAATCAGTCATGAACTTCCATGAACCTGCCAAGAAAACCTCTAAGTAGAGGCCGAGTGCTATGATGTAGTAAGGGGGTAAATTGTTAATTAAATAATGGAAGTGAAAATTGGTGAATAATCAAGATTTATTTGGTGATTGAGAGTTATTGTCGTTGTATTTTTGAAAGATTTATGTATTTCCAGTAGTTCCAAATTGTTAAGATTCAAACCTTTATTGGCACGATGTAAAATCTTAAAATCTTCAAAGTCAAAGTTATGGCCATTCTCCAACAGATGGGATGCGAAGTGAGAAAAACCTGTAGAATTAGCATTTAAACATCTCAAATGTTCTTTCAATCGTACGCCAAAACTTCTATAAGTTCTACCAATGTACTCTGCTTCACAATCCTTACATTTGAGTTGATAAACACCACTGATATCCATAAGGTTTACTTTATCTTTATTATTCAAGAAAAAATTGCCAAGAGAATTGCAGGCTTTGAAAGAGATATTTGTAATAGGTTTAAAGATATTTGAAATTTTATTTGTTAAATTATTAATGTAAGTTAACGATCTATAAGGTTTCTGAGAATTATCATCTAAAAAATCCTGTGTATAAGTTTGATTCTGTAAAATAAGATTTTGTTTTTTGTTTAGAAGTTTCGAAACAAGACTGTGAGTGTATCCATTAAGTTCTGCAATCTGATGGATTATGTCAAGTTCTTTGCGAAATTCACTATCGTTCAAGGGTAGTTTAAGAAGTCTGTCTATATCTATGGAACGCAGCTAACTTATGTTGAATGGGGTGGTCTGAGTCATTATTAATAACAATACCTGTGTGGGTTGGTTTTCTAAAAATACCAAACTCCACCTTGTCGTTGACAATAGACAATGTTAAATCAAGAAAATTGAGTTGTTTATTTTCATTCTGTATTTCCAAAGTAAACTTGATTGAAGGGTGCAGTTCATTGATAGAAGAAAGAAATTGTTCCAAATTGTTGTCCTTGTTATTCCAAACAATAAGTATATCATCCACATATCTAGCATAAAATTTGATAAAGTTAGAGAAGATATTATTATTCAACAATTTAGTGGATTCAAAATTAAACATGAAAAGGTCTGCTAAGATAGGAGACAATGGAGAACCCATAGCTAAGCCCTCCTCCATAAATACCGATTAGACCTGTGGTTTCATATTGTGGTTCTCCTACATATGAATTATCTAAATGGATCAATGCTCAGTTGAAACAGTTGTATAATAATAAATTTTCTTATTGCATAAAAAATAACCTGGCCCTTATTGATAAGTTGAAAGGAGTACAATTAGCAGCTGAGGACATTTTGATATCCCTAGATGTCTCCAACTTATTCACGAATATTCCTAAAGGTGAAGTTTTTAGTCTTATAGAAAAAGATCTATTGGTTGGATCTGATCTTTCTAGTTCTGAAAGTCTGGATTTACTAAACTTACTTAAAATTTGTTTGGATCAGAATTTTTTTGTTTTCGAAAATAACCTTTATTGTCAAAAGGAGGGCTTAGCTATGGGTTCTCCATTGTCTCCTATCTTAGCAGACCTTTTCATGTTTAATTTTGAATCCACTAAATTGTTGAATAATAATATCTTCTCTAACTTTATCAAATTTTATGCTAGATATGTGGATGATATACTTATTGTTTGGAATAACAAGGACAACAATTTGGAACAATTTCTTTCTTCTATCAATGAACTGCACCCTTCAATCAAGTTTACTTTGGAAATACAGAATGAAAATAAACAACTTAATTTTATTGATTTAACATTGTCTATTGTCAACGACAAGGTGGAGTTTGGTATTTTTAGAAAACCAACCCACACAGGTATTGTTATTAATAATGACTCAGACCACCCCATTCAACATAAGTTAGCTGCGTTCCATAGTTATATAGACAGACTTCTTAAAGTACCCTTGAACGATAGTGAATTTCGCAAAGAACTTGACATAATCCATCAGATTGCAGAACTTAATGGATACATTCACAGTCTTGTTTCGAAACTTCTAAACAAAAAACAAAATCTTATTTTACAGAATCAAACTTATACACAGGATTTTTTAGATGATAATTCTCAGAAACCTCATAGATCGTTAACTTACATTAATAATTTAACAAATAAAATTTCAAATATCTTTAAACCTATTACAAATATCTCTTTCAAAGCCTCCAATTCTCTTGGCAATTTTTTCTTGAATAATAAAGATAAAGTAAACCTTATGGATATCAGTGGTGTTTATCAACTCAAATGTAAGGATTGTGAAGCAGAGTACATTGGTAGAACTTATAGAAGTTTTGGCGTACGATTGAAAGAACATTTGAGATGTTTAAATGCTAATTCTACAGGTTTTTCTCACTTCGCATCCCATCTGTTGGAGAATGGCCATAACTTTGACTTTGAAGATTTTAAGATTTTACATCGTGCCAATAAAGGTTTGAATCTTAACAATTTGGAACTACTGGAAATACATAAATCTTTCAAAAATACAACGACAATAACTCTTAATCACCAAATAAATCTTGATTATTCACCAATTTTCACTTCCATTATTTAATTAACAATTTACCCCCTTACTACATCATAGCACTCGGCCTCTACTTAGAGGTTTTCTTGGCAGGTTCATGGAAGTTCATGACTGATTTCAATTGTTGAGCTGTATTACTAATTTAGGTTAGGTTATTAGGCCCAAAACTTTGGTTATGTCGGTTTGTCTTGTCATATGCTATTCATGCTTTTATATTCCACCAACTAAGTGTGACATTTGGGGTGGGCACCTCACACATGGAGGTTCACTTTTGTCATGTCTTTTGTACCCCCTTTCATATGTTTTAAAAATGTTTTTATGTAATCATGTTTACTTGTTTGTTAAATTTGATCGATCGAATAACGTCTTGGCCTTGTGATTGTATTGTAAGTATATTTTTAGTGTGGATTTGAGGTTAGGTTTTGAACATGTTTTTTTCTTCTATGTAGCCCTTTTAACTGGACCTGAAGATGGGGTGTAAAGTTTAGACCCTGAAACTAGTAGTCCTGTATTAAACAAATTTATGGAATTGTGAGATTTGACTTTTTTTACTTATCATTTTACTATGAACTCACATACGTCATCACCTCGCTTATTTAGAAAAACAATCGTTCACCTTACCCATCACAAACCATGATGTGAAGGATTTTACAAAACCAATCCAAAAACATGGTGATTTATTTGGTGGGGAATCGAAAAGATGTCTTATTGTTGGACCATCTGCTTCAGGTAAAACCAATGTGATGTTGGCTTTACTTGAGCATCCAAATGGAATAAGATTTGCAAACGTGTACCTTTATTCCAAATCATTACAACAGCCAAAGTATGAATATTTAAGACAACTATTGGCGCCCATGAAAGAGATTGGATATTTCGAGTATGAAAGCGATGAAAATATTATTCCTCCTCATGAAATAGCACCAAATTTGGTCATCATATTTGATGATATACCATGTGGAACACAAACTATAATAAGGGACTATTTCACGCATCCGAGGCATAAAAATACAGACTGCTTTTTTATTTTTCAAGGTTATTCATCAATTCAGAAAAGACTTATACGTGAGAACGCAAATTTGCTAATTTTATTCAAGCAGGATTCTATGAATTTGAATCATATAAATAATGATCATTGTATGCTGGATATGTCATTTAAGCAATTGAAGCAACTCTGCGCAGACTGTTGGAAATACCCTTATAATTTTCTGGTTATTGATAAAGATTGTGAACTGAATTGCGGAAGATATAGAAAAAAATTTGATTCATTCATATATCTATAAAATGGATAAGCGGTTTGCTGAGGAATTGATGAAGTCAAGAAAAGCTGTCAAGGATAAATATAATAGTCTAAAATCAGCTATGACCACTACACAATCACAACTAGAGCCAGCCTACAAACCAATAACTCAACCGCTACAACAACTTATTTCTAAAATAAATGAACCTCTCAACATAAAGGAAGAATTCAAAGAAGAAGAAGAAGAACCTGAAACTTCTATGTTTCACACAACACCATCAAAACCTAAACCAAGTTTTTCAAGATTATTTTATGAGACATCAACACCTACAAGACCTACAAGAACTGGTAGAACTCCTATTCTACCGATGGAAATACCATCATTTTTTGATACAAGCCTTGCATCTGTTAGCCAGTTACCATCTATACAAGAACCTAGTCAGTTACCTAATACTATACAAGAACGTAGTTACCAACTATACTAGAAACTAGTGTTATAGCTCAAACCAACCCCTTCGAAAGCTCGGAAAATCAAAATCTTTCAGATATATTGGAACAGTCAAGGCAATCGGATCAAAATTTAATCGACACGCAACCATATGAAATATGGTTACAAAGTTTTGATCCACTACGAGACTATATTGATGCTAGTGTGAAGGATACTGAACATAATTTTGATCATCATTATGGAATAGTACATGATATAGATACTGATAAATTCTATTTGGGGACCACACTTAAATTTGTAGAAATTATTGGAAAAAATGTGAAAGTAGATGGAAAAATTTATGATGGTACAAAAGGATTGTACGAATTACTTTTTAAAAAATATCCTTAAGACTATGAAGATGAGGATTTGGATAATTATATGGATATTTTAGCTAAAACCAATGCATATCGAAGAAATTATGATCCAAATGAACGTGTGCAGGGAAATGGATCTTCAAAATATATAACTATGATAGGACCATACCTACAAAAACATGGCATAACAAAAACACGACACATCAAACCATTATATTCTCGTTTTTTAAAGAAACTGAAACCTCCAATAACTAGAATGTGAACGGGAAAGGGGTTGTGGAATATTAATAAAAACGATATAGATTATGTTTATTGGAACTTGTTGATAGATTGAGACTAATAACAGCTTCCATGAGAGCTGGTCATACTGGTCATGATGATGAAATACTATCAATAATCGAAGAGTTACGTGAAGCTAAAGTGATTGCATGAATACATCCTCAAATACGTAAAATGAATCAATCCGAAAATGTCACTCAACAAGTTCGGTTCTCATTTATTCAAGAGAGATGAAACAGAAAACAATATCAAGTTATTTAATCTCTCTGAGGTTAATTTATCTTATGTGATAGTTTTACCATTTATTGGTCGATATGTAGAAGGCGAGACAAGTTTTGTTTTAATGCCGGATGGAAAACAATCATATAGATTTCCTTTCGAACAGGGAAACATTTTGTATGGAGAATATTTATAGAAAGATATCTCATTGTTAATTAATGGTAAAGGGGGAAAATAAGAAAACAGAAGTCTTAAAAAAAATGACTTGATAGCGTTTAGACGTGAAACTGGTAGTAAAATAACAGAATTTTATGGTGACTTACAAATAAAATGTCCTGTATTGATTGAAAATAAAACAGTTCAATAATGAATACTATCAAAGAAGATGTGGTGAATGAGCTACACAAACCAACAAACAGATTTAGATGAAATGTAGCCATATTCACAAATAAAAAAGGATATACATACCTAGATATATTTTAGTTATGAAAAAACCACATTTTCTATACCATTTATCATCACCTGCAATGGGTACACTTACGAATGTTTATAATTTGTGTAAAACATGTTAAATGATTGAATAAATCACATTTTTGATTACATTTTTTATTTTATTTCAAACACCTTTTTATAAATATTTACAGATAGGTATTCACAAATTTTCAACCCTCAAAACTTTAAAATAAGTGTCCAATCACACACATTGATTGTTCTCATCAGAAAAAAACACTTCTATACAAGAAGGATACATCAGTATATCGTCTGATTTCACATGATAAATTATTTAGCTATAATCCTTAAACAAAATTAGTCAAGCAATTGTAATACACATGTTCTCAGAAAAGAAAATGACTAGATTGAAGGCTTTTTGTGATTGACAGCTTTTTGATTTTGAAATCTTGTGCCAAATTGAAGGCCGCATGTCTATTGCAATGATTTTCATGATGGATTGGTTCTGAAAAAATAAATAAAATTGAAATGAGAAAATTTTAACTACAGTAATATCAAACTATAGTTGCTGAGACTTGTTATTGATAAGAAAACCACATTCAACCAACATTTAGAACTGTTGATAAGAGTGTGTGACGTGAAAACCACATCCTGTCTACTGGTGATAAGAAAACCACATTCGAGCTAAATCTAGAACTGTTGATAAGAGTGTGTGACGTGAAAACCACATCCGGTCTACTATTGATAAGAAAACCACATTCGAGCTAAATTTAGAACTGTTGATAAGAGTGTGACGTGAAAACCACATCCTGTTTACTGGTGATAAGAAAACCACATTCGGGCTAAATCAAGAACTGTTGATAAGAGTGTGACGTGAAAACCACGTCCTGTTTACTGGTGATAAAAAAACCACATTCAACCTAAATTTAGAACTGTTGTGGTTGGTGTGAAAACCACAACGATGATGATGATGATAACACTTACCCACAATACTTAATTTCTTCAAGGCTTGAATAATGAACTTTTTTTGTTCATAGAATGTAATGTCATTCCTTAGCTGTTCCAATCGTCTACAGAATTCCGCAATGTTTTCTGAATCTGTTTTGTCCATCGTCTCGCACACAACTGATCCGCCTGCCCCCCACTTTGGTGGTGCTCAACATCTCTGAATGTATCATTGGATTTTTAAACTTGGGGTGATAAAACATTTTTTCTCACAACAGAAATGTAACATCTTGGATGACGAACTATAGTCAACTCCTCCACCGCAACCTACTGAGGGCCCCCACTCCCCACCGGACACCCTGTATTTTATCGCAACCGCCAGGGATCACCAAGGAAAACAACAATTGTTACTCAGATCAAGTAATTTTTCTGTCATAAAATGTTTTGTTTACCTTGATTTTCCATGATTTTTGATGGTTGATGCGATAAATTATTGCATTATTCGCCCGCATTGCAACAATACACTGAGTTATCTGGAGTGGAATAACTCGAAAACGTCTTGTCCAAACATAGGCATAAGCAACTTTATATTTCTGAAAAACGGAAAATGAAGAGATCTCAAATCTGTTATAACATAAAGGGCATTTCATTTAAAAAAAATCATCTTCTCCAAATTCTTCTCGATTTCCGAAAGTCATTTTTTCTTTCGATTAGTCTCTATGAAATCTTCAGGAAAATTCATGAAAATTTCATATGAACATTTTTTTTTGTATCTCTTTGAATAGAGTTGATAAAGGGGTAGCAAATTAAAATGAAAAACCATGTACCTACAATCATTATGAAGAAGTCAGTTGGTTGAGCTCCAACCCTCTATCACAAAAAAATAATAGCTTCACTAATAGATGATGAAACTTCACAATACGCTGGTTTCAGAGCAGTTACTTCTAAAGAATAAATGTAAGCCTGTTAAAGAATAGTTTTTAGATTTTATGGATAACGATCTAGTCTCTGAAAGGTCTTGCGCTTATCTTTCAACTCCACATTTTTTTCTAGACCATTAACTTGAACGACAATATATTTTTGAAATGAACCCATTTCTAGCCCCTAACTTGATAAGGGTTGATTAATATGAAAACGAACATACACATGAAATACGTGGCTTGTTGCATAACTTTATTGAACCAAAATAATCCATCAAATACTCGCTATACAATTCATTCATATGAGCACTCGTCTACGAGTAGTCAACCATCATCCTTCTATAAATACACACTTTATTGCCAGAGGTATTCAAGAAAATTCCAAGTAATGTAAATGTGGTGATCACGAATATAAAGCTCATTTTACTGGATTGGCTCTACTTTTGGAAATAACTGGGTACTGCTACGGTTGCCGCTACTTGGTTTGGCAAGGGTTAAGCTTTTGTCCACTTGCTGCAGTAATCCATCACGATCAAGATGTATTCACTTCTTAGCTCCGATTCACCGAACGGTCCAGCTACTTCTATAGCGATCCTCTTGAACGGGATTTCATCGTTCTAGTGGCGCATGGGAGTCTCTGATGTATGTAAGTTGCAGCACATACGGCGCATTTCCTGCACCACTGGTCTTCACGAAGTGCCTTAGACTGCAAGAAATCATTCACCACAGAAGTTCTGCGAATGCTCGCTTTTTTTTCTCTGGCTTTTTGAGTGTACTTACAAAGTTTTGGACGGGTCACATGGACAGGGCATTGGCATCATTTGAATCAAACCACTGGATTCTCTTAATCCAGCGAGTTACTTGACTTTCTGGATTCTTGAACTGTAGAAGCCAATCAGGTGCAACATGGTCGGTTCTTGGCAGAAACATTCTCTCGTAGAGGTCTTGTAGAAGTGCTCCACCTCTTTGACTACCGTCAGCCGCTCTTCTCGTGACGCAGTGGTTCCGTTGAGGCTTCGACAAAGTTCTGCTTAGTGGTTCTGGGTCTCCGGAATATCTTCTTCAAAGCCCTCAGGTCATGTTGACGAGGATAATCCCTTGAGTACAGTCTTCATCAGCCTTTCCAATGTGACAAGTGCGTTGCATAACCCAAATGGCATGAGGGTGAACTGCCACAGCCCTATTCCAACGCTGTAAACAGTTTTCACCCGATCTTCTGGAGCCCTACCTGTCACTATTCGCTCTTCGGGTCCAGGGGTTTGATGATCTTTGATCCGGCCAAAGTTTCCAAAGTATCGTCGATTCGTGGTAGCGGTAAGCTGTCTTTCTTCGTTACGTTGTTCAGCTGACCCTAGTCTTCTTGACGAGCACCACTGGCGATGACCATGAACTACTTGAAGGCTTGATGATACTGCCTTTCTACATGTCCTGATTATCTTATACTCCTGATGACTTCTTATTCGTCGATGTCAGCAACCAGCATTGGTTGTTCGAAGCTGGTGCTGCCCAGTGTGAGTGCTGCTTCCACTTCAACACGTATCCTTGCCAGGTCTCCAGTTGCCTTTCGTAGTCACCTTGATTTGATCATTGTGCGTCTGATGAAAATATCGGGCCCGATGATCGTCTCCATCGCACCTGTATCCCGCAGCATGGTGCGATGTTCTTCATAGACTATCCCGTCTACAAAGACGCTATTCTGTTTGAGTCCCGAGGAGGGAACTATGGCGGTTTTTTTTGGGGCATACCAGTTACGGGTCGACGATTGCCCAATCGCATCGACCCTCTCTAGTTTCCTCGTGAGAGCGGTTCTTCAACTGAGAGTGGTAAACGTGCTCCAAGTGAATCTGTCCATGTCGCAGCTCCAGATGCTTGACCAGTAAATCCTGATCTCATCTGCGTTGGGATCAGGAATCTTCAACCGGAAGGCTTCGGGATCGATGCCGTCCTCCGTTGAAGTCTCACGGAGTCGTTAGATCAGCCTTTCCGCTTGCGTCCAAGTCACGTTCTTCTAACTTCCTTTTCAATTCAATAACCTTCAATCCGGTTAACAGCACTTGTTTCATAGTCATATTAACGACTATTTATGTCTGATTCTAAAGCACTAAATAACTCCTACTTCTAATCCTAATTGTAGCGTTTTTCAGCCAAAGAAATCACCTGTCCAGTTTTTATTGATTTATACAGGGGAAGGTTGCCCAAGAGTACGCACCTGACATATAAAGGAGGATAACTCATTAACTTGTAGACTTTTTGTAATAAAATATTTTTATCAAATTCAGTATAAAAAACTTTTTTCAAAAACATACAACACAAACATAAATTCTTTGACAAATATTTCGAATAAAATAAAAACTCTTTAAATGCGTACTCTTAGAAAATGCACGCAATACAAGAGTGCGCACACGGTATATGGAACTAGCACAGATCGCAAAAGAACTATTAATCCTTCATAGGCAGTGCAGATTTTGTGGTACCATCTGTCACACATTGAATAAAATCAGTTTCGGGTGGATCAAAATAAAATTCTTGACATGCCGGACATGTACCTGATATTTCTCTATCCTTATCCACTGCTTTCCCTTTATCACATTTCTTTGGTTTTTCAGTCTTAGGTTCCGTATTAAAATTCTTTCTAGCTTGGGTTTTCTTTTTTTGTTAACGTTATCTTCTTCTAATGCATCCTTGTATGGATTACCTGTTAAAACTTCGGATTCTCTACTTATAGTTTTGCGTTTTTTTTTCACATCGAGGTTTCCGCGGTATTGGACACAATTCATCCAAGACACTCACGTCTATAAAACATGTTGAGTGTTATTTTTATGTAAGATTTTTGATAATAATTACCAACCTTCGGTCTCATTTATCTTCAAACTGGGAGGATCAAAATACAATATTATGTTTTGGGACAAATTCAGATCTGATCTGGATTGCAATTTTGGCGACTCAGTAGGTATTACTTCCAAAAATGAACTTTCTGGGCTCTGAGGATCAAATGCCCAGCTTTGGCAAGCTTTTGGAGAATCAACGGCAAGTCGTATTGGCGCCACACCTTTTTCCGCAGTTGTCGATGCTAAAATTGAAATGTCTTATAACACACATTTCAAGTTAACAAAACCAAAGGTTTAAAGAAATATTTTTCTCACCTATATCCAAGTGCAGATTAGTCTCGGGTATTTCAGCAGTGACATTCTCTTGAGTAGCTAAAACCCTTGGATCTGTTGGAAAATTGTTCAATAAATCTTGTTCTAGATCTTCATTTTCAATTATGATTTCAATGTTGTTCGATTCCAAGAGATCTAAGCTGGTTACAGTGGACAAAATCGACTTCTGAAAAAACGTTAGGGTTATACGGCCATATTCCCGTAGCCGAAAAAGACCTTTCCGAATTTTGAGTTGATGCCACTCTAGCATATGCTTTGCCAAATAGTCCTGCCTCCTGGTATATTGTGATTAATTCACCAGGATTTAGAGTCATCCAGGTATCTGCATCTTGATAATAGGCCGATTTGAGCAGACCCAAAAACCCAACGTCTAGAGGTTGACACCTATGACTACAATGAGGCGGCAGGCTAAGTAAATGGATTCCATTTTCACGGCAAAATGATATAGCTTCCAAACTGATGTGCGAACTGTGGTTGTCAAGTGTCAACAATACTGGGTCTTCAATTGACGGTTTCACATGCTGGTTAAAATGCTTTAACCACTCTATGAAGAGCTCTGCATTGATAAAGCCAGAATCTGATAACATAAAAATGGTGTCTTCTGGAGCACCATACAGAAGCTCTTGTTTTTCTCTCTTTCTACGGAATATTAATGCAGGGGGCAAATAATATAATCCTCTAGCGTTTGCACAACATACAGCAGTTATTAATGTCCCCCTTACACCCGAGACAACTTTTCCGAACGCTCTTTTTCCCTTGATACTCACAACTTTCGGTATTTTATTTGGGACTGTCAAAATACCAGTTTCGTCCATGTTGTAAATATTTTTGCTACTGAACGTATGACTTTCAATAAGGTGCATTAAATTAGCAAAGAACCTTGACACTTAGACTCTATTGCACCTAATAGTTCTAGCTATGCTCACCCTCTCCGGTTGTCTTACCAAAATATTATGCTTTTGGCAAAACGTTGTAAGCCACTTTTTGCCGTTTCAGTCGTTTTATTAAAATGATGGGAAAGTTTGGACTGTTCTGCGATTTGGTAGACCAGTTTGCGCAGCTCCTTAACCTGGAGTGCATAAAATAGCTCGTCTGATTCTTTTATCCTGTTCACCAATTCTAGCTCATTCTCTTTTGGACCTTTTGGACTGACCAGCAGCTACTTTTCCCTTTATTTTATTCAAAATGATATTGGTAAATTTCAATTGGCGATTGCTAGTTTGTTTATAAAGACCCATCCCTGAAAACAGGATCTATTGTTTAGAAGAAACTATACCTAATTTAAATTACATTTAAAGATTCTGTACATGTAAAACAGATGAAAATTCAAGAGTACGCGTGCGTACTCATGTGTGAAGCACTACTGCGTACTCTTGGATTTTTGTTCGCTTTTTAGAAAATCCCTTCAGTACCCTATAATAATGCCGTAAATATGCAAACAATTGTGTGTAGCCGACTTTGAGACACTTCTTTTTTGAACTACGGGCTTTCCAATCACAACCTAGGTTTTTAAAACATTGTAATCACTGTTTGAATTTTGAAAGAAATTACATCACAATGAAAAAAAACTTACAACTAGGCTTAAGACAATTATTTTTTGACCTATCTACTTCAAATTTTGGAAATGACTTACCTTTTATTGTCTCTAAACACTAATATTAGCTGCCGGTCTGGACACGTCTCACATGCTTTAAAATTGACTGTGCGTACTCTTTCATTGTGCGTGCTCTTAGGCAACCTTACCCTACATTCACTTTTCATGTAGACACTTCAAACACCTATTTATTTACACTTATTTATGTCTTGAACAATGTAACTATTAATTTACAAAAATTATCTACGTTACACTCCTAGTCCCCTTTATAACATACTAACACTCCACTCATACCTCGATAGATGGCAACAAGGCGGCTTTTATCTATGAATTTGGTAGGCCTCATATAGTCGGAATTTGTTCAAAAATACCTCACAACAAAAATATTGCAAAATTTTGTTGACCGCCCGGGGACAGGCGCCGGAATCGTGGGAGAAAACCCAAAGTAGAAATCTTAGAACATAGAACCCACTAGAACTAGCGTACACCCTAGAATTAGGGCAAATTGTGTGTCACTATAATAAACATGTTGTTATTTACATCTCGTCCGTTGAATTCGTTCAACGATCGTTCAACGTTGCCTTGTTGCAAATAAAAATCACTCAGAATTTTCACATTTTATAAAAAGAGATTAACCAGTGTATGTTCAAAAATATTGAATTTTGAACAAGCCGACAACAGTGTTCCAAGGGAGCTACAGGCTATGATTGGTTAAAATGACTATCAGCTGTGATTGGTTGATCTCAAATAGGCATTTGTATCGTGTTGCCAGATGTATTTCCTTGCATCGTGTCTACATAAGTAACTAAGGTTCATGGAAAAATATGGGTCGCATTGAAAATGTTTTATTATCACTAGTGATCTAAAAATGTAAATATAATATAATTCGTAACTACCGGAGATGCACTCATAGAGTATAGAGTATTTATAATCAGAATAAAAATACCTTGAATACAAGGTAGCTACTTATTGAATTTGCAGTTTGGCAAACTCGCAAGAATTTTCGCAAGAATTCCTCCCTTCCCCCAATGTATAAACATGTGACACACAAAGAGACGTCGGGCTATATCTAGTTGTTGGAAAATCATTGGCAGAAATCATCTGAACCTCTTGAAAGGCATGCTACTTTTTGCCAAGCGGAAATACTTGCAATAAATGTCTGCGTGCAAGAAAATCTCAGGGGAGACTATGAAGGGAAAAAATCCTTTTCCTGAGTGATAACCAAGTCGCATTCAAGACCCTCTTCTGTAAGTGAGTGGGATCCACCACTCCAAAAGCATCCAACGATGTTACTCTAGGATGGGGACATCTAGAAACGAACGAGAGGACCAACCGGCACACTAAGCTGCGAACACACCAGACACCAGTTATGGGTCAAGAACAAGCATTTGAGTCACTTGATCAACTATAATAGGCTGGCTGAACTGCTGATACAAAAAACAACAGAGAGCAAGATGGTGCCAATAACCAGGACTGAGACAGTTAGTCAATGATGTCAGAGAAATTCAACCATAATTCACTGGATGTCTACTAAAACTCAATCAAAATCAGTTTGGGAGAGTAACTGTGATAGCTAACTGGCCAATGCACCTTGAGAGTACAAAATAAGCCCACCAGAAGCTGCGGTGTCAGGGATAATACCTTCAAGCTCGTAGCCCACAAGCCATTTGGGTAAAAACTATGATGCGTTGGTGAAACATAAGAATAGTGCATTGAAACATGTTTCTCTGGATCTTATCCTCGTTGTCAAAGAATAAAATCACTTGAACATAATTCGTGCGACCTTGAAAAGCTATTTGTCATACAGGGTGGGAAAAAAAGAAAATTTTGTTCGAGTTTATACTTTTGAAGCCTTCAACCGCGAAAGAAATTTTGTGTACCTACATCATAGTATTATATGTATTGAGAAATGGCAACAACTATGTTGATATTTTGAAAAATTGTTTTGACTGGCTTGAGTATAATAGAAATGATGTGGGTCCTTGACATTTCACTAAGAAATTAGGAAATGTGCAAAACGGAAAAAAAAATTGTTTTTTACGCATGAAAAACTAGAGTTCGTTATGTAGCGCGCTAAGATAGGCAAAAAAGTAGATTTCTACTGTCTTAAAATGCTATAACGTCTTGTTCGACCGATTACCATGTCTAAAATGAAATGGAGATTCTTGAAATGACGCATAAATTGAATGAAACAACGTAATTATTATTTTATTACAGCACTTAAAAGCCATACGTATTATAACTAGAGCTTTACGGGTGATGACGTATTTGTTGAAAATATTTGTCTTCCAAAATGCTATTTCTATTGCACCTCTGCGACCGATATTCGTTCGCACCGAAATATGCGACTTGATTTACATGTATCGAGTTTTGACCAAGTTGGGAATATTTATTCTGTATTGGAAATTCAACAAGTGCGTTTCATTTCTAATAGTATTACGCTCAATTCCTATGACATGAGGTACGGGAAAAGAAGTGAGTTGTTTTCACAAGCAACACAAGATATAATATCAAGCGTTGAGATAAAAAAAATGAGAACATTTTTTACAAAAATATCTTGTGTAGGATATCATACTGAAGATATTTATCGGTAATGATCCATCGCATACTCTAGGAACTCAGAGACCTCAACTTGAATTACTTAGCTTCGCAAAAGCGTTCGGCCTTCAATAGATTCTTCCTTATATACTTGGGATGCAACGAGCCCATAAAGACTGAGCATGTATTGGTGCAGTTACTCACTTAATAATCAAGAGACTCCTGAGAAAGAAATATTTTTTTTCTATGTACCCTCTTTTTTGGTATTTATCCAGAGTAATAGAACTTATTCATAACTTGAAAATAAAGTGAACATCGAAATTCCATTCTTGTTAATATGCTACGCAGTGATATCAAGTTTGAATAGAGCAAAATAACTTAGACCAATAATATTGCTAAAGCCATGCACAACTCTGCATTTTTTGACAGTATAGGATATGAAATGTATATATAACTCATTCCTCAAGAATGCAACAAAAAAAGTCTATTGTATGATCAATTTTCCCCTCATGTACAAAAAATCCCAAAAGAGCAGTGGAATTTTCGGAGGCTTACAGCGAATATTCCACTCATGTACAAAAATCCAATAAGAGCAGTGGAATTTTCGAAGGATAACACCAAATCGATAATACCACTCTGTCATGGCAACAAAAATTTGTTTATTATGTTTTGTCAGTGAAAATTTTTTGACACAAATAACCACGTTGTCAGGAAAATCAACATGGCAACGCAGATTACGTGAAGTTATCTTCTAGAATTCGTGAAATATTCTTCTTAATACCATTCGCGCTTTAAAATTAACCGGATACATTTTCGCTCATGCGTGTTTTCTTTACAAATTTCACTCGACCTTTGGTCTCGAAAACACGCATTCGTGAAAATGTATCGGTAATTTTTAAGCACTCGTGGTATTACCCCCGATAACACCGAATCGATAATACCACGCTCTCATTGACAACACAGATTTGTTTATCATGCATTGTCAGTGTCAATGGGTTGACACCATGGAGGTAGCAACGGGTGGAGACGACATCACGTGATTAAAATGGGATCACTTTGGCCATCTTACCGCGATCGTCTTGTCAAAGTGGTTGTTCAAATTTGTAGAACGGTTTTTCTGAGTTTTGGCTGTGTTGTGAGGATTCTTTTGTGATTTTTGTGTGTTGTTACATTACTCAATTATGGTTTCATGCGCCCTGAGAAGTGTACGAGTAGAGACGCTATCGATAAGAAAAAATCGTCAGGAATCACATTTTATAGGTTGGTATAGCATAATACAGTACCGGGATGCATATAAGCAAAACCCACCACGGATTAGCAATAGGCGCTTCAAGTCGAGCGTTGATTGGATGTTGCTAATACGATGTGGCTTTCGCCTTCACGACTAAGGCAAAACGTACAGCTGATTAGAAATGGGCGTTCTGTACGAACGCGAACGTTTCTAGTTGGATCCAGCAAACACACATACGTTATTTCCAATATAATCTCATTATTCCTGTTGAGCAAAAGAAAGAAACACCTCTTGAACAGCGAGATTTGTATGTCATTGTTACCGATATAACGTAGTTGATGTGTTTTGTATTATTTTTATTAGTTAGAACATACTTTTCAAATAATGTGTTTTTTTTATAGGCTTGGTAGAAATTTTTATATCAAGACCTGTGAGCGTTACTGTTTTGGCCAAGAATGCAGATGTCAAGCTAAGGCAAGTACGGTAAGTGAGATTGCAAGAATTCGAGGCTGGCTAAAAAAGTACGGTCCTCATAACATTTTTTTTGCTACCGTTCGTTCAAGATTATATAAATAAGTATTTCAAAAACTCTTATGATTTTAAATGATTATCATGAATCTGTATTTCTGAAGTTTAAATACAAATCAAAAAAATGTCTTTTTAGAATTCAGGCAACTGGGCTTCAAAAGCGCAAATCTGGTCTTTGCTTTGTCCAAAAAGTGATGCTTGAATATTTATTTTCTACATAGAAGTCACGATTTTAGAAATAAAAAAACTAGGCTTAAGCAAAGAGTTTTAATCCAAAAAAAGGTTGGATACGCATAAGCAATCAATGCGTTTTTGCATTGGGGACATTTTTTTCAACATTTTCAGCGAAATTTCTTTTTCGTTTTGGTCTTCCTTTGTCACCCTTCGCTGGTCTACCAACAGGGAGACGTTTGCTGCCACTTGTTACGCCAGGTCATCTTCTAGCAACAGAAGTTGGTTGCACCCATATCGCAGCACCAGCTCGATTCCTCAATGCGAACGTGCTTCCGCAAGTACTCAGAAAAGTATCCCAATTACTTTTGGTTTTCACACGATCCAGTATTTTTGAGCAAATGCTTATAAGTGATATGTGAGTACCGAATCAACTGTCTTTTTCCATGAAAGTCGCTATGAAATTCTCAAAGTTATCGTCGCTTGCGTTTGTTCTGGCATCTTCTAAAATGGTCGATGTTGGGTTTGAATTTTCACTCATTCCCATTGCAGTGGTATTACGGGGAGCGTCATGTCCGGCGCTTGAATCTTTAAAATTCGAAGAACATGGTGGTGAAGAAGCTCTAACGCCGCCCGCTGTTCCGACAAGAGGAGCGTAAAATTCCTTTGGTTTAGCTCTGTGTCCCAAGGCCAATACAGCCATCTCAAATCTTTCTTCCGTTGTGCATGATGCGACATCGAAATAATGAAAAAAATGGCAGTTTGGTGCTTACATAACCTTCCCAGCCTTCCAAATTCGCAGGTGCAATGACCCATTTGCATGTCGATATCGTAAAGTAGTTCACTACTGCTGCTTGGCACTTTGGATGAGAATTTTTCAATTTGAATTATGTTTTCTCGCGCCAAATAAGATGCTTTCTTGAACTCTTTTTCAAAAATGGCCTTCTTTCCACACAATCGCCCGTGAGCAAAATTTAATAAACGTCGAATATAGTATTGTTCCAGCACAGTACAAGTAAAATCCGCTAATGCCACGATATTGTAGGCCTTGCATCGATTTAACACAATGTCTTTGTAAAGCCTGACAGATATTTCCCAGAAATTATTTGTCTGTTGACCATGCGTACTTGCGTTTCTGTATGCCAAGCACCAATCAAGTCGGCGTTCCCAGTAATTCTTCACGTACCTAATCCAAGCGGGATATTTTATAGCAGTATCATTTCTTAATGCAGACTCGAAGCAACTTTCTGCCTTTAAAACTGTCGTACAATATTGGTCGGTCGTCTTTTTGAATATCATGCTTTTTCTCGCAGAGCCATCTCCATATTGACTGCGATATGTGGAAAGAGCATAGCAAAAGTTTTGACTCTGGAAATACTTGACTTAATGCTTGCCTCTCAGCTTCACTATCGTCAGTCATAATATATTTTGGATCAGGACATCCAAAAGCTTCGCTCCCAAGAATCGATTTTATACAATCCAAACCAGACACGTAATCAGATGTGGTTTGGTTTTTGGTAATGAATACTCCAAGAGGTACAGTCCCAGCTACAGTTACCGTCAAAATAAACGTTATCACATGATTTTCCGCATCGCAAGAGGATGTACTGTCAATGAAAATGATGTCTTTTGTAGCTGGCAGTTTGTGGCTTCTTTGCATTATGGGTGTTATGATTACCACTGTGAAAGGATCGTCTGCAGTTTTCAATAATATTCCAAGCTTTTCATATTCAGCGTTCTTTTCTTTCAGCTACTGCGAAAATTAATTATGAACGTTATACTAGGTGAACAGTTCAAGTCGAATAATGTCGATATCCTATTATCATTTTTTTTTATGTTTGTGTGGAAAACCGTATTCCCCAGAAAACTCGAGTAGCTACATAGCTGTTGCGATTCGACAATTATTATTGTCTGAAAAAAACCAAATTAATTCCCAGAAAATCAGGGTCTGAAAACCTTCATTATGAGGTATCACTCGACCCCCTTCAATTCAAATAATTAAAAGTGAGCTGTGAGAATGAGCCCTATCGTAGGTTTTGGGAAAGTGGAGTGGCAAAAATCGTAAAAATAAGTTCTTCAAAGCAAAAATCGATTTGTGTCCTTATTTGTGCAACATACGCGCGCATAACAAATCAGTTTATCGACATTAGTTCAGTTGAACTCTCGTTAATGTACAGGGTGATCCATCATATAATAATAAGGGACATTATTGTCTTATCTTTTTATTTTCAAGTGTAAAATTTGAAGGCATGGTCATGTAGGTACTGAAAAATACTTTTTTTCTACCTATGAGAAAACTTTTAAAAATCATCAGTATACCGGGAAATTCAAAAAGCTTTTTTTTTAAATGTATCACCCTATACTTGAATGTATTTTTCGATTTCTTGTGAAAATGAAACCATAATTCATAATACATCATGCCTAAATTCAACCGTTTCTGAAATATTCACATTTGAAAATTTGAAATGTTAACATCAAATATTTTCCTTAACTATTTCAAATAAAAAAATTTAAGGAGGTTTCCTCGATGAATCGGAAGAATAATTCTGCCGATTGCACGGTCTCCTAACCGCCCCGAGTTGACACCAATGAATGCGTTTTTTTGTCGTTATGTGAAAAACCGTGCGTTTCAGATGCGAATATTTCGAAAACCGTTGATTTCAAGTACATATAAGTAGGTTGAATGAATTATGCTTAGAATTTTACGAGAAATGCAAAAATACTTTCAAATATAGGGTGATACATTAAAAAAAAACTTTTTGATTTCGCCGTTATCTTACTAATGATTTTTCGAACTTTTTGTACACGTAGACAAAAAGTATTTTTCAGCACCTACATAACCATACTTTCAAATTCTTTTAGACACTTGAGATACAAAAGTTGAAGGGGGGCGACATTATGGTGAATCCCCCTGACCCTGTCTCAAATGCGCGGGCCAACATGAGTAACTCTGTAACCGTTGGAGAAAAACTTGCCCAATGGACAATTTGCACATTTTTTGGAAATATGAAAAATATGAGGGTTAGCAAGTACTGATGCCATTGATGTTTAAAAAGTCAACCTACGACCTCTATTGATGTAGTAATCACCGATTAAAGAGCGCCAATCAACATCCAATACGTCACAGAATACACTACCCATCTCCGTCTGACGTATTGACTGAGATGATTCTCTCTCTCTCGGGAGGGTAATATGGCCCCAGCCCTTTTGCGATCATGCACAGAAATTCGCGTCTTCTTTTTCATTTATTTGGTATATTTTTGGGTATTTCGGAAAATTTTTTTCGCTGGTGACTTTCAAATAGTGTCTAGAATACGTATACAAAATTTCAAGTCATTTGAAAATGTATGCAAATTGTCTATTATATGCCGTTAAAAAGCCAATATTTTTTTCACTCAAATTATTCGATTAATGTATTTGTTGTTGACCCAGGTTTTTGGTTTGATGGTACTATCCGAAAGATGAAACGACGTGATGAAATAATTTAAATACGACCACATTATAAAGCAGGAAAAGAAGCTCCGAAAAAGTGCTTTTCATTGTTCCTGTGTCTTTTTCTAAAATATTTTAAAAACTAAAATAAAATTATGAACTTTTTTAAGGCATATCATTGGGCATGGGGCATGGGGCATATAAATGGCAACTTTCTCCAAATACGATTGCATGTTATCTCTGACGGTTACAGATGTTGGCCGACGAATTCGGGAGGCTTGAGGATTTCATGAACCGTAGAGCATTTTTTCCGCTATTATTATCAATTACTTTTGGACCACCTTGATACGATAAGGCAATTGAAAACGCAGTTCTAAATGAGAATGGTTTTGAAGCGAAATTTGGTACTAACTCTACCAGCGCACCCACTCTACTACCAAGACCAAAATAAACTTCGCCTAGGTGAGGGTATACTGCCGCGTGGTGTTTGTGTTGCTAGGTGTCTTCACCCAACATCACGCGGCCTTGAAGCCGTCACCTAGCTGGTCCCAAGCCCAGGAAAGAAGGAGGGGGACAGGAATGTCATGTGGGAGCTCGGGGACTAAAGCCGCGTCCTTCCTTCGCCGATGAGGCGGAATCCCAGTGATACCGATCCGGTAAGTAGCGGCGTAACAACTAGGGTTTAAGGCAATTTCCCTAGGCCGCCGTAGTTAGTACAGGGGCCCACTCTTATCTAGCCGATGTAGAGGGCTGCCCCATCAACCGGTGTAAAATCTCAACTCGGGTAGTAGTGCCAGGTGGCGCCTGGTCAGGACCCTGCTGCTCGAGTTAGGGGTGATACAACCGCGGCTGCCGGACTTCGTCACTGGGGCAAGCACATTCTTCCACGAAGCCGGGGTTCGAGCGGTGGGGGAGGCGAGCTCTAACATGACATCAAAACCAGACCACACCTACCTTTAACTGACCCTACCTTCATGTAGACCGACATACTTACGAACAACCCACCCCCCACACCTTTATCATGGAAAACGACAAAGACTCTTTTTCAGGTAAAAAATCGCCAACAATCAGTTTAGAGGGCAATCCTGGCCCCAAGAGTCCAAGCGCCACTGAAATGGATGTGACCCCACCCATGGAAGCGGCGCCCTCAGTCGTCTCGGCAATCGACCCCGGGACTGAGCAAGCTGAACTACCAGGGGCTCACGCTCCAGGCAGTAGCAGCTCAATGGCGTCCGGCGCTTCAGGGGCTCTCGCTCCAGATGCTCGTCCGGCTCTCACGCCAGAGCAGCTGCAACAGCTGAAACTCAAAAAGAAGCTGCGGAAAAACCGCAAACGGACCGAAAAGCGTCGTGAGGAGCGTAGGCGGAAAAGAGAGGAACAGCAGGCTGGCACCAGCCAGCAGACCACCTCCCTTGCTACCAACGCTCCAACGGCGGATGGTCAGAATCCTTCTGGGCCCGCAAGGGCTGAGAGATCTACCATCAAGAAGGCCCATAGGAGAGGCCCGACATCAAGGGATGCCAGAAGGGTAGCTAAGCAGCTCACGCCCATCAAGCTCCCGGAGGGCCCAGCATCCACCAGGGAAGACCAACAGCCCACCCCACCCAGGGTCCCAGCAGATGGAAAGAAGAGGGTCAGGAGTGACAAGTCCACGCCTGACAGAAGAACGAAGAGACCTTGAGGGGGTGCTTCTTCGGCGGTTAGCCGCGGCGGTCAGGCGGGTAGGTCACCTCTTCTGATGAGTTGCCCGGTATCGGCGCCGGCGTCTGCTGAGGGCCCCTCGACTGGCTCTTACCGCTCGGCAGTCGGAAGGGCTAATGAGGTCGTCATCCTCCCCGAGGGAGACGACTTCACGGTGCACCCAGAGAAAGCGGAAGCAATCAGGAGTCACCTCATTGAGAAGATGAGGTTGACCATGGCGGGTTCCTCACAGGACTCCCGAGGTCACGAACTCCGCTTTCGGAACTCTGGGTTACAGGAAAATGGCTGGTTCCTGGTCACGGCGGAGGACGAGGTCTCGCGAGACTGGCTGCTGACGGAATGTCCGCAGCTAGTCAGGGGAGACCGAACCTTCAGGGCATACCGTGCCGCTGACGCTCCTTGTCCGGTGAAGGTTACCTTTACCTTAAAGAGGAAGGACAAGCCAGTGGTAGGGCCCATCATGGAGATGCTGGATCTTCAAAACAGGTCCCTAGGTGTCGCTAACTGGCGACACCTAGCAACTGAGGGTAAAACAAAAGGAGTGGCGACTCGTTTTCCGAGTTAATCGGGAAACGGTTAAAAAGCTGGACGCGGCAGGGTGGACCATGTTCTTCGAACTGGTCTCACTCAGGGTCTTCAGGGTTAGCACCCAACGGAGACCCGCCCTGTCACCCACTTCGGCAGCCTCCAAGCCCCCGGTGGAGGAGCAGACCACAGGTCAGTAAAGCGTGGGCCCCGTCCATCGTACGCCTCGCAATGGACACTATACGGGTAAGTCAAATCAACCTCCAACATAGCCGAGATGCCACTGCAGAACTTGCGAGCATCATGGTGGCAAAAAGGGGAGAAATTGTACTAATCCAGAAGACTTATTATTCCAGGGAAAACATCAGAGGTCTCCAGGTGACCGGCATGAACACCTACGCCGGCAACGGAGGACTAGATCGACCACGGACCTGTATCATGGCATCCAAGGAGCTGCAGGTAACCCACCTACCCCAGCTGGGCACCAGGGATGCCACCATGATCCTTCTACAATACAAACTCCATGGAACGATACGTTAGTTGTTTTTGATAAGTCTTTACCTTCCGTACGATACTGTGCGCTTACCCCCTACGGACGAACTTATTTAAATCGTTGAGTACACGAAAAAGTCAGGTTTTCCCGCTATTATCGGCTGTGACGCTAACGCACATTGCACTATCTGGGGCAGCACCGACACCAACACGAGAGGTATTGCTCTTCTAGAGTACCTCCCAGCGGAAAACCTTGAAGTCGCCAATAAAAATGCGGAGCCGACCTTCGTCAATCGCGTCAGGCGCGAGGTGATAGATGTAACGGTCGTGTCGCAAAATTATTTGTGTAAGGTGAAAAACTGGAGTGTTACGAACGACATAACAATGTCAGACCATAGGCTAATCCGCTTCACGCTAGAGGCGGAAGGAGAAACTTTGCCTCTCAAACGGAACCCGAGGTCAACCGACTGGAATAAGTTCAATAACTGTCTAAGTAGGACCGTGGGTACCGGAGACCAGCATATAACCTCCAAGGAGGAACTGGATACGGAGGTAGAGGCCCTTAACAAGGCAATCTCGTCCGCATTCGAAGCATCCTGTCCTCTCAAGAAGGCGAGAACCAAAAAAGTCCCATGGTGGAATGATACTCTAGAGCGGCTTAAAAAAGACGCGAGGAGTCCGCACCGCCGAGCTCTCAAGGGGGCTGGAGAGCTCGAATGGGACACCTTCGCTGAAGCCCGGAGGAAATTCAAATCAGAGGTAAGAAATAGCAAGAGGGCTGCATGGCGTGGATTCTGCGGGGAGATCGAATCTTTCTCAGAGTCGGCGAGACTCATGAAGCTACTCGGCTCAGAGGGAACAACAGAGATAGGGCTGTTGAAAAAAGAAAATGGCACATGGACTTACAACAGGGAGGAAACACTACACCTACTCCTCCAAACTCACTTTCCGGGAGAAAGCACCAACTCCCCCTCACTAGCTCCCACCCCTATCCTCATGGCTGACTGGGATACGGCAAATAAGATCGTCACCGACGAATCCATAGAGTGGGCGCTAAGTGAGTTTAGTCCATACAAGGCAGCAGGACCTGATGGGATTTTCCCGGCGTTGATGCAGAGAGCCAAGCCTCTGCTAAAACCAACACTTAAATCCATCTTCCGAGCCAGCATCGCCTTGGGACACGTCCCAGATCGATGGAAAACCGCTAAGGTGGTATTCATCTCAAAGGTTGGTAAGGAAGACTACGGACTACCAAAATCCCACAGGCCAATCAGTTTGACATCTTTCCAAATGAAAACACTAGAAAAGATTATCGATAGGTATTTGACGGAGGAGATTCTTTTGAGATTCCCAATTCACAGGAACCAGCACGCCTACTGCAAGGGTAAGAGTACGGACTCGGCTCTACATGCCGTAGTGCAACTAGCTGAAAGGACTCTAAACGACAAAGAGGTCTCCTGACTAGACTGGAGTTGGAGGGCTTTTATGCGCAGGCCTACGCCGACGATGTCCTTATACTCGTGAGAGGTGAACATCTGGAAATTGTCTGCGAGCGTATGAGGTCAGCGTGTAAAATTCTGGAGGTATGGTGTAAAGAGATGGGGCTCTCAGTGAATCCCACAAAAACGGAGCTTATCCTCTGTACAAACAGGAGGAATCTCAATAAGTTGAAACCACTCACTCTGTACAAGATGCCGCTAGCACTGAAACAGGAGGTCAAGTACCTCGGGGTGGTCTTGGACAGTAAGCTAACGTGGAAACCCCATATTGAAAAGACAGTTAAAAAGGGCATAGCCACAATGTGGATGCTGCGCCGAGCGGTGGGTAGGCGGTGGGGCCTAAAACCACACGTCGTTCACTGGCTTTATCGAGCCGTGATCAGACCGAGGATCTCATACGGAGCCGTGGTCTGGTGACCGGCCACCGAGAAAGCCACTAACGAAATCAGACTAACCAGACTTCAAAGGATGGCCTGTCTGAGCATAACCGGTGCAATGAGGACTACACCAGGAGCCTGCACTGAACATTCTCCTTGCGCTGCCAGAACTGGCAATCTGGATAAAGAGGGAAGCGATGGCAGCATACATAAGGATGTCAGCTCAGGAAGTATGGAAGGATAGAGGCACAGAGGTTGGCCACACTAGATTAGCTTCTATTGTGAGGCGTGAGATACCGCTACTGGCGGCGGGACTGACAGCCACGGATGGAAGACTCAGACTTCACAGAAGTTTTGAGGTACACCTTCCTTCCAGGGACGAGTGGCGGACCACGCTGGCAGAAACACCAGGTAGCACGCAGATCTGGTTCACCGACGGCTCAAAGGCCAACTCTAAGGCTACAGGAGCCGGGGTATACAGACAAGACAAGAATGCCGGGGAGGCTTTTCCTCTCGGAAAGCTCACCACGGTCTTCCAAGCAGAGGTTTTTGCTATCCTGGAGGTAGCAACTAGGGAAGAGGTTCAAAGGGGAACAGAAGATAACATAATTATCCATTCTGACAGTCAAGCGGCACTGAGAGCATTATGCAAGCCAAGGATCAGCTGCCCGCTGGTTCAAGAATGCAGTGATGCTCTGCACGCCCTAGGCGAGAGCAAGAGGGTCAAACTGGTTTGGGTACCGGGACATATGGGCATTTTCGGAAACGAACGCGCGGACGAGCTAGCCAGACTAGGCTCTTCATCACCCCAGCCCGGTCCAGAACCATACCTGGGCCTGAGTAAACGACTGATCTCCGAGGCCCTGAATGAGTGGGCTTGGGAGAACACAGTCAAAAACTGGAGGAATAACACGACTTGTAGGCAAGCCAGAGAGATAATCACACATCTCAACAAACCAAGGACGGCCCAATTGCTGAACAAGAGTAGGAAGGCACTGAGCATCATCGTAGGCATTTTGACAGGACACTGCAAGCTCAACCGACACTTGCATTTACTAGGAATAGGCGAATCACCCCTATGTCCCTACTGTAGAAGGGCGGAGGAAACCTCCTACCATCTACTGGGAGTCTGTGATAGGTGGGGTCGCCTGAGGAGGAGGGTCCTAGGAGCGGCAACCATTCCTCGGGTGGAGTTGGGGGACCTGAGCTGGGATGACCTGCTCCGCTTCACAACGAAGACAGGACGACTGGAGTGAAGAGGGTTTGAAGCACGGGGTTGGCGAAAAAGGCCACTAGGCCTACTCGCCGGGCTTTTGTCCCCCCACCCTTACCATTACCATTAAGACCAAAATAACTTTACGGATTACGAGATTCCAAAGGTGAAGCTTGATTCTTGTCAATTAATCTACCTCTAAAGACCCAGTTCCAGTTCGTATTCCATAATGTAGTTTTCTCCATTCTGTATACCAATACCTCACTGATCTATATTTTGGATTGATCCGTGCATTGGCGATATTTGTTTTATCCATCTCTAGCTCTAATCTGTGACAGTGAAAGTTGAACGCTTCTGTTATGCCCATGGCATTGCCAAAATATAATTCAAATGTATTTCTGACTTTTTCGGATGCAGGTGAATAACTGAGTGCAACTGCATTTTTCAAGGCATGAGCGTGATCATTTTTGATTGTTATTAGAGCCGGCAAATTCTCCTAGAATAGTTAGTATATTAGACGTGATAATTTTCAGATCACCATATGTCAATACCTTCAATAATTGTTCATTTCTGTACCTACTCCAGTTTGTTTGAACTTTAATAACAATAGAAATTACTGCTTGGCAGTCAAAATTTTTTGAAGTCTTCCTAGTGGATTGTGATTTATTACAAGACGCGTCATCATGCGGCAGGCATAATCCATTCTGAAATGATTAAAATTTGAACTGGATTATGAAAATTTTATTGATAAATTCACACCCGCATTGTGGAAAATGGAAAATTGGTAAAGTGTTTGTAATAAATAGTATAATTCAATGAAGTGGTGCGCGCATCAGAGCGGCACGAAGACAAAATGGTGACGAGACGAGAAATTTCGAATTTCGCGAATCTTGCGAAACCTCAAGCGTAACATGACATACAATTCGTGTAGATATTGCTATTTTATTGCTGCTTTTTGAATATAAGCCCCCTTTTTACTTTATGCTAGAGGCCAAAGAATCAAATAAACATATGTTACCTACTGATAAAATAAGTGAAGTTGAGCGCTTTCGGAAACAGTGATCCGATTAACCCGATCATTCGCTGTGTGTTTTATCATTTTTCATTAACGTAGGATGAAAGACAAAACACAACAGCTGATAATCGAGTTAATCGGATCACTGTTTCCGAAAGCGCCTGTTGTCTGTGAAAAACTTAAAAACAAGTGAAACCTATTTTAGTAGTCATTTAGTTGACTTGTCGCTAGCAGCTCACACTCACCTGCATACAATCTTTTTTGATGCGGTTTTTGAATTGTGCATGCTGTCTCATTTGCGGCAGAGAACTCTGCAATCCACTGTTTGCACTGCTCACTTGAGGCTATGTTCGCCCACAATACATGCGTTTCGTTAGACTAACTAACAAGTTTATGCTTGAAGCTAACTGGCAGTTTCAAATCGCTCATACTCATGACGATAGTGCAAAACACTGACTAAACAGTTAACACTACAGACACACAATCGATAATTATTTCGGCAAAACAATACGCAGTTCGACAAGCAGGGTAGTATGTGCTTGGAAGTTGTACTAAAAACACATACAATCAAAATATGATCTATTGTACAAATTTCAGCACAACTCAAACTAACAAAAAATAACACCCGCGCGAAATTCAATCTCCTTGATTTACGTTAAGTTGTATAAATCCCTCCTTGTTATTATACCATGTAATCTTGAGTGTATCATAAGAACTCTGTGAAGTCAATTTTTCTTGTGAATGAGCGAACAAAAAAATGTATATTTTAACAGGTTGGATCAAACGAAAAAACATATTTGCATATCATTATACGCAAGATGTCCACGAAAAATCAAAAACAATGAGTGTGGTGATTCTATATAAGAAAACCAATTTTTCAGGTTCGAAAATGCTTTTTTTCTTTTTCACTAGGTAGGTACTCAAGTTTAGCGCTTAGCGTTCTTACCTGCAACGGCATTTCTCGAAAACAGTTGCCTCTCGCGTTGTTGAGAAAGTATATCTCTGCTCTTTTTCAAAATAGATAAAAGAACATGATCTTTTTTTATAAAAAATCTCAGAGGTTTGATATCAAAAAAGTTGGGGCAGATTGAATGAAATAATAATAGTGTTCGTAGCGACCTCTAACCGCAACGTGGAAGTCAGCACCACATCATAATCTTTCACGATAAACCACAATCCTTACCAGATTTTGTACAAACATTTCATTTTTTTTTTACATTTTTTTTAATTGAAAAAAATTTAAAATAAAATTTTTGGGCGTATGTTCATAACATGAAAAAATAATATGTTTTATCTGCCTACGCCTACCCAAGTCTTTTTTTTTTATTTTAAAAGCGAAACTTCTGTAGACATTGCATATTTTAGTTTATTTAGAATGTTTGGACCGATCAAAGATCAAAGACCTGTTGTAATGTGCCTTCAAACATTAGATGCCTACCTACATACGTGTTGAAAACGTTTATTTCATTTATATTTAAACCTATAAAAACATACTTTTTCAAAAATATGTAACAATTAATAAAAATAATATAAAGCACGTTTACTACTTTATATTGGTAACAATACAAGAGGTGTCTGTTTCTTTTTGCTCAACAGGAATAATAAAATTATATTGGAAATAACGTATGTGTGTTTGCTCGAACCCCGCGTTCGTGAAGAAGCCGCGTCCACATTAGTAAAAGTAAAAACTTACATTGTGTGTCGCATTCACCACAAATTCTTGTGCCTGATAAAAATATATGCGTGCGTGGACGTGTTTTCCGCAAATTTGTCCTGCATTTTGTACAACGGATTTATGCACACGACTGTACATACGACCACGTTTCGCTTGCAATGGAAGATTCAAAATTCAATTCACTAATTTTTTTGTTCACTGACATCTTTCTTATTCCTTTTTTTTTATCTCCAAGTGAATATTGAACTGCATGATTTGTATTATTATAGCATAACTAATAATTTTATACATCTGTTGATTGTTGCTTCGTTTTAGTTTCACTTCCTATTGTTTTGTTGAGTAACCACTCCAGTACTGTTTTGTTTTGTACATGAATTAAGTTTCAGGATTGGAAAATACTTTTTCCAGATTGTTTTATGATACTTCACACATAATATGAAGAATAATAAATGGTATTGAAACAATTATGATTAGTAAATCAAAAATATAATGTTACCGTGAATAAATTCGAATAAAGTTTAAATCTAGAGTAACAATTCTGAAGTTTGTCTATCTGTCGGCCAGTTCGCCCCTGTCTACGTCGCCATATTGCAGCTACTCTAAGCTCCACCTACCGATCCCATTTTTTTATCACTGTTTGAATGTACCTTAGCGACTCTTATGATTCTATCTCGATGGTTGACACAAATAATTAACCCCGTTGTCACAGCAATCAATATGGCAACGCAAATTTAGTAAAGTTATATTCTAGAATTCTTTGAGTATTCTTCTAAATACCATTCGTGCTTTAAAATTAATCGGATAAATGTTCACGAATGCGTGTTTTTCCAAAATTTGCAGAGAAAACACGCAGAGAAAGCACTTGTGGTATGGTGTTGAATGTGTCACTTCTAATATCATCAACGGGTGGTCATTCAGATGTTTTTCGATCAATGTTTTCTAACTCGAACGCTTTCATGACATTCATTGATAGAGCTTTGTGTCGGGTATATCGAGTCAGTTTTAATCACTAATAGTAATGCAGGCTATGTGAAGATGACAATTAGGCCCCGCCTGATGACTGCAGCACATCTAACAGACCCCAGCGCACTACAGTTATTGCGATGATTTAGTTAACATACACTAATGGCCATACAGGATTCGCATATTTATGACGATTATAATCAATCGTATCCCAGTTGATTCGACTTATGAATGTTGAAATTCAAATTTCAGAGTGCAGAGGAAAACACTTTAGCGGGTAAAGTGCCATCGAACACCATACCTCTGAATCACAAACTCGAAAACTCAAATAATAATTTATTTTACTCAAAGTATGGTTAAATGATCGAGAGCGAGGGTGTTGATTGAGTAACCCACCTTGTACATTGAAGACTTATTTTCAGTCAGTCCCGGACTTTTCGTCGTTTTGATTCTATTTCTGCCACAGAATATTTTGATCAACATTATCTCTGATAGTAATCAGGTGTTGATTATTTATCCCTGGGTTGCATGTTTAATTATCACATATATGAACTTATTAGGTTCAAGCAGTTCACTAGTGATGTGGAGAAAACTCGTGTTCAGTCGAGATGGAGATGTGGAGAATGAGTTGAAGAGAAATGTGAGATGAATTATTGTTTAAAAAACTTAAAATAGAATTTTGAACTAAAAATAATTTTTAATTTAAGAATAAAATGATCAGCGAGAAAACTAATGTGCCAAAAGCGTGGGGTGCTTTGATATCAATTGTTATAATTTTCATTCCAAAATGCAGAGCTAGTGTATAAATGAGTTACAAAGCACCACACGATTTTAGCACATTGACAGTAGTTTTCGGAACGTAAATCATTTTATTATTGAATTAAAAATTATTTTTTACTTTTTAGTTCAAAAGCGTGTTTTTTAGTTTTTCAAACCCCAATGTATTTTCAATATTATATCAAATATAAATATTAATTTTTGATAACAACTATAATTCCAGAAATGTATATTAGTAGTCCGAACCCCCCATAATTCAAAATACTCTATAATTCGAACGCCCCTATCGCGTAAAATAAATTACCTTGGCAACGTTGCCTATCAGACGGCAGTTTTAAGAACTACCGCCACGTCCATATATGTATATCCTTCATCTATGGTCCCTTCAACGAATCTTTCAGTGCTTAACTGTCATACATGACTAATGTCAAAAATTCATCAAAACTACGATTTTTCATTTAATTACAATTGGTATAATATAATCTATACTTTTTAGCCTTTTTTTATTAAAATTCTTGTATTGTCATCGGTCCGTATTGATATTTGTGCAAATATTCGAATCAATCTGAGCATTTGAAGTTGGTAAAAATCGAGTTCGAAGATTCCGTTACAAACCAAGCTAATATATAGCGTTCAAGTAACATGAAGCGTGTGAAAACAAATAAATCTACTCACCACAAGAAAGAATTGACTTTTTCTTCATTTCTCTTTCCGAATCTTCGAGCACTTAATAAAGCCATTTCTGATTTGCTGGAACGTTTTCCATATCCCCGAGCAGTAAACAAGTTATCTCCTACCCTTGTCTCCCTTGGATGCATCAGCTTTTTTGCGGGTCTGCAAAACATAAAATTAGTCTTCTAAGTTCAAAAATGCCATAATGCTTTGAAACTGTGAAGTTTCATTTATACACTATAATAGGCTCGTTCAGCATTTTTTTTCTTCTGCAAAATTTCATGATTTTTTGATCACGTTTTCATATGTGAATAAATCAACAAAACCTTGCAAATTCAAAACGCTCCGCTGTTCACTGGTGACGTCACTGCATCCGTCGCGTCTAACCGGTCTTGGTTGAATACTTAACGGTATCGCCGGTCTATAAGCTTATAATTGATATTGTTTTGACAGTTTTAGTTTGACATATTTTTGTATCTATTACACATCTCAATTTATAGCCTTGTTCTAGCAACGATTCCAAACGGTACAGAATCGTCCGGAGCTTGCGCATACCAAATTTCGCGTTCTAGCAAATTGAGACTGGGATTTTGACTGTTAGTCAGATGTTCTAGCGATGAACAATTTTAGTTTTCAAACTAGTTGGGAACTTTCGAAACAGTCCACAGGAATTCGAGCGGACTTTCAGTGAGTGACATGCGCAGAAGTTTTCAAGTGTTCTTAGTTCTGCTTTTGATCGATTTGTTTGGTTTTTTTGAATTTTTGTTCATTTAAAAAATCAATTACCAATTAATTATTCCCTTCAATGAAGTTCTGTGAATAATCAAATTATTCATGTTTGAAACACAGGTAGGGTAGTTTTTTCAATGTTTAGAAAATACCTAATTATGTTTCTTGAGAGTCTTCAACTTTTAAGTTCAGATGAGTCAAATTGGAGCTTTGCTTCTGTTTTATCAGATCATGAATTTTTAGAACGTTTCTAGCGAATAGAAATTCCAAACCGTTTGCTACCCGATTCCACAAAATTGGTTTCAAACCGTCAACAATTTTATGCTAGAACAAACCCAGTATAGCAAGTTTTGGGATATTGGTTGTCTCAAGTTTTTCATCCTATATTTGATGGTTTCTTTGTCGTTTGATTATATTTATTCAGTATATAAATGGGAGTGCGACACAAGAAGAAAATGTATAGATATTGTATCGTAGTAACGGTCCGCAATGTAAAAACATTACCTACCTACTGATGACCATGGTTAAAATTTAATAAGTATAAAATAGACTGCCTACCTACTATATTCAAATGGAATACCAAGTAATTACTAAGAAATTCATTAGCTTAATAACATCTATACGAAAATCAAAGGATCAAAATCGATTAACGTACAAATACAGTGGGATGCGTGTTCATTTTATTATACGTTATGATGAATTGGATGAATCAGATTCCAAATACTCCGCATGTACATATTTTTTATCACAAATCAATACCAAAGCTATAGAATTATCACCAAAATAACGCCCTAACTATCCAAGAAGACAATTTCAATCTTAAAAAAAAAGAGATAATATAGTATAGGGATGCTATACGAACCAATAATTGTTGTCACTATAAAAACAACTCAGTAAATAATCGATGCGTTTTTACATCTGTTTGTTCAACGCTAATTTAAGTCATTTGATATGTACTTTACATTCATTTCATTCGACTGGTTGTCCATGTGTTTCTAGGAGTATAAGACATCCAGGATCTGTGTGCTATCATTGTATTATTTTCATTTTCCTGCTTTTCACATACCTACTAGATAAGCATTTTTAAAATCACCACGATGCGTAAAGACAGAACATAACTTGATAAACAAGGCCTCCTCTCTTAAACGAAACCTTAGTCGTTCAAATATGTCAAGCATAGCTGGAGTTATGGGCATTTCAATAAGTAAAAGTACAAAAAAGATTCAGAATTTGACGATGATCACAGTGCTGGTATTCTTTCAGCAACATAATGAAACATTTTTGAGTAAAATCATTTTTTGACCCCACCCCTAGAGGATGAGATATGAACTTGAAAAGAATGTCCAGTGTTTTCGTTTGGACACTTTAATCATATAATATTTTACCGCAACTCTTTACAATAAGTGATTTCCGAGATACAACCGCTTACCTCGCTTATTTGGTCACACCGTACAAGCAAACTATCGTTTGTACTTCCAAAATCTGTAAAAAAAGCAAAGCACCAACAAACAAATCGATGGAAAAATATTATTATCATATACCTACCTATAGGGTGGCGCATTATGTGGAAGTTCATTTTCACCATATACTTATAAATACAATATACCGCGTGCGTCCCATAAGGCAAATGAGAGGGATTTCCCGCGAAGAAGTGAGAAGGAGAATACAGAAGAATCCCATAAGGCAATCCTTGATTAGGATTTCGATGTACTACCCATGCGCGAAATACCATTTCCTATTGGCTCGGTTTCAAATTGTCACGACGGAGACGGACAAGGAACTAGAGCCGGCTGAATTGAACGGGAACGTTGAAAAGACGCCATTATTGATTCATGGTTGTTTGTTCTTTGTTGTGCTACCGTTGTTTTGGATTCTTTCGAAATAATCAAATTCTATTGATGAAATAAGGTATATGAGGGCTGTTTGACATGCAAAATTCATATCTGAGCACGGAATTGCTCTTACTTTTAGGGGACGCCAATAACACCTGTTTGTTTGTATGTTTAAGCAAGTTTTAAAACATTTTTATTCAAACAGAGGAATCATTTAGGACAAAAACAGTTTAAATTAAGAATAATTTCATTGAATCCCCACAATACTGAAAATTACCGTGTATTACAGCGGTGCCTACTGCCTAGTGAAAGAAATTTCGTTGTTTTCCTTCCGACAAAATACGTTTTTTTTCCCACTGCCAAAAAAAAAACACTTTTTTCCTTCATCAAATACAACAACACATAAAAGAACTTGAAAAAAATCAAACCCAAATATTATTTCAGAAACTAAATCAATAAACCTAATTTTGTTCAGATTCATATTTTGAAAAACTCACTATGGTCCTCAGACCTTATATTCAACCATTTTTTAACAAAGAATCATTGCAAATTACGTAAATGAGTTGTTAATGGATAACTAACAAAACAGGAAACAAAAATTAAAAATTATTTTTTCCAAATTGGCCCGTTTTTTTTTGGATAAAAAACACGTTTTTTTTTTTTAAACACTAACGGTGTCAAAGTTCTATTTTAAGGTTTTCATCTTGCGTTGCGCGACAAATGATTTGAGTTTTCAAATTTGAAATATTTAAATCAAAGATATAAAACATGTTTTGTCCACAATAAATATTAATAATAATAATGAGTGCTATAATAATGACCAAGAGGCCGATATGCCGATATATCGGTATCGGCCAGGACATTATCGGTATCGGCTAAAAAAGTCATATCGGTCGTTTGTACCTATAAGATATTTCCATATAAGTACATACATTTTATAATAAGACTATATTATAAAATGGTACATATTATATGGATATTTCACTAAATTTAAACTTGAAAACTGGAAAGGTCTGGAACAGTTTGTCGAAGTGTCTCTGAGAAGTAAGTATAAAGTTAGAAAGTTTAGTAAGACCTATGAACTGTGTGATTGCACTACCGCACAGAAAATTACTATTTTCTTTTGATTTTATAATATAGTCCTTGACGGGCAGCTCTAATAAGCGATCATCTCCCTTAAACGGTCAAATTTCTTGGAACCAATTTTAAATCTATGTTTTAACACATTTGTATATACTTTTATTTATAAGTATAATATGAACATTCGATGAAATTTTCTCTTAAGCGGGCACCTCCCATAAGCGAACAAAAAAGCTGGAACCGTGACTGCCCGCTTATGGGAGCTTTTGTTTTATTTATGTATATTATGGCATATTCTAAAAGCTTGATTGATGGATTTTACCCTTATTTCATTAGTGAAAAACATACTTATGAATACAAATATGGTGGAAACCAAGAAAGAGCTGTTTGATTTTTAAAATCTCCGTGTATTACTCCTTCTGTTACAAAACTAGAAGAACGCCGATATCGGTCTACTCTCTATCGTCTATTCACCTACCTCTGAATTAATCTCACTTGATTTAAGATATCTACCGCAAATACCTCGAACTGTTATAAATATGAGCGATAATAATGACAAAAACATTATACCTACCTAGGTACACAAAGTTTATAAAGTAAAACCTTACCAATCTCTGGTGATACCTATATTGCTTCAAAAACTATTAAGTAACTTTAATATTTCAATGTATAATCGAAAACAAATCACGAAACTAATTCAAATCGTTTTTGAATCAATAATAAATAATATTTTGTAGGGATTTTGTTGCACAAAAATGTTAAATCTTATGCAATCTCACACCTATACACAAAATCCTGGATCAGATAAGATGAATTAATGAACATATTTTCCACTCATGCTCATAATATTTATCACCCACCCCACATGTGAATTCACGTCATTTTTTTTCGGAATCCCGCGAAAAATTTAAAAATACGTCGATACAACAGCTGATATTAAGCATGCAGCACTGAGCACTGTTTCCGCCATGTTTCAGCCGGCGAATCACAATTCTCGAAAATCGATTCTGCGCATAATTCAATCTCCTAACCAAGGACAGACTTATGTGTAAAAGTATATGTCTGTTTCAACATCCTCGCGGGAGTCCCGACAAGCTGCCCGCGGTATATTGTATTTATAAGTATATGATTTTCTCCCTTATCAAAAGAGATAAGAAATTTTTTTCAAGACAAAACTTATAGGGTTCCAGCAGTGTCACAATTTAAAAATATTACTGTGTATACAGAGTGTTCTAGGAAACCGTGGCATCAAGAAATACACTTTTTTTAAATACCAACCCCAACTTTCGATCAGAGATCTGGATTCAGCGTAATATTCTACGTATGATACAGTGGTTTTATTTACCAGAACGTGCAGTGTTGTCAGGTGTTGAAATCAAATCTTGCAAATATGCGTATTTTTCAATGTCAGAGTCAAAGTAATTGATTTTTGAAAAAGAATCGCTATAATTTTTATAGGGTGAATAGAATAGAATATTACGCTGAATCCAAATCTTTATCAAAAGTTTTGGGTTGCTATTTAAAAAAAGTGTTTTTTTTTATGCCACGGTTTCCTAGAACGCTCTGTATACACAGTAATATTTTTGAATTGTGACCCTGCTGGAACCCTAAAAGTTTTGTTTTGAAATTTTTTTCCTATCTCTTCTGACAAGGGAGAAAATGGACTTCCACACACCAATGCGCCACCCTGTAGGAACCTCCTTTTATTTTTAAATAGAACATTATCTAGTCATTCTTCGTGTGTACCTGTGTTTTTTCGCATTCCAGAAGTCAAGAAAGTTTCAGAACATTTTTCTCATTTCTAGCTACTAGCTATTGTATTGATGCAAGGAAGGTTCTTTGTTCTTTATCAAGTTAGAAATTGGTAAACGATATGCATTTCGCTAAGGCAAAAATGTTCTGGAGAAAATATAGTACTCTTCTGTAGATACTAAATGTTGAACTGAAAAAATGTTTACACCGTTTTTACACGTTGAATAATCATTTCATCTGGAGGAGATGAGTTCAGAGTTCTTACCTGTACGGCCTATTGAAGAGGGAATTTGACTTGATGTCTCCTAGAAGCAGAAATCTTTGTTCATCTTCTGGTTCTGACAAGAATTCTTTGATTACTGAGTTGTCGGATAATTCTGATTTGACTTCTGTTGTTGCGAACCAGGTCACGAGTAATGCGATGGTTACAAAATGAACACAGATAGCCATAACTGGAATAAAAAAAACCGTAATAGATTTATTTTGCGGCGATAATCTCTATCTCCTACTCGTTTTTACGTATTTTGGCGAGGGTTATTTATCACTTTTTTATTTTGTTTACAATAAAATCATGAATAAGAAGTAAGCATGTCATTGTTCATGTTTGTTGTTATGTCAGATGAGGAACAAGACCAAGGTTCATCCTTGTATGTGAAACATGGAAACAACTGATCGGATCAGAACTGGTCTGAATTCACCTCAACTAATTGATATTTTTTGCAAATTTCAAAATCGAAAATTGCATTGGGTCACACAGTAAATTTCGATGTTCGTTCATCAGTTTGTACCATGAATTCAATTACGTAGCGATTATTAACTGATATCAGTTCCAAGGTTTTTCCAATGTAAACAAAATAGATAAGTCCTTCTCTTTAATCTCAACGCCTTATAATGAAGACGAAGTTTGCCTTCTTGAAATGTATTAATTAAGGATTTAAACTTTTGGTTGAAGCTTTATCATGGTAAATAACAGTTTCCTGATTGTCTCATGAAATAAGATGGAGACAGCCTCTTTTTGATCATAGGAAACTTTTGAATCTTGATTTGCTGTACATAAATAGAAAATGCAATATTTAGAAACAGAAATCAGCGAGATCAGCTATCGTACAACTCCTTTTATCGACATGAAAGTATAATGAACCAAATTTGATTACCACCATTGCAGTAGAATAGTTTGTCGAGTACACAGACAATATTTAAACTACGATTTGAGCTGTTTATGAATTCTGTAAAGTGTGCTCGCTGAGGCCAACGACTAAAAATAAATGCGTGACAAAAATACAATAAAAAAAACCGACCGTACCACGACATTCAACACAATTCGTAGTTACCTGTATTTTATTAAGTACCCAACTCGCAAATACGATCTTTTGATTTATGATACTTGATATACAGGGTTTTTCACTTAAAACTCCGCACGTCAATATCTCGGAAACGAACAGGAATAGTTGATTTCTGTAAAAAGTAGTCAATGTATGGGGTCGAGTAGTTATTTTTCACAGTTAAAAAAAAATAGACGCCTAGAGTGAAGCGTCACGACGCATCGAAAATATTAATCGATTGCAGGGACTTTGAAATTACGCGCATGCAAAAGTACGAGTTATTTATAAACTTTTTTGTTATTCAGTTGAACTCATTTATTCTACTCAGTTTTGAGATATACAGTGTGTCCAAGATAAGGATGTCTATCATGGGGATCTTGAAAACCGTGAGAGATACAAGGTCGGTCATATGGAGGCAAAGTTGCGCATTTTGATGCTTAACAAACTGCCGTTTTAAAAGAGAAGAAATTCCGACTTAGTCCAAAATTATCCGAAAAACACCGACATTTTTCAAAATTGTATTCATTTTTTTCTGACTCACAAAATTTTTCAGACGAACAGAATCAATTATTCCTTGAACTGTGTCTCGCCAAATTTTCAAACTATCATTGGTTTGGAGACAATTAAAGAGACCCTACTTTTTTTTTAATTGAACATTCAGTTTACCTGGAGGCTTTAAATTTTTTTAACATATTTGACAGTATGCACTGTTTCTAATTAACATTCAAATAAATGACAATTTTCTAAAATTAAATGCATATTTTAATGGAAGATCATAAATAACATTGATAAACTAATCAACTTATCTTCTTCTATAAAAATACTCAAAAAGTAGTATAGTATAGTGGATAACCTTTAGAAATATAATTCCTAAGCTTCTTCAGAGTTTTCATTACTCTGTTCAAAATATACCAGCATATCATATTTTTCAAACGCTGCCATTATTAAAAGTCGATCCAAAAACAATGAGACAAACAATATTTGACATTTATATTTGTTTGTTGCCATAGCAACTACTAAATTATACATTTAATTTCTGGAAATTGTCACTTATTTGGGTGTTTATGAGAAAAAGTGTTATTGCTATATATTTCTCAGAAGGTGAAAAAAGACAATTTTTTTAGCTTATAAATATACAGGGTGTTCCATTTAAAAGAAATTGAGTAAGGTCCGATAACTTTTTGACCTGACCCTGTTTACTAATTCCGAAGGCAGAGTTGAGTTATACGGGCAAAGTTGCAGAAGGCAGTTTTCACATTTTCCATAAGTTATCTGATAGTTTAGATACGAGGGGGTAATGCAACATTTTCAATTTAGCCCTGTATCCAAAAACTAGAGAGCCCGTGAGAATTTTGTTAACGGCATCTTCAAATTTACGAAAAAGTAGCACACTGCGCGAAAACCGCAACTTTATATCCATAAGAATAACGGAGATATCCCGAAAAATTACCCATAACGGGGCGTCACTTGAATTTCTCATTTTCTTTTTTTCAAACAGCTCTATAGATGCTCCACAGGTAGTCTGATCTTTGAAAAATATATGAAAACCAAACCCAAACTAACTCAAACTAAGTAGAATGTTGAATTTTCAAACATTTCGAGCGCCTGAAACCAGCGGAGTAGCGGAAGAAACATTTTCCATCAAACTATCGATGTTTTCTTCATTATTTCGTTCGCCATGCTTTTACCACTTTGCTAGTTTCAGATAATCGGCCATCTACGGTCATGTTCCAAGCCTATTTCATGGGTATTTTCACAGGATTATTATTATTTTTTTATGCAAAATCGAAACACAGGTTTCTAGAATATCACTTTTTCAGTTAATATATTATAATATATTTTTTGAAGATAATTATCGGACCATCCGCACAGCATCCAGAGCTATTGAAAAAAAAGAAAGAAAAATCTAGTGACAATTTTTAAAGTACATACGAAGAGCTGTCATTTTGCGAAATATGAATTTGAATTTGAATTTGAATATGGAAGTGAATTTTGAAAAATACACAGACTTTTAAGATTGTCGTTATTTGGGAAAAAGCAAAGACTAGGATGAATGATGAACAAATCTTGTATGCCAGCAAAATTAAGTACTTGGGGGTCATTTTTGATCCAAATATGAATATGCCCATGCCGATTTTGTTATGCGGAAATATTCTAAGAATGTTGGCTTCATACGCAGAATTGGGAAACATTTGATTGATGAGACAAAATTATTATTGTATAATAGTGTTGCTGCTGCACACCTGGACTTTTGTCCGACATTACTATTTAATCTTACTGATTATAAAATACAGCAATTCCAGAGAATACAGAATAGGGCTATGAGATCCATTTTACACTGAGATATATAATCAATAGATACTATGTTAAATGTTTTAAATTTATATTCTGTGAAACAAAAAGTAGTTACAATGTACATGTCTTCATTTTTAAAATAAGTAACCAACTGTTTCCTAAGTATGTCTGTGCTAGAACTAAACTTTTTCTAAACATCCATGATACCAGGAATAATCACGACTTTATTTTGAATTATCGTTGTAACACCACTCAAATGCTCAAATCACTAGTCAGTCCTGTATAGAGGATTGTGTGTTGTTTTTTTTCACATTGTATGTTTTTGTATATAGCCTCGAAGCTAAATAAACGCCTTTTTTTTTATTAGTCTACATAGGGATTTCGGAAACGGTGAGAGATTTGACGTCGCTTGAATGGAAGAAGAGTCGCGTAGTTGTATGACCCATAATGCCCAAAACCATCTACCTTCGTTTCATTTTGAATCGATATCGTCTTTAGATACAGGGCAAAAAAAGAAGATGTCAAATTTTGAAAAATCACAATATTTTGCTTATTATGAAAGCTAACATTTTCAAATTTTCAGGATAGGGGTGAGAAAATACGACGATGCTTAAAACGTGGTTAAAAAAATTGCAGGCCTTCAATGTTGCGCCCAGCCGAGGTAAACTTTTGTTTTTCTCATGAGCGCCATATAGAATTCCTTCATTTTGAAAATCCGCATTAAAAATGCTTTTCTTTCAAATATGGCTTCCATAAGAAGAATAGAAGTTCACTTTGGTTCGACGCAACATAGTAGGACTACAGTTTTTTTGACGCCGTTTTTAGATTCCTCGAATCTTCTAACTTCTAACCCATAGCGTGAAAATGTGAAAATGTTAGCTTTTAAAAAGAGCAAAATATTGTGGTTTTTTAAATATGTCCATTTTCCTTTTGCACCCTGTATCTTCATTATGGAATCCATAAAAAATAAAACAGAGGAAGAATATTTTTGGGCATACAAATATCAACGCTATTTTTCTTTCATTTTAAGCGACGCCGACGTCGTATCTCTCACCGTTTCCAATAATTTCATGTGGTGCCATGTAGCTACTTTTATCCTGGACACACTGTATAGTACTTGGTCAAATTCAGATGAATGACAATGTATTTATGGTGATCGTTGAGACAATAACAGGAAAATTCCAATCATCGATCAAACTCTTGAATCAGAAGTTTCCTTAATACTATACTTCAGTACTTCAGTTAGTCTTATCTTCTTGGAATTCCGGTCATTCTTGTAAAAAAATATCACAGGTTTTTATAATACCTCACAAGCCAAGACCAGGTGTAGTGTAGTCAATATCTTCAAACGAGCGACACGTATTTGTAATAAGCGAGAAGTGAATAATATATCGGAAAAAATGGATACCTACGAAATTGTGAGAAGATTGGCGAAGGGTTCTTTTGGGTACGTAAAATCATATTTATTAACTATAAGTGACCATACAAATTCGCGAATGAAACGTGGTAGATAGTTTTTTGAAAAAAAAAAAAAAACAAAATTATTTTTTTTGGAAACCTCCTTTCCACTTATAATTTTTTTATAAACTACCAGGACAATTTTTATATCCAAATAATGTTTGGCTGTCATGTTTCACGTATCAATATGTCACAAAACTTCTTGAATTTCTAATGTTACCCCATGCAGTCTGTACGCATTGTGACAGTATGCTACTTTTTCGTAGGTAAAACTAAGGATGTCGTTAAAATGTTCATAGCCCTTTCAATTTTCAAGATACAAGGCTAAATTGAAATTAAGCTACCCCTCGTATCTAATCTATCAGATAACTTATGGAGAATGTGAAAACTGTTTCTTATATAACTTTTCCCATAGCACTCAATTTTGCCTGACAGTCTATATACGGGGGGTACCTTGAAATGCAACATTTTCAATTCAGCCTCGTATCTTAAAAACTTAAAGGGCTATGAAAATTTTGTTAACGGCATCCTTAGTTTTACGAAAAAGTCGCACACTGTCGCGAAGACCGCAAGTTTCTATCTATAAGAATAACGGAGATACCCGAGTACCTGAAATGGGACAGTGTGTATGTACATCAAAGGGGGTACAAACGTTTATTATAATTATCATCAATGTAATAATTAAAATGCGTCTATTTGTACTGGGCATATACTTTGAGGAGTGAAATATTTTTTTCTTCGAGATATTTCATGTAAATAATCAAAAAAAAAACTATGTATTTGTGGCAAGTGAAGTTGAATAAGGCA
Source organism: Orchestes rusci (assembly GCA_958502075.1). Taxonomy (NCBI): domain Eukaryota; kingdom Metazoa; phylum Arthropoda; class Insecta; order Coleoptera; family Curculionidae; genus Orchestes; species Orchestes rusci. The sequence continues at coordinate 90,781,555 of OY293303.1, forward strand.
TTTTTTCTATACAGGGTGTCCATTAAAAAACCCACCACCCATATTATTTGCGAAAATAGATAGATTTGTGAAATTCGCTCAAACACGTCAACAAACTTATCGAGGAAAAAGTTTTTCTAGGAAAAATTGGGTGACGCTAGCTCACCCTCCAGACCTACCACCTCAAAATTTTTAAATGAGACGAGGTGTCTTGTCATTCTAAATGGCTTTTTCTTCTGAACATTTTGACGTAACTTTTTCTTTTGAATTTGACTTTACCGTTGCGGAATGAAACGAATATTTTATTAGTAAACAAAATGTCAACCATCAAGCAAGGAATACACATTTATTTATTCAAAATTACTTCAAGAGAGAAACAGTACCCAACACCTCCATTGTTTTTTTTTCTGCGACGAACAGGAAATCTGGTCTTTTGGTCTTAGACTGCTTTTTCTTGCGTGGAGGCAAACGGAAGGAAGAAAGAGGGCCGTCTTCAACTGTGCAGTGAGGACTACGATTAATGCCATCTACGTTCTAATTCGTGTGCAAGATTTTGGACTACTTAAATGTTTGAAAGTCAAACTTGGCTAGAAACTTTTGAATATGTGTACTTCTCTTCTGAATAAAAAAAATGTTTTTTCAACTTTTTGAAGGCCCTGTATAAAATTTCAATTGTTTTCCGACATTCATATTTTTTTAACAAACAACACACCGTAAAGAATGACTTTTTCTCGAATGATGAAATTTTTGGTTCATTTCACCTTTAAGATACCCCATCGCCGGAGATACCGTAGAACAGTTCAATTTTCTGATTGGGAGACATTCGTGCGACTTGTGGTCATCAAAATGATGAAAATCTGTTCATCGATATAATTGAGAAATTGAAAAAAATAGATAAAAAAGAAAATATGTAACCTACATATATGAAAAAACTGGTGTAACAAACTTTTTTGACAAAAAACATATGAAATGTACCTGCTACTACCCTTTTGGGTCAGACATTTAGGTGATATAATTTGCTACATGGCATGTTTAGGTATACATTTTCTCTGTTTTGGCTATAACTTTTTTCTTTTAAAATGCATGTGGTATGAGACGTATTTTTATATTGTTTCAGTAATAGGACTGATACTGAATATTCATTAAAGCGGCATTAAGCGCACTTTGATTGTACGTATTTCGAAAAGTTCGAGGAATGAATACGATTCTTAGGTCAACTGCACGTGATATAGATCTGGTCCGTGTATAGTCACAAATATAATATAGGCTGTTTGAGAAGACAGAAGATTTTGACAGATTTGCAACAATTTTATTCCGAGATGATTAAATGCTATGAAATCAGCTCAACTTGTTTATCGATCCAACATATCATTTTAATCTTGTAAGCTTTGGAATGTTGCAGTGATAATGTGTTTTTACTTTTGTATGTATCTATACTATTGACGTCTGTAAGTTACTTTTATTGTATGCTTTGACAGTAATATATTGTATTGTATTGTATATAGTGTGTCCTGGATTCGATTCTCTATACAGGGATCTTGGCTCCTGTTATACCTACAGCAAATGTTAAATGGAGGAAGATTTAGAGAAATCTTAGTGCATTCGATATCCGGCTTCAGATTTACTATTGGTCAATTGGTTTTGGAATTATCATCGAAAAACCGAAAATGAAGGATTTCATGTTTTGCGGGTAAATACGAAACGGCTAATTTGACAGCTGTCAAAATGTCACATTATCAGGACACTTTTTGAAGACGAATGAAATGGCGCGTATGACATGTCTCAATCGTCTTTTGTTTTCCCGCAACTCGCCTCAACTTTCATTTTTCTTATGGCCGACATATTCGATTTTTCGATTGATGGGAAGAGAGAGTAAAATTTCCAGTCTAGTTATGTCTCACAAGTGCATAATAGTACATTTTGTATCAAGGGCGGAAAGTACACAGACGAAAGATGATTGACTTGGCTAATATCTGCTCTCGCTTCGCTCGTGCTGCTACTTATACCCTCGTCAAAATCATCTTTCGTCTGTGATGCAAACAGTGCTTTTTGTACAACCAGTTTGTTATCATTTGAATAATTATGGAAATCAAAAATAAATAGTCGATCCGATACACTGCTGACAAGTCAGATAACTGACAAGTGACAACTGTCAATCATGGTATTCATGGTTACAATAGGTGTGTTCCTGTATATATCCGTGCGGAAAATTTTTTCCGCACTGTTGCGGGAAATCTGATTTTCCACACGGATATCGGTGCGGAAAATTGCACGGCTGTAGGAGAAAGTTTTTATGCAACTAATGACAAATAAATAATAATAAATGTCGAAATGTGTAACTAAGCGACCATAGTAGCCTGGAAACCTGGTTGCTGTTTGCTTATGATATTGTTAATTTTTCCGCACTGGTGCGGGAAATCTGATTTTCCACACGGATATCGGTGCGTAAAATTCATTTTTCAGCACGGCTGTGGGAAATAGTTATTTACCTAACAAGTGCGGAAAGTGGTACTATTCCGCACGCGACGGCGCCATTAAGGGCGGAAAAGACATTTTCCGCAAGAGTTAGGTACAATGTTTTTCCTACGAGTGGTTTTGTCCATCTTATTTATAAAAAAAAGATGTTTTTGATACGCAAAGATTTTCTAATAATACCTCAAAATGCCACATAAGGTAGAATATAACATAGATCACTTAATTATTCCTGAACATGTTTATTTTTGACAATACAAAAATCGTGCGGAAAAGTAACTTCTTAGCACTAGTGCGGTACTTTTCCGCACTAGTGCGGTAAAGTTACTTTTCCGCACTAGTGCTGAAAAGTTACTTTTCCGCACGATTTTTGTATTGTTAAAAATGAGTCCATACAAAAATTGTGCGGGAAAGTAACTTTTCCGCACTAGTGCTGAATTTTACGCTTTTTCCAAAAATCGAAAAATCCAATATGGCGGACATAAGAAAAATGAAAGTTGAGGCGGGTTGCTAGAAAACAAAAAAAGCTGATTGAGACATATCATGTACGCCATTTTATTCGTCTTAAAAAGGTGTCCCGAAAATGTCAAATTTCCATAGCTGTCAAATTAGCTGTTTCGGATGTACACAAACAAAATCCGCCATTTTCGGTTTTTTGCCGATATTTCCAAAACCAATTGACCGATCGCAAATCTGAAACCGAATATCGAATCCACTATGTTTCCTCTGAAACTTTCTTCATTTTACCTTTGATGTATAGGAGGTATAATAGAAGTCAAGATCCCTGTAAAGAGTAACGAATCTGGGACACACTGTATACAGTTTGTCCCCATCCGTTGACAATAAGAGAAACTTCTTTATTTTTAATTTTTTGAAAAAAAAATCACTCTTCATAAAAAGTTCTGCTTGTCAAAAAATGTGATTGTCACATTTAAATTTTAAATTTGGTATGGGGGGTGTTGAAAAATAAGGAAAAAAAACGAAAATGTGTCAAGAGAGAAGTACCATTATTTATTACTTTTATCAAAAATAAAAGAAGGAGGGTAGTCCTGACCAACTAGTTAGATTATAGAAGTAGTTAAAGTAGTTTAACTACTCCTATTATCAAAAATATTATGAAACAAAGTTGTTTATAAACAAACATAAAGTCTAAATACAATTATGAAAATTCGAATATTAAAAATTATTCTGCATAGCTATCTCCCACCTCACTTTTTTCCGCTAACCTAATAAATTCACCGTACACTACGAATTATTCGGGGTTCATTGAGTTTATGAATTGCCTTTTCGTTTATGGATGGGTGAAAATTACTTTGTAAAGGCTTTGAAAGATTTTCAGAGATTCATTTTTTTACCAATAAGTCTGAATTTCATTTCAAAATTTGTATTTAGACTGTGTGTGAGTTCATAAACAACTTGGTTTTATTACATTTTTGATAAAAGTAATAAGTGATAGTACTTCTCTCTTGACATATGGCAATCGCATCTTCTTGACACTCAGAAGATTTTATAAAGAATGACTTTTTCAAAAATGAAACAATTTCTCCTATTATCAAGCCGATTCGTCGACACACTGTATTTATCAAAATATTAACCCTTGATCTATCAACCTTGATATACAGGGTATTTCATCAATGATGCGGAACCATTTCGGCTGAGTTCCCCTGCTTGATTGGGAAAAAAGTTATCATAAATATACAGGGTGGTGCGACCAAGATGGGGTGGACGATTGTGGGAAAATGGTGAGAAATTTGGATAATTTTTTTTTTGTATATTATAGTTAGTCAAAAAGGCTATGTTTTAAAAATATAGTCATAGTACAGGGTGTCCAAAAAAGTCTATGGCAAACCAAACTTGTATTTTTTTAAATGGAACCCCCTGTATATTAATTGATATTTCAATTCTTTCTTTGGAACAAAAATTGTGATACAACTAATGTTCCTAAATTCAACCGTTATCGAAATATCGCGTTTTAAAAATGGCATTTTTGCAACTTTGACATGCTATAAAACTCAAACTATTCAAGTTAGAGAAAAATGGATTGCACATTCCTGTCTTAACTTTTCAAGAGCTATTCAAGGAGATTAAATTCATTCTTGTGAAAAAATGTCAAAATGTGCCGAAAAAAGTTGACATTCGACGTTACCTTGTATCCAAATGACAGAAGAGCTCTTGAAAAGATAGGAAAGTGCAAACCATTTTCCTCTAACTTGAATAGTTTGAGTTTTATAGCATGTCAAAGTTGCAAAAATGCCATTTTTAAAACTCGATAACGGTTGAATTTAATGACATTAGTTGTATCACAATTTTTGTTCAAAAGTGAAGGAAGAATTGGAATATGAATTAATATACAGGATGTTCCATTTAAAAAAATACAAGTTTGGTTTGCCATAGAATTTTTGGGACACCCTGTACTATGGCTATATTTTTAAAACATAGCCTTTTCGTCTAACTATGATAAACAAAAAAAAATTATCCAAATCTCTCACCATTTTTCCACAATCGTCCACCCCATCTTGGTTGCACCACCCTGTATGTCTGTGAATGCTTCGTTACAAAGGCAGTAAACCAGGTCAGAATAGCAAGCATGTAGAAATAATTTCATTTTCACAACCAAAGTTTCCGGGGAATCTTACAATCAAATATCTTTACATCTGCCATCATGCGTATCTTTATGATACTACTAGTTCGAGATGCCGATTACGATAACATTTCTGGTATTTTACACACGATTGTAGTTATCCGGAGCAATCCAGTTTGAAAAGGAATGTTTATTATTTCAGGGAATTTGATTTAAATAGGAATTTTTCCAAAAATACAATCGTGTAGCACCTATCTGTGAATTGACCTTGACAAATTTCGTTTGTGATAAAAATAAGATCATTTAGATTTTTTTTTTGTCATTTACACCTTAGGAAAACTCAATCCGTGGACACACTGTATATCGCTTTGATCATCTTGATCTCAATATTCAGTTTTTATTTTTGGCTGTTTCGTTCGAGAAAAAAATAAAATTAAGAACAAAGATAGTGCTGTTAACAAAAATCTTCAGTAAGAAGTCCCTCGGGACGGCACTGGTCTTGATGATTTCAACCTAGCTAGGGCTTAAGTAGGCTAGAAATTTCGGCGGTGTGGAGCAGTGGTTAGTGCATCTGGCCCATTAATAGAATTCCGGGCGCGTATTTCCGTTTCCGTGTTCATTTCAGATCTGTGCGGTCTTGAAATAAACACGGATTTGTCACGCAATATCCATTTTCAAACCCGTGTTGATTTCAAGGCGTGAGACTCTGAAACACGCGCGGATTTGTTATAAAGTAGGCCGAGTGTTTAACATCCAAACTCGTGTTGATTTGAAGACCGCTGGCCTTCGAGCCTCACACTATTCCCTAGACCCACCTGTTCGTACGTTATGGGTTCCGAAAGTTTTAAGTTTATCAGCTATCAGAAACAAACAATCATAGTAAATAGTAAGACAAAAAAAGAAAAAATAAATTTTGATTGTAAGGAAAATAATCAAACTCTTGAAAGTAACGAAATGTATTTTGAAAACTTTGCTTTTTTTAATATATGTTTGAATGCCACTATACAGGATGGTTCCTTTATATTGAGACAGCTCGATATAAAGATTACATTCATTTTTGACCTTGTCTTTCAGAATAAACTATTTATTTTAAAATAAAAATGTATTTTTTGTCTATTGAAGAATCTGATTCTACGGAAAAAAGCGGATAACTTTTATCTAAAAAAAAAACTGCATTCGAAGAGATATTCCTATTTTGAAAACATAATTCACTTTGGAACAACCTTCAAACGGTTTTCAAGGTCAAAAATAAATTTAAACATATTTCCATCATCATCCGTTTACCTAGGCCACTCTTCACAGGGCCCAATAACATTTATTTTTTCAAACACTTATCTTTTGTTGGATATCCGCTGTGGCACAATCCTTGGGCTGTTTTTTTTATCAGAAGATACAAGACAGTTATTTATATCGTATTCTGATTTGGGAATGAAATCTGCAGGAGCTAGGTCACATCACGAATTCAGTATTATGGAAAATAGTGTTTTTTTTTTCCAGGAAATCATCGAACCGTTAATCACTTGAGTATGTGAACGTGAACAGCATGTTCAAGCAGCCCACATCAATCGTTTTTTTTGGCGTTCAAAATCGTTGGGAAGAATCAGCTAAAAAAAGGTTGTTTATTTTGTACGCTGGTAAAAAGCTGGACATTTTGTGTGAGAATTGTATAACGTCTGTAGTATGCTCAATTGGAACCAGCTTTTCTTTGAAATGAGCACGGAAACGTGAAAACATGAGGCAGTCTATTTCGAAACAAATGCGTGCGTGGTTCAAAGTCTGGCGCCTTCAAATGAACACGGGTTTGTCAGTTAATATTGCCTCACTTTTCCGTGTTGATTTGACTTACGCACTGGTTTAAAATAAACACGGAAACGTGAATACGCATCCTGGGCAAGCCAACGCCGACGTTAAAATTTTAAATTTGGTTTAGAAGAGGTGCACCATCTTTCGGAAAAGACGTTAAACTGTTTGTACCATGTCATATGGATGTTGGCACGTTGAAGAACCCTCCCCTCTACAGACAGGGATTCGGCAAACTTACCAGATGGGGTGACACAAATTCCCTGGCGTCGCGTAGGCGTAGGTGATTGGCCCTGATGGTCGCAGAAATATACCGACGAAAAATAAACCAGACGAAAAAAAATTACTAGAAATAAATTTGCCAAATTTAAAAAAATATATATTTGTTCAAGGATATTTGCAATAATTTGTGAAAACCGAAACCCTGTTTCCCAAGAACAATGCATTTCCGGATCAATGTATTAGGACATTTTTTCAATAATTGGAATACGCCCTTGAATGTACACAATCAGGAAACATCTTGTATACAGGGCATCCGGTAAGTATATGGCATACTTTTGGGACAAGGGCGTACCCAGGCAGGGGCAGGGTGAGGCAGCTTCCCCCCTCTAGAACTTCATAGAACATAGAAAATGGCATCAAAAGTTTTAGATACTAATGGATAATGTTTAAACTTATAAAAAGAAAAATAAAGAATTCCCATTGTGTCTTTTTTGAGCCGGTCCCCCCTAACGCCCCTCCTGGTTCAGATCCTGGGTACGCCCTTGTTTCGGGAGTGTAAAAAGGAGATCAAATAAGGTTATTGAAATATCATCAATTTATACAACCAAGTTTCAAAGTGAGAGCAAAAAAATCAAATCGATAGGTCCTTCTTTAGGGCTCTGTACCTCAGTTGAAAGGCACTTGAGAAAAAAAAATGTATGACAAACTGGGATTATTTTGACCATCCTGATACACATATACTCCGGAAATCATGCCGTATACTTATCGGACACCTTGTATAGATACTGAGCATGGTGTGAGGTCATAAAAAATATTGAATTGATTCGTCCGTATCTATTCGGCACATGCGTAGATCGATTCGGCGGAAAACAATGCGTGCCTATTTTTTCTTGATATAGGAGTTCTCAGAGATGTGTGAATGTTTCCACTGAAAAATAATTTGCCTATTTTCACAATTTCATCATGGAAATCTTCACCTTATCAACTCGACGCATCGAATTCATATTTTGTAATGATGATCACCGTAATTGTTAAAAAAAATAAATCAGTTCACTATTATGAGTGATGAATTGATGTTTTTTTCCAGAACTGTCCATATATGTCAAAAGAGACACAACAGGCAAAAAATGGTGATCAAACAAATTCCATCACAGATGATAGGCGATGATCTAAAAAAGGCCGAAAATGAAGTAGCTATATTGCGGTCAGTAGATCATCCCAATGTTATTGAATACTATGACAGCTACATCAAACGTAATATGTTTTACATAGTAATGGAATATGCCAGCAGTGGAAATTTACATGAATACATCGTAGATATGAGGAACAAAAACACATATAATAATATGGAACCTCAGGTCAGTACTGTCATTTTATAATAAGACTATATTATAAAATGGTACTGTGAAGAGGTTTAATTGATCAATCTCATATTCGAACACTGAACGGAAAATTAGGATATTCGAGAACAACATGCGGAATTCAAAAGATGTCTGAAATCATAAGCATTGTGTCCATAGACCTTGATCATTTCTGATGAAAATAAAATGTGTAGGTTCATTGATCGAAACTCTTACTCACTCACACTTTTACATAAATATTGAATATTTTGAAGAATACTATTTAATCGAGTACATATTTGATTCTATACCTATTTTTCTATCGCAATTTCGCTCACCACAATGAATTAATTTTTCAGACTGTTATGGATTTCTTCTGTCAGATTTTACTAGGACTGGACCATATCCACAATAAAGGAATTTTTCACAGGGACTTGAAATGCGAGAATATTTTTGTCACAGGAATAGATCGAAATATATTGAAAATTGGCGACTTCGGTATATCAAAACTCATGTCTAGGTAAGAGAAAAGTGTTTGACGGACTTTAACAATATCTGTAACTTTTCAGTAATTATTTTGCTAATACAATTGTTGGGACTTTCAATTATGTGGCCCCGGAGATATGTGAGGGAAAAGCATATAATAACAAAACAGATATTTGGGCCTTGGGTTGCATTTTATACGAGTTATGCCAAATGGAAAAGATGTTCGATGGATCGGTAAGTTTTATATTTCTTCATTGACTATGATATGTATAGGAAGAGAGGCGTACGCCGAGTAAAACGGACCCCAAAATGTCAGCATGGCACCCCCCACTAATCTTTTCAAATATTTTTTTATGACAATCAATGGTCCTGATTCTGCACAGCTTTGCACAGATAAAACGAACTTTTGCACAGTGGCGTACGCCGAGTAAAACTGTCCCAAAATGTTGGCATAACATCCCCAACTCAACTTTTCGAATATTTTTTTATGGAAATCAATAGTACTAGTTTTGCACAACCAAAACCAACTTTTGCACAGTGACGTACGCCGAGTAATACGTTTCTCAAAACATCAATCTGGCACTCCCCACTCAACTTTTTGAATATTTTTGTATGGAAATCAATAGTACTGCTTTTGCACAGTTTCGCACAAGCAAAACAAACTTTTGCACAGTGCTTTACGCCGAGTAATACGTGTTTTAAAATATAAATCTGGCAACCACCACTCAACTTTTCGAATATTTTCGTATGGCAATCAATAGTACTGCTTTTGCACAGTGCTGTACGCCGAGTAATACGTTTTTCAAAATATAAATCTGGCAACCACCACTCAACTTTTTGAATATTTTCGTATGGCGATCAAAAGTAGTGCTTTTGCATAGTTTTGCACAAGCAAAACAAACTTTTGCACAGTGCTGTACACCGAGTAATACGTTTTTCAAAATATAAATCTGGCAACCACCACTCAACTTTTTGAATATTTTCGTATGGCAATCAATAGTACTGCTTTTTCACTGTTTTGCACAAGCAAAACAAACTTTTGCACAGTGCTGTACGCCGAGTAATACGTTTTTCAAAATATAAATCTGGCAACCACCACTCAACTTTTCGAATATTTTCGTATGGCAATCAATAGTTCCGCTTTGGCACAGTTTTGCACAACCAAAACAGACTTTTGCACAGTGCAGTACGCCGGGTAATACGTTTCTCGAAACATCGATCTTACACCACTCACTCAACTTTTCGACTTGCTTTCTGCAAAGCTTTGCACAACCAAAACGAACTTTTGCACAGTGGCGTTCATCGAGTAAACGAACCCCAAAATGTTAGCATAGCACTTCCCACTCCACTTTTCGAATATTTTCTTGTCAATCAATAGTTGTACTCATTTTGCATAGATTTGCACAACCTAAAATCGACCTTTGCACAGCGGTGCACGCCAAGTAATACGTTTCTCAGAACAATAATTTAGCGTTTTTTTGTATTGCACAGCATAGCACCAAAATGATATTTGCACAGTGATATTGATTAAGCTTACTATGATTTCATTCGCTTCTGTATACACGCTTCTCAAAATATATTAGGAAGTTTTTGAAGCTCTTATTTGACCCGTCATTAACGTTGCCGGTTATTCTGAGCATGCGCTGAGGTCTGGAAATAACCGGATCGGTTATTAACCGATAACGTGTTACGTCATCTACGGAACCTTAACGTTCGCTCAATAACCGTCGGTTATTTTCTCATGTTGTCATATTGATATACAGTATTATTTGATTATTACATAGAGATCGTGAAACATACAAAGTACAATTTAAATTGGGAAGCATGACTACAGGCACTGGAATTGTGAGATTCTTGTCTTTTTATTAAATAATTTAACAGAAATTGATCCTATGGTCCACAGCTTGGCAACAGTGTAAATGATGTGATCTGTCTATCATTCCAGTCGGTGTTCTGCCGGAGTTATGCAAGGTTCACATTCAATTTCATTTCGAAGTGGAACTGTCAAATTTCCGCTTGGCAAACGGAAACCATATTATGACAAAATAGGAAGCGACAAAACGTTTCCCGCCAAAATCTTTAGGAAGGGGAAATGTTGGACCACTGTCAAACATCTGACGGTTCGGTCTTATAGTCCGATCTCCGATGGTAATTGTTTAGTATCATTTGGAATATTCTTCGTCATTTTGATTTTGTGTGTTTTTTTTTCTGTGAAAGGAAATCGTGTGATATGGCGAGAGGCAATTCTTGTGCTTTTCGGGGCTGTTGGACCAGAACCGGTCATGGAATATCTATGTTTTCTTTCCCTAAAGACTCTGATCAGTAAGTACACTTATGCACCTATATTAGAAAGTCTGTTTACTTCCGTATTATGGAGAGTATTTCCCAATTTTATCGACGTTTTTACTCAAAAAGTATGTATATCTTTGTTTTTTGTGATGTTTATTTACCTAAAAAAATCTAAAACGATTACCTACCTCAATTCAGTAAACAAAGCTGCATGGTTGAAAAAATGCCAGAAAAAGAGCCTTGGAAGACAATGAGATTTCCCTTATCCTCGAGTCAAGAGAAAAAATCCACATCTTATCAGGTTTGTTTACTGATATATTTTATATTCATTATTTTTGGTGTTTTAATATCACTTAATAGATCTTAATAAAGAATACAAATCATATATATTGTTGTCTTTTTACAATAAATATACATAATTTTCACGTTATCTATATTCGAGTATACAAATATAAGAAGAATGAAATAATCGAAAGCGGATTCTCAACTTATAAGATATACAGGATGTTTCAACTAGAAATTTACAGCGGTGTTTCGGGCGATAAATGCAAGGTAACAAAAACTGTCAAAATAGACTACCTATATATATGTGTACCTACTTGAAAAAATTAAACTGACGGCTTCGAAAAAAAGAGATACAATTCGAAAAGAGAAAGCCAAAAAGAGTGGGTAATTATTTTATCCGCCCAGTTCAACAATGGAAATCTCGAAAACCAATATCGCACGAATTTTGAAAAATATAATAATAAGTTGTGAAGAGAATTGGAAGCGCTTTCAAATTTCAAACAAGGTTCCACTCATCCTTATTTAACCAAGTGTCATGAGAATCACCCCCTTATAGGGTGTGCCAAAAAGTGTCGCTTTGAAATCAAAATCTACGCGCGTTCGAATTCGAATTAAAAATTCGCACAGAAAATACCCAAAAGATACCTCTTTTACCTTACACATAAAACTTAAAATACCCTGTATAATAAAATAAAAGAAAGGCCCTTCATCAGTAAAACATATTATACGAACTTATTGACACTATTTTTTTCACAAGATGGAAACATATATCCAAAAATCTTCCAAATATTTTTATTGTATATACCGTTTTAGATTTTCATTTTTTAATAACTACCTATTGATAATGATCTATAATTATGACTGTCTGAAATATCAATTTGCAAGTCTTATATACCTATGTATCTATAGGCAACATGTACTCATATATCCATTTATTCATACTTATGTGGGTAATAAAATATGTCTGTGAAGACAACATTTTTTTTATAACACAAAAATAGAGAATAGAAGAAAACAAAAACCGGTTCGTTAATAATCAGCAATATGATAAATGGTTCAAGTCTCTTTATCATTATGAAACCCTCTTTGAGTTTCAGATTACTACCACCTTTTTAAACCAACTGTTCTTACTGTGTAGAGCATTAGTATAGTTCTCTCAGTGTCTAGTGGGGGACCATTGTCCCATACTTCAAACGTGACGACAGAGAATCGTTACCCATTTAATCAATGCAATTTTTGACGTTTTGTCGCTTCTGGTGGCCTATTTTGTGATGCTACCATCTATATTGTATTTGCGTTCACGCCTACGCCAATTACAATGTGGATAGAAGCATATGGATCCCGTTTGTCAAGCGGAAATTTGAGAGTTTCACGTCGAAATGAAAGTGACAGATTTACGCTTGCCAAACACAAATCATATGCTACCATTCACAATGAATTTAGTGTTAAAGTTACTTTGAACACAAATTCATCGTAGGTGGTAGCATATGATACCCGTTTGCCAAGCGGAAATCTGCCACTTACACTTTGAAGTTTTGATAATACGTATATTATGTTTGAAGTATGAAATTGAATGTTAGCCTCACATTTGGTAGTCCGTTCCAATTTGGACCAAAAGATCTTCCATATTTTGTGTATTTCGTGCATTGACGTAATAAGAAAGAGGACTTGTAACTCCCTATAAACATCATACGTCGAAATTGCGGCCAGTTTGTAGTGAGTTCGGCCCCAAAAAATTGGCGTCCGACCATTTTTAATAATTTGCATCATTGCGGATCTTACTGATTTTGTGAATTCAACATCTGCAGTAATCTATAAACAAAAGTTGAATTAAAAATATTTGATAAAGAATGATCATGAATTCCGCGCGACCTAAAAAATTGTTACCTAATTGGACAGTGACGGCCATTTTTTTGGTGTCAAAAGGTCGCAAAAGAACTCCCACTGTGGGGTATCCTCTCTTTTTCCTTATCATAGATTTAGTGTATTCCATGCTGTTCTGGTAGGAATTTGGCAAAAAAATCAATAAATCAAAGACTAAACACAACCAATCAGATTATTGCGAATCACAGTCTGCGATGACAGATGACAGTGATGACACAAACGTCAAACGTTAAATACTCGGTTAATTACTAGTTTCAAAATATCTTTTTTGGCTCCTCTCCGTTATTAATGTTTGGTTTCCTGCGCATGCTTAGTATAGCGGAATACGTTAATAACGTTAAAATTAACAGGGGGCTCAAAAGTTCCACCCTTACCTAAACCAAAGATCTATATAGAAATCTTTGCCTTAACTGTTCGACAGTTCTTTGGAGAGCGATGAGCGATTCCTGGACGTACCCCTATTTTCGAATATGTGTTGTAGTTCACCGGTGATATATCACAATCACCGGTGAACTACATTGGTTTTGTACAGCACATTCAGCAAAACGTGCTGTACATGACCCCTATTTTCGATTCAGGCGAAATGAGAATGGAGTGGATCTGTTGTACAAAACCAATGTAGTTTACCGGTGATCTTTTTGATCACACATTCGGAAATAGGGGTCTATGGTAATGGTAATATGGATATACGAACAAAATTAACTGTCGCACATGTACGCCACTGGAGCAATATGTTTCTTAGAATGTATTGTGAATTTCAAATCAGGTATCGATACTATAGAATATAGAAGAAAAACTCAAGAAAAAGTGATCTTTCCATCCTTACTGAAAAAATAAGAATAAGCATTGATCTTGGAGCAAATATTAACTTTTAAGAAGTACTTATACAGGGTGTTACAAATTCGATGCTCACCATGGGTATCTTATTGGAAACGGTAGGAGATATAGCGGAGTTTAAATGGGGGCAAAGTTCACACTTTGGTGCTCAGTAAAATGTCGTTTTGAAATTTGAGAAATTCCGAATACTTACTTCCGGAGATATCCGGAAAAAACCAAAATTTCGTGAAATCGTTTTCATGTTTTCCTATGTGCATTTGAAGAGGTATTTCAAAATAGATGTGACATCTTCATTGCCACTTTTTCTCCTCTACAAAATGGCGTCATCAAATTTATGATCCGACGTTTCGTCTATGAGCAGTCATCATCAACTCTGTTTTTTTAAATACGGTCCTGTATTTTTTATAACGGATTTCAAGAGCCTTGGTTGTGCAAAACTGTGCAAAACTAGTACTATCGAGTGCCACAGAAAAAAAAATGCAAAAAGGTTAGTGGAGGGTGCTAGCGTTAAGTTGGCACCCCCAACCAATTTTCTTTGAATTTACTTATGGGTAGGTGCGCAAAATTTCCGATTGCTTGTGCAAAACTGTGCAAAAGGTGTGCAAATCAAAAATGTAATAAGATTTGTGATACATTTAGTGGGGGGTACCAACGTAATCGACCCTCTCTGGGTGATACTTTATTCTTATGAGTGACATGGAAAATAAAAAAAAAACATACAAAAAACTTGATCAATTTCTGCGCAAGTGTTCGAAGATATAGCCATTTATACAAAATATTGAAAATAACAATGATAGGTGAAAAATAATTGAAAATATTCAGGTTGCTAAGGCAACCCATTACTCTACACCTTTATCTAATCACCTCGATGCCTCAGAGACGTTAAAAGATACATAAAAACAAAATAAAAAATCCAGTTCCGTATTTAACAAAATAAAGTTGATGATGGCAGCTCAAAGACAAAACGTCAGATTTTCAATATGATACCACCATCTTGTAGTGATATTTATTTTGAAATATCTTTTTAAACAAACTCAGGAAATGATAAAGACTTTTTCGCGAAACTTCGTCTATTTTCGAATACCTTCGGAAGTAGACGGAATTTTTCAAATTTCTATATGGCATTTTGTGAAGCATAAAAATGCGCAACTTTGCATCCATTTAACCGACCCTGTATCTCTTATAAGAACTGAGATCCCCATGCATGCACTCGAATCTGTGGCACCCTGATAGACCAAATCATAAGCTTCCAGAAAAACTGTTTTTTTTTGTATTTTTTTTGACTGCTCTCCACCACCTTTTCCTTCGCAATTACAAGCCGGTTACGAAAATTTCCACGTACTTGGTAAAAAAGAAAATAAAAATGAATTATTTCTCTGTAAAATAAGATATTTTGAACTTTGAGTGGCAATATCTCGAAAACCATAGTGTTTTCACTAAAGTCAAATTATGTTTTTCTGGATGCTTATGAGTTGGTCCATCACCCCTTCCAGTATTATCGTTGACTTTCCTGACACCCTGTAGGTATAGCATAAATAATTCGTTGACCATATTTCAAAAAAATGCCAGAAAAAGTGGGAATGAAAATGTGTCATTCATTTTCAATCATCTCTTTAGACAAATTCAGGACAAAATAAAGAAGAATTTCGAAAAAATCGGTTATTGTAGGATATCCCCGGAAGTCTTTGGAATTTTTCAAGTTTCGAATCAGCATTTTTTTCAGATCAAAAGTGGGGAGTCTTTATCTCCATTTAACCGACGTTGTATCTCTTACGGTTAACGAGTCACTGTATTATGTAATCCGCGTCTCCTCTACTCGACTGCCCAAACCTAAAATTTTTCAAAATATATAAAGGGTCGGACTAATAAGTTGAAACACAGTGAAAATGAAAATTTATAGTGTTTCATTATGAAGGGTGAGTCCGAATACAGTGCGCATTTTGACATGGTGAATAGAGTACGGTGGTATACTCACTGAAATGTACTATTTTGTGTATTAACATGTGTCCAAAAACGTTTTTTTAAGAAAATGATAATAATACAAATAATAATTTCGATTTTTTGTCTGTAGATTCGAAACGTCTCAAGCGATTTTAATAAAATTTTCAAGCAACTAAGCGCAACACTTTGATCAGCTGTTATGAAATCATTTGATTTTCCATTTTTCTTAAAGCCTGAAATAAGTGAGTTTTTCTGCATTACATCAATTTCCATTTCTTATCTCGAAAACGACGCATCGTAAAAGAAAAACTCAAGTTACCATTTTTGCTCAAAATTGAACGGAAAATCAAAAGATCGTTTTTACTTTGTGAAAACTTGATGGCATACCACTTTTTTCTTCGATAAGAGAAATATTAGTCGCTCTGGGTCTGGTCCTGGAAAAGTTTAACTCAAACGAATAATTTATCAAGAAGATGCTCAAGAACCCCGGATATACTCCCCAGGTTTCAACAAAATCGTTTTAAGCGTTTCGAATCTACAGACAAAAAACTTAAATTTTGCTCAACTTTCAACACTGTATTTTTTTAACAAGACGTTGGGGACGTTTCAGAATAACCGATTATCCTACCATTCAAAATGCGCCCGTTTTTCGGACTCACCTTGTAGAGTGTTTCAAAAATTGTACTTCCCTCGAAGAGGAAAGCTAGAAAAAAGTTTTTTGTGAGACTTCACACAAACCCTTATTGTGGGGCCCCAAGAGACCCTCCCTTAGTCCGCCACTGTTTATTCTGGTTCTTGCCGCCCTTGATAAGAGGCATGTTTTGCACCGAATTTTTAATTTATAATTTATGATGAATGGAGTGGTATGCTTATTTTATTAGATTCAGAAAGAACATTATGTTTAAACCTTATGTCAATATCCTCATTCGTTAAAAAGTTATCGCTTGAAGAATATTTCATTACTGAATTTATTAAAAAAAAAACTATTTTTTGGAAATTCGTAGCGAAGCATGACATGGACAAAAAAAAACAGTTTAAAACAAGAATGATGATGTAATATAACAAACAAGAACAAAAAGCACAACATTGAAATTATCAAACCTAACTAAAAAGATTTGACATTCTAAATGTTCAAATTATCCACCGACGCATAAATTGCGTATTTCAGATGTATGATAATGTATGATGATAATGATAATGACTTCAATTTTGGTTGCAAAAATTAATTTGATTTTTGGCTTCATTATAAAAAAAATAAAATAAAAACTAGATATCATGCATTTATTGCAATACCGGGCCTTGCATTGAATGTGCCCGAGGTGTATGAAGATAGGTAAAGCAACAAAAAATAAAATTTGATAAGTATTTTGTATAAGTATAAGTATATTACAGGACTGCAGGCCTTTTAGGCCCCTGCCTTCACAAATCCATATTTTTCATTACAATCATGACATATAAGGGAGTCATCACGTATCGTCACTCAATTATTCTTCTTCGTATTCTTCTACCCTCTGCACTATATGTCCCCATCCGTCTCTGTCCGTAGCGACTTCCCTCCACATCTCCACTCCTACTTTCCTGAGGTCGGATTTGACCGCATCTAGCCATCTTTTTCTGGGTCTTCTCCTCCTTCTTTTTGCTCCCACTACTTCCATGAGCGCTCTCTTTGTTATTCTGCCCTCTTCCATACGGGTAACATGGCCCAGCCATCTGACTCGTTGGGCTTTCACGTGCTGAACTATGTCCGACTTTGTAAAAATTTCCTTCAGCTCCTTGTTGGTTCTTCGTCGCCACAACCCGTTTTCTAATTTCTGGCCCCGGATATTCTACGCAGAATTTTTCTCTCCCATACTTTTGACCTCATTTCATTTTTCTTCGTAAGAATCCAAGATTCACACCCGTATAGAATTGTTGGTCTGATCACTGTGCTATAGAGTCTTAGTTTTGCACCTCTTGATATTTCTTTTGATTTTAGCAAGCTTTGTAGCGCCCCGGCTGCTTGGCTGCCTCTAGTCAGACGTCTGTCGATTTCTGGTGTTTCATCGCACTCGCTAGTCAGCAACACTCCTAGGTAATTAAAAACGTTGACACTTTCAAAACTGTACATACCACTTCTTGTTATGAAGGGGGCACTGTCCGTTGGCTCATTTCCGCCTTGGCCCATAAACATATATTTAGTTTTCTCGTTGTTCACTAGTAGTCCGTATTTGCTTGCCTCCCTTTCGAGTTTGTTGAAAGCACGTTCTAGTTCTTCACGTGATCTTAATTTTGTTAGATATACCCATTAAAATATGGTATATCATTGACATGTTCCTTATTATTGTTGTTTTAGATAAAAATAAGAATGAAGTTTTGAACTATTTTTTTTTATTTGTTCATGGCATGATTGACTACAAAACTGAAAAAAATGATTGTAAACTGGGTCATCTATTTTGTTTCCTCAATAAATTTAATAATAAAATATTTTTTAAGAAATAACTTTTCAACGAATAAAGAAATCGGCATGCGGTTTGAACATATTGTGTTGAAAATTTGATCTACTTTACGATATCTGATGAAATAATAATCATACCATACCATTCAAGATTTCGAAGAAAAATTGAAAAAACGGTCAACATTGTAGAACACGCCCTCTGCGAGGGCGGCAAGAACCAGAATGAAGTGAATATATTTTCATTTTATTTAGCAAACCTCCTTTTCTTAAACTATAGACCTTATTCACAAAATTCCGTTGAAGTTCAAGCAGTTAATAGTTTTGATGAAAAAAGCTTGAAGTATCATATTCTAAAATCAAAATGTGAAAAAAAGTACCCTACAAGAAATTGGATTGTTTTTACCCTCAACCTCCTTGGCTTGGTATGTGCGCCCATGATCAAAATGTTGGAAGTCTGAGCTCATATTTTGATTTAGCATAAAAAGTTCAAGAGATGTATTGAATTTTATAGTTTTTGTATGAACGGCTCCGGAAATATTGAGGAAAAACCGTTTTCAGGGAGCCTTATTTAGAAGGTTGTAGCTCCCTTGAGAAGCATTTTTCGACAAACGTTAATTGGATTTTTTTAATATGAAAATTCCTCAGGAATCCCCCCTTGATTTTGTTTAGCAATGTGTTGTATCATTCACGTTAAGATCACGTATACGTTATTTTGAAGCTCTTATTTGACCCGTTATTAACGTTGCCGGTTATTCTGAGCTTGCGCAGATGTCTGGAAATAACCCGGTTATTAACCGATAACGTGTTACGTTATCTACGGAGCCTTAACGTTCGCTTAATAGCCGTTGGTTATTATCTCATGTTGTCATATTGATAGACAGTATTATTTAATCATTACATAGAAATCGTGAAACATACAAAGTACAATTTAAATTGTTAAAAATGACTACATAGTTGCACTGGAATTGTAAGATTCTTGTCTTTTAATTAAATATCCAACAGAAACTGATCCTTTGTTTTACCGCTTGGCAACAGTGTAATTGATGTTGATGGAGATCAGCTGTTTATCATTAGCCTAGTTTACACCGACAACTTGGTTCGCGCACCAAGTACTAAATTCGAACTACATCAGAACCAAATATTTGGTTCGAATTATGTAAACAGTTGCGGACTACACTGATCCGCTCTTGGTTCGGTATTCGCCAGCAGCGTACTTACTTATGTTTTTTTTTTGTGAAGAATTGTGTTGATGAATAATTTCGACTTGTTTTTCAAATTTGACGAATTGCGCGCGTACTCATTTAGTTCACGCGTTGCAAGACGGTGTGAACGGGCGAGAAGCAAGCATTGGTCCTACCGTACTATCCCCACCCACTTGGTCCTATCGGACCGAACTAAACGAGTTATCGGTGTAAACTAGGCAATTCCAGTCGGTGTTTTGCCCATGATTCTCGTGGTTTTGTCCGAGTTACATTTAATTTAACTTCGAAGTGGAAGAGACAGATTTCCGCTTGTCAATCGGGAATTATGTACCACCATCCACATTGAATTTGGCGTAAAAGTAACTCTGAACACAGATTCAATGTAGATGGTAGCATATTATTATTATTCCCGTTTGCCAAGCGGAGATGTAGACCTTACATTTGGTAGTCAGAATCTGGTCCAATTTGGACCAAAATATCTTCCATATTTCATAATTCGTGCTGCTCTGCTAGGAATTTGTCGAAAATATCACAAAATCAAAATCAAAACATCCAAAAACCAAAAACACAACAAATCTGATCACTATGATGGCAAATGACATGGTGATGACACAATGTCAAACGTTAAATACGAGTTTCAAAATCTCTTTTTTGGGTCCTCTCCGTTATTGTTTTGTTTTCTGCGCATGCTTAGTATAGCGGAATACCTTGATAACGTCCCTTAGGGAGTTTTTGAACCCCTTATTAATTTCAACGTTATTTACGTATCCCGCTATACTAAGCATGCGCAGAAAACAAAACGTTAATAATGGAGAGGACCCAAAAAAGACATTTTGAAACTCGTATTTAACGTTTGACGTTGTGTCATCACCATGTCATCTGTTATCAGAGTGATCTTTGTTGTGTTTTTGGTTTTTGATGTTGTGATTTTGTGATATTTTCGCCAAATTCCTAGCAGAGCAGCACGAATTATGAAATATGGAAGATATTTTGGTCCAAATTGAACCAGATTCAGACAACAAATGTAAGGTTTACATCTTATTTCACGTCCGCTTGGCAAACGGGAATCATATTAATATGCTACCATCTACATTGAATTTGTGTCCAAAGTTGTTTTCACGCCAAATTCAATGTGGTGGTGGTACATAATTCCCGTTTGACAAGCGGAAATCTGTCACTTTCACTTCGAAGTTAAATTAAATGTAACAGGCAAAACCACGAGTATCATGGGTAAAACACCGACTGGAATGATAAACAGCTGCCAAGCTGTAAAACATAGGATCATTTTCTGTTGGATAGTAAATAAAAAGACAAGAATCTTACAATTTCAGTGCAAGAATTATGATGAGATTTAAAATGATTCATTTCAAATCTCATCATAATTCTGGTCACATTCATCTTTTACATCCGAACATTTTGATATTATATTATTTTATTCCATGTATTTACTTGCCATCATTTTAAACTACTATTAGGCTAGCTATGTTCTGTTAATCACAATTCTATGTTCCTTTTCAATTCACACACTACAGGGTCCTTCATTAGTGCGTCGGGCAAACCTAGCGTGGTTATTTACAAAAGTAGAAAAAAAAGTTTTATACAAAAGTTGTAGAATGTGACTTTATGCATATTTTAAAAATATTTTCAAACATACAGGGTGCGTCACAAAAGTATGGCACGAAAAAGTATGATTTTTTTAAATGGAACCCCCTGTATATTGATTGATATTTCAATTCTTTCTTCAATTTGGAACAAAAATTGTGATACAACTAATGTTCCTAAATTCAACCGTTATCGAGATATCGCGTTTTAAAAATGGCATTTTTGCAACTTTGACATGCTATAAAACTCAAACTATTCAAGTTAGAGAAAAATGGATTGCAAATTCCTATCTTAACTTTTCAAGAGCTATTCAAGGAGATTAAAGCCATTATTGTGAAAAAATGTCAAAATGTGCCGAAAAAAGTTGACAGTTGACGTTACCTTCTATCTAAATGACAGAAGAGCTCTTGAAAAGTTAAGATAGGAAAGTGCAAACCATTTTCCTCTAACTTGAATAGTTTGAGTTTTATAGCATGTCAAAGTTGCAAAAATGCCATTTTTAAAACGCGATATCTCGATAACGGTTGAATTTAGGAACATTAGTTGTAGCACAATTTTTGTTCCAAATTGAAGAAAGAATTGAAATATCACTTAATATACAGGGGGTTCCATTTAAAAAAATCATACTTTTTCGTGCCATACTTTTGTGACGCACCCTGTATGTTTGAAAATATTTTTAAAATATGCATAAAGTCACATTCTACAACTTTTGTATAAAACTTTTTTTTCTACTTTTGTAAATAACCACGCTAGGATTGCCCGACGCACTAATGAAGGACCCTGTATACAGGGTTTTTCACTTAAAACTCCCCACCATTATATCTCGAGAACGAATGCGAATTTTTAATTTCTGTAAAAAGTGATTAATAGGTAGTGTGAAGTAGATATTTTTCAAAGTAAAAAAAATCCGACGCCTGCTGCAGGCTGGGCGTCGCGACGCCTCAAAAATATAAATCGACGGCAGGAACTTCGAAAATATGTGCATGCGAAAGTACATAATATTTGAACACTTTTTTGTCATTTAGTAAAATTCTTTAACTTTACTCGTTTCTGAGTTATATCGGTTTACAGTACAAATTTCTGAGAGAGATTGAAATGTGGTGACCGCTGATTTTCATCAAGTATGCCATGAATATCGATTACTATGGCAACTATTGTTATTGACATCATTTTGGCAACTGTTGTCATTGTGGTTTCAAAAATATTTTCGAGTTCTGTTTTTATTGATTATTCCTTTATAGTATTTATTAGTTATACAGTATTTATTTATCAAAATGGTTCAATTTACCAACGAAGAAAAAGTTGACATGTTGCTGGTATTTGGAGAATGCAGATCGAATGGTAGAGAAGCGAGAAGAGTTTACTTGCATCGTTATCCGCATAGAAGAATTCCCGATAAAAAAAACCTTCTCAAGTTTATGCAAAAACTTAAGAAGGCATGGCTGCTTCACAAAACCAATAAGAAATAGAACAAAGACGGCTACAAATGATGAAAATACTGCTGCTGTAATCCAACAAGTTGATGATAATCCAAGAATATCCCTCTCGAAAATCAAAGGAAATACGGGTGTTTCTGTAAATTCGTCTTGGAGAATCCTGAAGAGAAACTCCCCTACGAGACTAAATTAGTCCATAAATTAGAACCAGGTGATCCGGCTAGAAGAATGGATTTCTTGGCAAGATTTGCCGATTTGTATAATGAAGATGAAAATTTGCTTTCAAAAATCCTATGGAGCGACGAGAGTCGATTCCATAATAATGGGATCGTAAACAGACACAACTGTCGCTTATGGTCTGAAAATCATCCTCGTTGGATCACAGAAAGAGGTAATCAGCGAGTTTTTGGCATCAATGTTTGGTGCGGCATATTAGACGGATTCCTCATTGGACCTCACTTTTATGAAAGCACTTTAAATGCAGCTCGGTATTTGAATTTTCTTCAAACTTCTCTTCCGATCTTGTTAGAAGAAGTGCATCTGGAGACTAGAATGAATATGTGGCTTCAGCAAGATGGAGCGCCGGCACATAATGCCGAAATTGTAACAAGGCATTTAAATAGAGAATACCCCGACAGATGGTTTGGTACCAATGGACCGATAAGGTGGCCGGCGAGGTCCCCGGATATCACACCACCGGATTATTTCCTTTGGGGTCACTTGAAAGACCAATCGAAGATATGGCGGATCTAATCAACAAAATTTATGCCGCATGTGCCGCCATTAGAAGAAGAACGCTCCTACAAGTGACGCAAAATCATCTGATAAAGGTTTTTGATAGTTGTGTTCGCGCAGAAGGTCATAATTTTGAACAAGAGTTTTAATTATTTGTTTCATGTTTGATTCTAGTACCTAAGTTTGTTGATTAGTATCTTGTTTAGATTATTGTTCATTTATTTTATTTGTATTCGTGTGAATAAAATGTTGTACGAAATTTCATTATCGTGTAGTTATAGTGACAATAACAAAAGTTGCCAAAGTAATCGATATTCATGGCATTCTTGTGAATATTGCCGGTAATAATTGGCTAAAACAAACCATCATAGTCTATTAAAAAAATGTATACTGTAAACCGATATAACTCAGAAACGAGTAAAATAAATGAATTTTACTAAATGACAAAAGAGTTTTTAAATAACATGTACTTTCGTATGCGCATATTTTCAAAGTCCCTGCCATCGATTCATATTTTCGAGGCGTCGCGACGCCCAGCCTTTGGCAGGCGTCGGATTTTTTTTACTTCCATAAATATCTGCTTCATACTTACTTCCTATTACCTTCCACCTTTTACAGAAATTAAAAATTCGCATTCGTTTTCAAGATATTGGCGTGGGGAGTTTTAAGTGAAAAACCCTGTATACGTAATGTACAACCACAATAATTAATCTGTGTCCTATATGAGTGATGAGTGCTTTTTGTTTTACTCACAATCTGGTAAGTGCCCTCTATATTTTATTTTGTGATGGTACTATTACCCTTATATCACTACTAGTTGTCCTGATGAAGGGAGGAAATGTCTCCCGAAAGCTTGATGATCAATAAACTGAGCATCTAACTGCCCAACTTTATCATTGACTGCTTCCCTACTACTTCGCCTTCTATTTAATAAAAAGACAAGAATCCTACATTTCCAGTGCAATTGTAGTCATTTTTAACAATTTAAATTGTACTTTGTATGTTTCACGATCTCTATGTAATAATCAAATAATACTGTTTATCAATATGACAACATGAGAAAATAACCGACGGTTATTAAGCGAACGTTAAGGCTCCGTAGATAACGTTAATTATTGGTTAATAACCGATTCGGTTATTTCCAGACATCTGCGCAAGCTCAGAATAACCGGCAACGTTAATAAGGGGTCAAATAAGAGCTTCAAAAACTTCCTAACTAATGATAATGTTACCATCTGATAACAGCGTATAACCATGGCGAATCGTACACGTTAAGTTAACGTGTGTGATACAGCATAAGGAGGAGTGTAAAATTTATTCGGTAACAATATTACCCTCTCGGATAAAAAGTCTTCCAGGGTCAAAGCGATGGTGAAACTACCTATATCATGTAATTATAACTCAGATATCCGTGAGATCTAATAAGGCGGGACCAGAAATGATGTAGTTGGCAAACAATTACCCTAAGAGCACTCAGTGTGGATGGGAAGATTCTAGTTTGTCAAGGGGTTCGGCGATGCTCGTCTCGACTTGTTCGTTGAGTTATCCACACATGCGGGTCAGTATTCGTCATTAATAATCAGTCGATCAACGTTAGATTGCGTAAAAAATTATTGATTATCGTTTTTGTCTCGTGATAACCGGCATAGTATATTGTGTTTTTATAATACATGGAATAAAATAAATTTTAAATCAGATTATACTAATTGAAAAAAACCTCTGAAAAATATGACATTTTTCCGTTAATCTCTATTCAAATACTGACGATGAAGGCTTGGAGTTTGATAAATTCCGCACGTGTAGAGACAAAGTAAAAATGGTAAAATAAGATTCAGTTCGGTCTGATTCGATAATAGGTAGTTGGCGTGCGTTCGCAATTCATCAACTACCGCATGTCTGGTTTCGCCTATAGAAAAGACAACAATTGTGGCCACATAAATCAGAAGTGCATGAACATTTCACTTAAGAATCTTAAGATATTGAAGAACCTCAACATAGAGCTGAACTATTAACTGAACAAGCCGGCTTTAAAAATGCACACAACGGCATTTTTATCGTGAGCCCGCCTTCCAGCGCGCGAATGGTTGGTCAAAGCCGTTGGTAGTTTTTGTTTATAGTAACTATATCAGAGAGAATATAATACTGTTATATTCTCTCTGAACTATATTACACAAAAGAGGCTCGATAATCCAATGATTCCTTGATACTTTAAATAATGACAGAGGAGAAGAAAAAAACAAACCGTGACGTTGCGGCTTTTGTCGTGGCTTCTTTAGTTTTTAACTCTGGAGTGAAAATATCCACTTCCAGCGCGCGAATGTGTGGTCATAGGAGTAGGCGCTGAAGCATAAATTTATAGTCACTATATTCTACAGTAGAGAATCGATATTCCGATGATGATACAAGCCCATATGCCTTGATATTTACTTGAAGCTCATGGAAACAGAGACAGCAAGGCTTTGCTTCTTCAGTTAGTAGGTATTTCAACTTTCCCAATGTCTACAAGAATCATGGGTTTTTATTTGAGTTTTTGTTCAAAAACTTGTGACTGATAGTTCTATATATCATGATATTCTCGTTTTTACTGGGTATATCTAAGAGCGAATTCAATTTTATCTTCAATACAATCTTTAAGTGTTTTAAAATATTTATTGATGATAATCTATACAGGGTCCTTTTTATAAGGGACAATGAGCCATATATAGGAAAGTGATGATGCTATGCTTATAAAAGTTTACACACAACAGTTCTCGACCATAAACCACTTCTTTTAAATAGTGACAGTTTTTTAAATTCTTCCGGTTGTACGGGAAGTAGCTACCAACTTCCTTATTTTAAATGGCAACCTCCATTTTTCATTCCACATTCAGACAACTCTTAGAGAATTGATGTCAGTTTATTGAATAATATCTATGGCTATCTTTGACCGTTTTCGAGATATTTGCATTATTGCAAATATTGGAATTGGACAGGGGGGAAGTTTGACGCTTTTTATCTCAAAGACTATTAGACGCAAAAAAATTAAATTTTGGGGGTACCTAAAAAATCTGCTGGTCATTCAAATGATCCTGATCATTTTTCACCAAAACCCACAGGGTCTTGACGAATTATGAAAAACAAAAAACTCGGGTTTTTTTAAATCATTGAACGTTTTCATTGATTCTTTATTTTTTGTTCGTGAATCTAACGAACGTATTTGTCCATCTAATAAACGGGCTTATCGATTCATTGATTCAATGAACACGTTCATTAATTCTATAATCTTTATTCGTGAATCTAATGAATGCATTCGAAGATCCAGTTACCAGGTTCATCAATCCAATGACCACATTGATTAGTTAGTGACCACTATACTTACTATGGAAATGCTAGAAATAAAAAATATAATAAGTACAGAAGACATATATTGACATGAAAGATACATAATTTCATCCGAGCAACCTTCTATTTCTAATCATAAACACTTTGGAAATAGTAACAGGTAAATGCAGAAAAATAACAGAGGAGATAATAAAAAATATAACAATACGGTATACAAAATAACACGATATTTTCTTAAAAATTGAAGTTGATCTCTTTTTCATAAAAAATAAGATTTTGAAATATTCATAAGTATCTAAGCCATTCTTATACTAAGCGTTGGTAACAACAAAAAGTATTTTCTTTGCTAAAAGCATCCAATGTGGATATGGCCCCCTTCATTGCTGACGACAGCTTGAAGTCTGCATAGTGAAAATGAAGCACTGCATGGTGAAAGAATGTAAACTGAAAATACATACATACCTTCTTCGGAAAATACCTTTTGATTTTCAAAAATCTCAAGTTGAACTTCAACACCACTCGCGTGACAATTTGACGCAACGGAAAACCAAATAAGACTGATTGAAATCTTAGGGTCTTTTCTTTTCTGAAATTCGCCTATTTTCCGGCAATTTTGGTTTGGACCAATGAAATCCTTTATATCTTATGTAAAGTTTATTGAAGTAATAAAAACATTTATTGGCTCAACGAATATGTTACATCAGTTTTTGAACGTTCGTTGTGTCAATGAACTCGTTTATTGATTCAAAGAAACATCTTTATAAGTTAATGATTGTATCCATTGAGATGAATAACAATTGTTCGTGATATTAATCAACATATTTCGTTGAGCCAATGTACATGTTCATTCATTTGTCGAACTGAATCATTGATATAACGAAAACATTTCTCAATTAATGCTCAGTATTCGTTCGTCTAATGAATATTGTTTATCAATTTATACGAAAACTAACTGGATGTACTGTGTTCATTGATCCAATAAACGGGATTCGTTGAATCAATGAAGAAAGACAGTAGCTAAGCAAGAGAAACAATGATGAATAGTAATTCGTTAAACTGATAACCCTTTTCATTAACCAATAATCTCTGATGATCCACTCAACGAACCTTTTTATCAACATAATAAAATTGTTCGTTGTGCCAATAACCAGATTACGATAAACGAGGTTTATTGATTTTACGAACAAAATTATTTTCAGTGTTCACATTTTCCCCGAGGTATATAATACTTTAACTCATAGGCGTAGGTACCTCAGGGGAAGTTTGAATATTTTTGTTTCAAGAGTAAACTACTTCAAGGACCCAAATTATATCAAATCTAATAATCGGTATCGATTCGTCACTCGAGGATCTAAGGTTCCAATTTTGGTTTTTTTTCAAAATAAAAAAAAAATACTGATAGCTCTCTTATCTTTCTTTTTTGTTATCTTAGCTATCAAAAAGTTTACACTGTTTATTATGAGGACATCTAGTAAAATCCAGTGACGCCATGAAAATCATTTTTTTTCTTTTCGGATATTATTAAACTAAACCTAAATTTCTGCGTTCCTTCATAAAATTGGAACATTATTATCTTGAGTGATGCTGGATCGATACCAACTTTTAGGTTTGGCATGCATTGGGTCCTTAAGGTAGTTTACTCTTGAAACGTGAATATTGAAAACCCCCCTAAATTACGTCTATGAGTTAAAGTATGATATACCTTGGGTAAAATGTGCCCAATACATCCTCATATCAAAAATGAACGTGATCATTCTAGAAACAACTGAGATATTGACAGTGGTTTCAATGTTCAATATGAAAAAAAATTACTCAATTTTATATTTTTTTACATTTTGTTTTTAATTTTTTTCAAGAAATATTGAACACTGAGCCACTTGTCAAGATAACCATGATTACGGAGTTGCCGAAGTCACCTAGGTATATTTCCAAAATTTGCCAAACAAAACCACGTTGCATGGGTTACTTTGTGTGCAATCTTCGTGGGAAAAAAGAGTATTTTCACAGTTCTTTCTTTACCCCCCTGTGTAAGAGGAATTTTTGGAAAATTATTTTTTTGCATCATGCATGTATACGAACCGCAAAGACTGCGCTGAAGCATAGTGCGAATCGCATATCTTTTCAGCGATTTGTTTAAAAAATATACAGTTTAAACTTAAATACAAATTTTGAGCCTGCGTTTTTTTTTGCTGAGTAGTTTAGTTTTATGATGATGCATCCGTTTCAATTTTTATCAATTAGAAATACATTACACAAAATATATATCTGCGAGTTTATATGAGTGCAATACCTTGACAACCTTTTTTGGCATTTTCATACGGTTCTACATTCGAGCCAGTGATTTTTTCAGCTGAAATTAATTTCATCTTCTCATTCATAGGTCACCAATATTGTTCTGTCAATAGCAAGTGGTAAGCTCAAAAGAATCAACGGAAAATATGGAAAACAAATGCAGGAGCTTCTTAACATTCTGTTGAAAGTTGATCCTGCACAGAGACCTGATACAAGAACAATCATGTGTCTAGGAGACGTTTTTCCCTCCTTAAACTCTTTAGCTGCCAATTTGGGATGTATTTTTTAAATAATTGATCTTCAGAACAAACTCCATGTCAGCCATTTTGCAATGTATTTTTTAGTCTACTCGACTTTTGCTTTGTTATGTTATATTTTTTATTTTTAATGATGAATGACTGTTATTTATTTCATCCTTTAACAAGTGTTCTCGATGTTAATTTTGTATAGGTATGCGTTTTATTAGTAATTCACTATGATTTTCTTTTATATCAATGAATTATACTATCATAAAAAGTAAAGAAATATCGTTTTTATTGAGGGAGTTTTTGAAGCCCTTATTAATTTCAACGTTATTAACGTATCCCGCTATACTAAGCATGCGCAGAAAACAAAACATGAATAACGGAGAGGAGACAAAAAAAAGATTTTGAAGCTCGTATTTAACGTTTAACGTTTGACGTTGTGTCATCACCATGTCATCTGTTATCATAGTGATCAGATTTGTTGTGTTTTTGGTTCTTGATGTTTTGATTTTGTGATATTTTCGCCAAATTCTCAGCAGAGCAGCACGAATTATGAAATATGGAAGATATTTTGGTCCAAATTGGACCAGATTCAAACTACCAAATGTAAGGTTTACATCTTATTTCACGTCCGCTTGGCAAACGGGAATCATAATAATATCCCAACTAACACAGATTGTGCCTTAATAAACCAAAATGCTATATAACTGATATATTAGGGTCCATCAATATACAATTTTATCATTTAGTGACGTTAGTTGAGACAAAATACTCTCAGAGACAAAAAAGTGTTATAATCATGTAATATAGCTCTCTACAAAACCATTTAATAAATCTTTTATAAAACGGAAGAAATTGAATTCTTATAGCATACTATAGTACCAATTTTATAAGAGTAATTACTCTCTTAGTCTAATTTGTTGTATTATTGGTTCATTATTGTTTTGAAAAGAACTTATAAGATGGTTACAAAATATTTTTATTAGAGATTTATTATATTATCATATAGCTATCTCTAATAAAACAGTTAACTCGCAAAAGTATTCAAGACTGAATTGCTTTGAGAGAATATCTTATAAAAATGTTTTATGGGATGCTTGATCTAGAACGTACAAAACAGCACTAGAAAACCAATATAAAACACTTACAAAATAAAAATGGACACAAAATAGCAACGCTGTCTTATAGTATATCCCAACTAACCCAGATTGTGCCTTATCAAACTAAAATGCTATAATATAACTGATATATTAGGGTACCTCAATAACAATTGTATCATTTAGTGGCGGTAGTTGGCACAAAATACTCTCAGAGACAAAAAAATGTTATAATCATGGCTCTCTAGAAGACCATTTAATAAGCCTTTTATAAAACAAAAGAAATTGAATTCTTATAGCATATTATAGCACCAATTTTATAAGAGGAATTACTCTCAAGTTTATTTTGTTGTATAATTGGTTTATTAAGGTTTTATAGAGAACTTTATGAGATCGTTACAAAATATTTTTATTAGAGGTTTATTATTTTATCATATAGCTATCTTTAATAAAACCGTTAAGTCGCAAACGTATTTATATCTGAATTGGCTAACGAGAATATCTTATAGAAATGTTTTATAGAATACTTGACTTCGAACGTACAAGACAGCACTATAAAACACATAAAATAAAAATGGGCACGAAATAGCAACATTGTATTATAGTATGTCTTGCCTAAAGATCCCCACCCCGTTTGCGATCATACGGTGAAATTCGCGTCTTTTTTTTTTCATTTATTTAGTATATTTTTGGGTATTTTGGAAAAATATTTTCGCTGGTGACTTTCAAATAATGTCTAGAATACGTATATAAAATTTCAAGTCATTTGAAAATGTATGCAAATTGTCCAATACCTATATAACAGATTTGTCGCAACAAGCACAGTTATAAGAGTTCGCCATATTTGGTAGGCGAACTTTGTCGGTCATTTTTTAGGTTTGGGAAAGAAAACCAAATATTTATTAAGAAAATACGATAATAAAAACGTCATTATATGAAAAACATTGTAAATATCAGACAATTTATATTTAATAGAGTAGTTTTTGTTTGTAATTAAGATCTTGAGGTTATGAAATTTAAAATATCAAGATAAAAAGTCTTGAATCGCCTCAAAATGCAGGCGCATGAAAATTTAGTTCATAATGTACCCATATATTAACAGTAAAAACAAAATCGCAAGTCAAATCAACATATTATCATGCTTGAATTTTAAATATTTTGCAATATGCTACTTGTCTAATAGTAGGATAGACTCCAATAATTTTTCGTCACTCACAGTTGATATACTTTTACAACAATTCTGATTTATTCTGCTCTGAATATACACAAAATTGCAGTGTAAATACCGCGAATATATCAACAACAAAATATATTTATAACTTTTATAATAATGCTACTGATGGTTTTGTTAAAATAATTAAGGACTGTTTAGAAAAAGCAAAGGAAGTAAAAAATGTTAGGTATAGGAATTATAGGAAATTAAAACCATGGATCAGCAACGGTATAATCACAGCTATAAAAAAGCGTGATAAAATGAAAAACAGATATTAGCTGGTAATGGTAATGCTAAAGATGAAATAATGTACAAAACATATCGAAATAACTTACAAAAGATTATTAATAAATGTAAAAATGACTATTATAGAGATGAAATTGAGAATTGCCATGGGGATGTCCGGAAAATGTATACATTAATTTCTGATGCCTCAAATGAACAAAGGAACAAAAAAAGTACTTTCCAAATAAAAAACAACAATGTACAGTTTTCTGATAACAAAGCCATGGCAAACTATTGTAATGATTTTTTCGTGAATGTGTGATACGATAAAAGCACCCTCAGAGCCATATAGGCTGGGTTTTCAATGCTCTTCTTCTATGTTTTTGAGACCTGTGAACGAACTTGAGATGATAAAACAAATAAACTCTTTGAAAAATAATGCTGCACCTGGTACTGATGGCGTTTTCAGCAAATTAATAAAATTCTCTCATGTTCACTTGCTTAAGCCTCTTGTACATATAGTAAATTTGATATTTAGAACGGGTAGAGTGACTAATTTGTTTAAAATCGCAGTGATTACTCCGATATACAAGGGAGGTGACAAGACAGACATCAATAACTTCAGGCCTTTTAGTGTGATAAGCAATTTTTCGAAATTATTTGAGAAATGCTTAAAGGATAGATTGATGGAATTTCTAAATATCAATAATATTCTATCCAAAAACCAATTTGGATTTAAAAATGGCGTTAGCACTACAGACGCTATCTACAAGCTCACTAAAGATATTACTCAACACCTTGACTATGGCAATAAATGTCTGGCTGTTTTTCTTGATTTGGCGAAGGCATTTGATACTGTGCCCCACGCCGAGCTTCTAGAGGTTCTAAATGCCTATGGGATAAGGGGTGTAGTGCTGGATGTCTTTGAGGACTATCTTAGGGATAGAACACAGATTTTGAAGATTGAGGAGACTCTTAGTGATCCACAAAAAATGAAAATGGAAATTCCGCAAGGTACAGTTCTTGGACCAATTCTTTTTTTAACTTATATCAATTCATTAACAAACATGCATATTGAGAACGGTACTGTCATCTCATACGCTGATGACACTGCTGTGGTATTTTTTGGTAAATCTTGGCGTGAGATTGAAAATCTTGTGGATATTGGTATGACAAAAATAAAAAACTGGCTGGACACAAGTAGGCTCTCTCTAAATGTTCATAAAATCAACTACGTGGCTTTTTCGATAACAGCTGTTAATAGACCGGATTTTGATTCCATCAAAATTGATAATTTTGATGGGCCTATTTGTGAGGTGGCTTATACCAAGTATTTGGGAATCACTATAGATAAGTATTTGAGATGGGACCATCACTTGTTGAACCTTTCTAATAGAGTTAGAAAATTGATTTATAAGTTTTATACACTTAGAAATATTTTAACACAAAAAATGCTGATAACAGTATATAAAACGTTGGTTGAATCGGTGATTCGATATGGGATAACCATATGGGGTGGCCTGTATAAAAATGCATTGCAACAATTAAACGTTTCTCAGAACTACATTTTAAAAGTCATATTCAGGAGAAATAAAAGGTTTTCCACGGAATTACTATATTCCCAGGATCTAATGAATGTTCGGTCTTTGTATGTTTTAGAAATATCTGTATTCGTACATAGAACAAACTACTTAAAAACCTATGTAAATCATATGTACGACACACGAAATAAAATTAATAAGAACATATCTGTACCCAATAGCAATAGAAGTATAAACATAAGATCTGTAAACTGCTTAGCCCCAAAGTGCTATAATATTATACCAGTAGAGATAAGAAACATAGACAGAATGCAATTATTTAGGAAGGAATGTAAAATATATATATTGCCATGAACTGGAAAAAATTTGAAGGGTTGTTCTGAGCCCACTCGCTTATTTCTCCATTCTGGAAGAGATATGTCTATCAATATATTGTTATTAATGTTTAACTGATTAAAATGAGATACTGATTTGCTGTACATACAGATGATCTGTCATCTAGGTACAGCATATTATTTGAATGTGAGATCCTATTACATTTATAACCTGATATGTAGCAGTTGAATTGTTAAAAATTACGTAATATATATTATTATTATTATGTTTTATAAATGTGTAACTTGGAACAACTTCACTCTTATTAGAGCTCTATAGCAGTGGTAAAGTAGCTTTATAGTTGTTACCTAGAACCCCTATAAACATTTCAATACGACAAAAATATTTTATAAAGTGGTCCTTTTTCGTGTTTATAAGTGTGTTGTTAATGTCTATGAAATGACTATAAAAATATTTTTACGAGCTAAATGTTTTACGAAACTGTTATATAACGGTCTATAAAAGACTTATAAACATATTTGTGTTACTTGGGATGCTACCATCTAAATTGAATTTGTGTTCAAAGTTACTTTTACGCCAAATTCAATGTGGATTGTAGTACATAATTCCCGTTTGACAAGCGGAAATCTGTCACTTCCACTTCGAAGCTAAATTAAATGTAACTCAGGCAAAACCACGAGTATCATGGGCAAAACACCGACTGGAATGATAAACAGCTGATCTCCATCAACATCAATTTCACTGTTGCCAAGCTGTAAAACATAGGATCAGTTTCTGTTGGATATTTGATAAAAAGACAAGTAACTTAAAATTCCAGTTCAACTGTAGTCATGTTTAACAATTTAAATTGTACTTTGTACGTTTCACGATTTCTATGTGATAATTAAATAATACTGTATATCAATATGACAACATGAGAAAATAACCGACGGTTATTAAGCGAAGTTAAGGCTCCGTAGATAACGTAACACGTTATCGGTTAATAACCGATTGGGTTATTTTCAGACATCTGCGCAAGCTCAGAATAACGTTAATAACGGGTTAAATAAGAGCTTCAAAAACTCCCTTTATAACGGCATGTGAAAGACGATAAACATAACTTCAAATAATAATAATTGCGGAATTGCATGTGGAAAATTTAAGACTTTTGGTATTGTGTTTTAGTTTAGTGGAATTGATCTTGTTCAATCTAATGCATCTGGATCCATACTTCTGTCAGAGTCTGTTGTGTTCCGTACCGAATCAGCCATTTTGAAGAAAACATACTTGAAAAATAGCGTATTGTGTTTTTACGTGAGAAAATCGTTCGAAAAACAGGAAAATGAGAATTGACAGTGCTGAGATCTTTTGATTGATCAGCTTCACGAAGCATTTCCAGTGCGATGAGTAAAAAAATCTCAATGGTTCGTCCATACGTTTTGCCGTTTTCATCACAAACAATATTTTCAACTTTGATAATTTATCATCCAAGAAAAGTTTAGTGAGCAATATACCAACAAATTCATAAGAACGTCCATCAAATTGAAAATTATGACTGTCAATCCATACAATTGAGCATAAATGCACTGAGAGGGAAGGGAGATGATATGAATACATAAACATAAATTAGAATGAAGTCGTTAACACAGTCACTATCAACACGTCATATCCAGAAAACACACACATATATATATATATATATATATAAGCAGAATATATATATATATATATATATGTTATATATATGTGTGTGTGTTTTCTTTTATATATACAGTGAGGACGTAAATAGTCCCCCCTCCCCTCTAACTTTTGAACGCATTAATATTTTTGGCTCAAATTTGGAAGTGTGTTTCAGGGTAGGCTTTACTAAGTTTTGACCTCCAAAAAAAATTTTCATCTGTGAAACTGACAGCTGGGCACCATTTTGAAACAAAAAATTAAATGGAAAAGGGGGTCATGTGATACTTGATTTGAAAGGTCCTTCCATTCTCTTTTCACCCCCAAAGTTTGAAGTCCTTATTATTTTTCATAAGGAATTAATAATTAAATAATTTGGCATGATTTCGTTCTTAATATTATCTTTAGTATTAGGTTTTTTTGAAATTTTTTATTAAATACTGTTGTAGAAACAATCACTTATGTTATAGGTTAGTTTTTCATTGTTAATAAAGTTCTTTTAAGAATTAGAGATAGAATTGTGACCCAAATAATTTATTTTCGATATGGCGCCATTTCCTTAAGAAAAATGCTAAGGACTTCAAACTTTGGGGGTGAAAAGAGAATGGAAGGACCTTTCAAATAAGGTATCACATGACCCCCTTTTCCATTCAATAATTTGTTTCAAAATGGTGCCCAGCTGTCAGTTTGACAGTTGAAATTTTTTTTTGGAGGTTAAAACTTAGTAAAGCCTACCCTGAACAACACCTCCAAATTTGAGCCAAAAATATTAATGCGTTCAAAAGTTAGAGGGGGGGGGACTATTTACGTCCTCACTGTATAAATATATTATACACTTCCTAGAGCAGTTCTACACCTTTATTGCTCCCTCTGTTGAGTGCGTGGGGTGATCCCAGTTTTGGAAAAAAACATTATTTTATTTGTTACCAGTAGCCCCGTTACTGTCCACCTGCTTATATACAGGGTGTCCCAGCAAGGGTGGCCACCGGCCATATCTCAGAAACTACTGGACCTAAAAGTTCAGGGAAAAAAAAATTATCACTAAAGTGGCCACGAGAAAATGCTGGGAAATATTTATAACTTCGAAATTTTTCCGCTAGGGGGCGCAATCAAAGCTTAAATATTAAAATTCGAAATTTCTCCGGAAATTCTCAGATTGAG
Source organism: Orchestes rusci (assembly GCA_958502075.1). Classification (NCBI taxonomy): domain Eukaryota; kingdom Metazoa; phylum Arthropoda; class Insecta; order Coleoptera; family Curculionidae; genus Orchestes; species Orchestes rusci. The sequence goes on from OY293303.1 coordinate 90,818,167, forward strand.
GTATATCTTTATCAACATGGTTAGAAAACCTAGACAATTTCACGTCTTTTTGGTACAGGGCTCATTGGCGTATCGTACTTCGTGTGAGTAGGGGAAGGTAGTGAAAGTGTAATTGTTCAAGTGGCTGTAACTTATAAACGACTTGTCCGATTTTGTTGCGTATAGGCTTGTTTGGAAGATGAATGTGAGTACTTTCGTATATCGTATCCAGTGATGCGTGATTGTCTCCAGAAAAGTTGCTAGAAGGCGTAATTTGAATTAAAAACTGTTATTTTTGTTTCACCGCAAAAATTTAAATGGTATGGTATAATTCTGATAACAGAATCAAAATGAAGATCAAATTTACAAGAAAAAACCTTAAATTTTACATAATTTGGACTAGTAATTATCATCAGAATTATACCATACCATTTAAATTTTTGCGGTAAAATGAAAAACACTGTTTTTAATTCAAGTTACCCCTTCTAGCAACTTTTCTGGAGACAATCACGCATCACTGGATACGATATACGAAAGTACTCACATTTATCTTCCAAACAAGCCTATACGCAACAAAATCGGACAAGTCGTTTATAAGTTACAGCCACTTGAACAATTACACTTTCACTACCTTCCCCTACTCACACGAAGATCGGTACGCCAATGAGCCCTTTACCAAAAAGACGTGAAATTGTCTAGGTTTTCTAACCATGTTGATAAAGATATACCTCAATCTGAGAATTTCCGGAGAAATTTCGAATTTTAATATTTAAGCTTTGATTGCGCCCCCTAGCGGCAAAATTTCGAAGTTAAAAATATTTTCCAGCATTTTTTCGTGGCCACTTTAGTCATCATATTTTTTTTCCTGAACTTTTAGGTCCAGTAGTTTCCGAGATATGGCCGGTGGCTACCCTTGCTGGGACACCCTGTATATATATATATATATATATATATATATAAACACTATCGGACAAAAGTAAAGCAACTCTTATAATAAAATCGAATATTCAATTTTTTTAATCATTATTAGTTGCCAAAGCAATGTGAATATCATGAAGGTTAAAGAGTCGTAGTAGGCCGCTGTCATAGGCAAAATGAGATTGTTTCCAAATCACAGCTGAGGAAGTATGTGTCAATTTATTCCAAAGTTACGCTTTATTAGTGCGACAAAAGTACAGCAACTCTTCCGATACGCATAAAAAACAAAGTTTTATAACAAAGGTAAATAAGAAAAACTATTTCTTCAGGTTACTTCATATTTATATTTCATATTTTCGTAGAAATAAATATGCCAAAAGGATAACCCATCTCAACGGAGTTGAAAAAAATGGTCGTCAATGCCTTTTTCCACGCAGTTTGAGTTGCCAAATACAGAGGATATGTAGAACAAATGCCAAAATCAGGTAGACTCAGAAAAACTACATTTGTGATGGATAGACATATCAAAAGAATTTGTCAAAATGATCCGCGGGTATCAGGGCCAAGAATAATTTCGGAAATTCCCGAACTCGATGTTAGTGCGAGAACTGTTTAGGGTCGATTAGTTGATGCGAAACTCTACAGTAGACGTCCAGCCAGAAAACCGTTGATTTCCGAAAGAAATCGCCTAGCCAGGCTTGAATTTGCTGTCATTTGAACTGGAGAGTGCAGGACTCGACTAAACACGTTACAAAAATTTTTATTCTGACGGAATGAAGCGGGTAAGACGTCCAGTTGATAAAAGAATTGGCCCAAAGTACGTCACCTCAACAATTAAGCAGGGAAAAGGCAGTGTATTTTTATGGGGTTGTTTTTCATGCAGTAAAGTAGGTCCATCATACTTCTTAGAGGACAATATGGATCGCTTGGTGTACAGGGATATAGTCGAAAACGTTATGTTGCCCTATGCTGAATGGAAAATGCATTTTGGCTGGAAATTTTCCGGACGATTGGAAAATTGCCCGTGTCACCCCATTGCCCAAAAATAACAATATATCAAGTTTTAATGAGTTAAGGCCTATCAGCATATTGCCGTGTCTTTCAAAAATTCTTGAAAAAGTAATGAATAGCCAAATTAGCAATTATTTAGAAACTTATAACATTTTGCCGCCAACACAATCTGGTTTCAGAAAAGACTTTAGCTGCGTTACAGCACTTTTGAGCGTAACTGACGATATTATACGTGCATCTGACTTGGGCAGATCTTCTGTTTTAGCACTGCTAGACTACTCAAAAGCGTTTGACACAATCAGTCATGATTTATTGTTTGCTATTCTTCAGTACATTGGTTTTTCGGAGCCCGCAATTTTGTTTGTTCGGAATTATTTGACGGATAGAGTGCAGTATGTTGAGACGGATAAGGGTCAACCATCTAAGCAGCCACTTGGCTGTGGTGTACCTCAGGGTTCAATTCTGGGTCCCCTATTATTTACAATTTACACTAATAATATATCTTCTTGCCTAGATTATTCTTCAGCTTATTTTTATGCGGATGACACTCAAATATTATTCTCCTTCTCTCCTGACTCTTGGCCCATAGCAGAAACAAAAATTAATCATGATCTCAATAAATTATTAGATTTTTCGGAGCGACATGCTTTGCAAATCAATCCCGAGAAGTCGTCTATAGTAGTTTTTGGAAAAAACAGATCTAATCTGGTTAAGCAGCTCAATATCAAAATAGGTAATAGGTCATTGCAGTTTGCAAACAGTGCAAAAAATTTAGGAGTAAAATTGGACGCGGATCTGCGTTTTAGAGAGCAGATTGCTACTTATCTGCAACGCGCATATTTTTCTTTGAAAATGCTTTATCCTCACAGACACCTATTAACTCAGGACCAAAAAATTAGATTAACTGACTCACTCGTACTCAGCCATTTTAATTATTGCGATGTTTCATATGGGCCTTGTTTGAACGGAATTGATAAGCTTAAAATAGAAAAAGTCCAAAAAAAAAATTGTTTGCGGTTCATATACGGTATAAGAAAGTTTGATCCAGTGTCTCATAAGTTAAAGGATGCTAGATGGCTGAATATGGAAAGCAGGCGAAAACTACACTCTCTTGTACTATTCCACAACATAATTTATAATAGGGGTCCTCCATACCTAACTAACAAAATACATTTTAGGACGGACGTGCACAACTTAAATCTCCGATTTAGGGGACTTATCACACCTCCTCCTCATAAAACCTCACTATTTCAGAGAAGCTTCACTTATAATGTATATAAAGTCTATAATACTGTGTCAGAAAGTCTCAAGTCAATCAAGCCGTCAATTTTCAAATCTATTGTTAGAAGAAATTTCTTGCAGCGTCATCCTTCTGTGGTCCTTTGAAATGTTATTATGTAGGTATACTCACGATAGGTACTATTTTGTTATTAATTTTTTGGTTTTTTGTTTTAAGTTTGAGCGAATTTTGTATTAAAATGGGTTTTTTTTTGTTAGTTCATATTTCAAGGGAGCTGAACTTTGATCAATTTTTAATTGCTTTCAGCTCCTTTTTTTGCAATCCGGCCAAGCATATACTATATATATATAAAGTAGATTAAGTATTACACTGTATCTTGCCTATTGCAAAAATAAAGATTATTATTATTATTATTATTATATACCTTAGTTTTATAGGTATATGTATATGGGAAAATGCCTTTGCGATTTGTGTTGCAACATGAAAACGACCCAAAGCATTCATCGCACCTGGTTGAAGAACCCAGCAAACATGCCATGCCGGCAATGTAACTCTATAGTAACGGCATTGCCTGCAATTCTCATTGGCAATGTACAGGCAGTTATCACCTGAGGAGTATCAATTTGGCACGCCGGCCGTCATTTGGCCGCAAGGCATTTTGCCATGATGGATAATTGATGGCAAATCACTACTTCACCATCAAATGTCAAGGAGTGATAAAAAACACCACCAATTCAGTGCATTATATTTATTGGCATATTTCAGTTCTGGTTCTGATAAAAAAAAAATGTGGTTAGGATAACAATAACCGGGACAATATCTAAAACTAAATGCAATTTATTGTCTTTTTCTGTTTGTGCGTCCTTCTATGCGAGGCCCTTAGAGATAACGGGAAATTGTTGACTGGAAGTGGATTAGCCTTGAGTGAGTCTGCAATCTGCAATAAAAAAATGGAGATTTCATGTTTGAGTGCTTGAATGGCACATTTTAGCAATGTATGTTGAGCTGATAAACGCCTTCCTATGCTTCATTCACCATTGTTGATACTTTCATCAAGTATTAGAAAATGATAGGTACAAATCAGTTGATGCATTTCTAAGAAATAGTTAGATATAAAACGTAAAATTCTTACCACAAATAAGTCGAACCATACCACTAAAAGCATATGCAAGGGTGGCTTTTTATTCCGTCTTGCCTATTGTCCAGTTTTGATTACACCTTTAAATGTTGATAAACTGAGCCATTGGTGTCTAATGAGTTCGGACATAACCCTTTTTTTGTAGCATGTGCATATGTAGCTTCTTGTGTTCTTTCCCCAATAAGTTTTAGAACGTAATCAAATGCACGAATAACCACCTGTACTGTGAATGAATTTGTTCCAATTCAATACGAACTTATTTTTGTTCCACACTCACTGCACAAATAAACATGTTTTTGAACTTTGAAACGAACAAATACCGGGATCTGGGATCTGCGTCTGCGCATTTGTCAAATGTCAATTGTAAACTGAAAATATTGGCATCGTTTCAGTCTAAAAGTACAATTCATGGATTAAATATAACGTATCGTTTCCTATCTACTCAACGATTGATAAAAAAGCTTTATAAGAAGATCACTAGTTAACATGTGATTGAACATTGCTGTATGCAAGGCTATTAAAAGGCATTGGCTATTGTATAAAGAAAATGTGACTTGGCTTCACAGGCATATTGAAAATTGGAAATTTGCCTTTTTATGTGTAATGTGCCTTTTCTTTATTTGACAAACAATGCATGTTTGCAATTGTTATTATTTTGCAAATAATGCACATCAATAATTTGCCATCATGATGCCAACGATGCCATCATTAAATATGTACCTTGCCGACCAAAGGTGTTTGCTGGGAATGGTTTAAGGAAAATGATGATCGGGTTCCCCAGCCTGCACAATACCCGGACCTTAACCCAATTTAGAATCAATGGAAAGAAGTGGAACTTCGTATTCGTATTAGAAAATAACAGTAATTGATTGATAAAATTAACGAAGTGTGGACGAATATGCCGGACACTACTATCCAAAAGTTGATTTCATCTATGCCGTGTCCTTGACAAAAAGTTATACGTAACAATGATGGTTATCCCATTACTTAATTATCAAAGGACATTATTTTTATGTTGTTATGACCTATTAGCCCCATTTCTTTTGTAAAAGTGGAATAAAAATTGGTTCTTAGAAAAGGTGCTTCACTTTTGTCGTTGCAAAAACGTGTATTCTTGAAATTAATTTTTACCTACTAAAAAAATTGACAAACAAGAACAACCATAATAATATATTGCTTATAAGGGCATCTCACTATGGGGCTTCGAAATAGATGGTTAATGATTTTCAGATTTACTCATTTTATTTTCAATATTCAAATATTTGATTTAATCATAAGAGTTGCTTTACTTTTGTCCGATAGTGTATATTACATGCTAATGTAGTATATTAACATTACATGGACAGAGGAATTCCATTGATTTATGTAATGTTGAAATAATATATCAACAGTCAATAATCTCCACTGTAAATATGATTTCTCAATGATTGATATCGTAAGATTTCGTTCGTATAAGTATAAGTGGATAATTCCTATAAACATTTGTTGGCTCGACACGCACGACGGCACACTGATTATCCATAGGCTCCCTTGGGAGAGTGGCTACATAGAAGTAAGTTTGTATTTCCTATAACATTTATTTAAACAAAAACTACCAAAAAATCAACATCAAAACACGTCTTTTGACTTGAGATCTTAAATCTATTCAGCTAACAGAGAAATAAAATGAAAAAAGATTAGAAGGATACGAAATCGAAGACTTATTCAGTTTCTCCAACCGCTAATTTCTTGAATGCATCAGCAAGCGTCGTCCTTTTTGGATATAGTGATATAGATTCTGTATCCTGACCACAACCCGCCGTTACTCACTTCCATTATTTCTAAGGTCTATAATCACGATATCATACACTTATGGTCCCCAATCATAATTTACTCATAATATTTCGAAACAAAAAAAAATCAGAACGTTAACAGTCCAAACACAATGACAACAAAAGCATACGGGCGAATGTGTATTTCCATTTTTGTTTTTGTGAAATAGAGGATAAACAGTTAAGATATGCTTCCCTCAACTTCCCTTCATAACCACAAAGAAGGGTACTTGGACGTGTTCTATTCTCTCTATACATTAACGAACTGCTTAACTTGAAAACTAGTGATGTTTTAACGTCTTTTGCAGATAATACTTTGATAATGTATGATGCAGACTCGTCAAAAGATGTAAAAACACTGACTGAAAAAGATCTAAAGATGATTAAACACTGGTTTGATGAAATTTTGAAATAACAAATGTATAGCATTTAGTTCCAGAAAGAGTAACATTCCCTTAAACGAATTTCCAAGTATAAAACTAGGTACCCCATGAGGAAATTAATAACGAGCAAGTCAAAAGCATTAGATACCTGGGCATAGAAATAGGCAAACATTTGAAATGACATACACATATGAAATATGTGATAAAGAAACTAGTATGTATGCTCTTCAAATTCAAATACCTGAAGAACATTCTTATTCAAATTGACTCGTCCTAGTACTTTTCTTAGAGACTTCATATTCAGTTCCCGCAAAACATTTTTTTTTTACCGATTTTAAGCTGAAGATATTGAAGTAATCTTTTGTAACAAGAGTTCTTGTTTTCTATTCAGGATAACATGTTCGTCGGACATATACCATGAACAATAATCTTCAAAGCATCTATATTGATATTTCTTGGAATTATAAACCCCTGTAACTGCCCAATAAGATCATCTATGCATTGTTACTAAGACTTGTTACATCATGGAAAAAATTCTTGCCATGGAACGAGTGTTTGAGATCAAATGGGCAACAAAAACCCATCGGACAGTATTTTTTGTTGCATGTTTCGCCAATTTTATGAAAAAAGAGTGTATTGGTACCTTTTAAATGTTAATAGTCCAGTATCTGTTCTCGTTATGTGTGTAGACTAGAAACATTTTCGCAATTCAGGTAAAGACTCCTTCAAATAAATCAAGATTAACAAGAAATTTTTTTTTATTGAAGCAGGTCTTATCAGCAGTTTTGCTTTCAGAATAAATGTCTGGATAAATAGTAACAAAAATAAGTTAGATTCCAGCAGTATTGTTTGATTTATTTCAAGTATTGTCTGACTAACTACGTATTTATTGTTGTCAACATGTTATATACCTGCAGTGATGAGGAATGAGTATATTATGTTTGTCACTTCAAAATAAAATGAATGAGTCTAGATATTCAAATAGTTCAGATTTTTCAAGATTAAGAAATATCTGTATTCTTCAAGATATTGTCACAAAAAGCGTAGGATTGGGTCTTCGTCTGGACCCTCACAGTTATCGAGCTCTAGGGACGTAGCGCCAGGTGGAAGGAGAACTCCGTAGGGTTGTGAAGTAATAACATGTATTCAACAATAAATTCTTTCACCAGCATAACAACAGTAGGTCAAGCATGTTTTATTGTTGATTCCTGAAGGGAGTAACGCGTAGCGAAAATGAGCTGTTGTGGACGAGGTTTTGAGGTGAGAGGGCTTCTAGTCTTGCGACTGACACTGCTCGTGGGAAGGAAGATCGGAGTAGATCACGTTTCTTCCAACCACTTGAATAGCGTATCGGGCTTCTATTTATACCAGAAAAGTGCCGAGTAAGCATGGCCTGGTTGTGTGTCGTCCGTTTGAGTGGGTTGATTCACTCCATGTTCCTTTGATCCGTTCGTATTCACATGACACATGCCCCCTCCTCGATAGCATTGGCCCCTAATGCTCAAAAACCAACATGCCACACCCTTACAATCTGACTTAAAAACTAATAACATTCGCTTGCTCCGGTCCTGAGTATTACAAATTCCACAAATAATAATATGCTGAGTAAGTATGGTCCTGACCAACACCAACGGTGACCATGGCAATCTAAATCGTCATCAATGGCACCCTCGTTTAGATCCTAGCTAACGCTACGTGTTTTTTGGTCGGCTCAGGTTTTGTCATCTTGACCTCAATTGTGATGTTTTATTTGTGCTGGATTACGGGGCAATACATGCCACTCCTACTCGATCCAAAGTGACCTGTATTCCTCTTGATGGAATCATTCTTCTTTGTGTGGATTTCGGAAGACCGGAAGCAGTCGTAGTTCATAAAAAAAAACAAAAAAAAGATTAATCTACAGCAGCGTCTAAAGGTTGATACAAAAATGCCTAGGTTCCATTTTTCTTACCCAATACCTGACTATTTCTATCAATAAGTTGGAAGAGCAGTGTCGGTAGAGCAGTGCCAGTCAAGCCTCTTATCACTGCGGATGCCTCCGGGAGTGTGGAGCTTCGTTGACCCGGACGAAGTTCCTCTGCCTCATCATCTCTATTCCTGGGCCACAGGTCATACTGCTCTAATTCTGTAGGCTCTGCACTCTGGACTCTGCACTCACTTTGTAGGCACTCTGTACTCGCTAAGCATGCGAGAGTGATCGTGAGGCGCCTTCACCAAATGTCACGATAGGCGTAGGATCGGGTCTTCGTCTGGACTCTCACACTTATCGAGCTCTAGGGACGTAGCGCCAGGTGGAAGGAAAACTCCGTAGGGTTGTGAAGTAATAACATGTATTCACCAATTTATTTTTTCACCAGCATAACAACAGTAGGACGAGCATGTTTTATTGTTGATTCCTGAAGGGAGTAACGCGTAGTGAAGTTAAGTTATTGTGGACGAGGTTTTAAGGTGAGAGGGCTTCTAGTCTTGCGACTGACACTGCTCGTGGGAAGGAAGATCGGAGTAGATCACGTTTCTTCCAACCACTTGAATAGCGTATCGGGCTTCTATTTATACCAGAAAAGTGCCGAGTAAGCATGGCCTGGTTGTGCGTCGTCCGTTTGAGTGGGTTGATTTACTCCATGTTCCTTTGATCCGTCCGTATTCACATGACAATATCACACCAGCCTGTGGGAAGTAACGTGTCCACTGTCCAAAGCAACAGACAATCAAAAAAGAATTCTTCTATAGAGCCATAGTGAGTGTAGCTATAAGTTGACCACTACTCAAAGCTGCCAACTTTTGAAATGACAAATGCGGGACAGCAGTACCTACAATATTCCAGCATTCGCCATTATATGCAACTTTGTATACCGTTGTTCACCTCTTTGGCCATTAAACTTTTTTATTCCAAGAGAATATGGATTGATTGAAAAAGTAAAATTTGAATAAACAAAATGAATTCAAGAACAAAAAAAAACTGTATCTAATCAAAAGCATTAAACAAATATTTTATTCATTTTTAAAGTGATATTTTTCAATTCCATGAAACTTCCTGGCAAGTTCCAGCTTCTGATCAAGTATCTCCAGGAACTGTTCACACTTTTCCATGTTGTATTTATCTGCAATATTGCATGCACCGTCTCCACCTTCATATTGATTTTTTTCAGTCAATAATAGATTCATTAGGGAAATTGCGCTCTATTGAGGCGTTAGTACCCGGTAAACAAAATATTATGTAGATATCACACAAGCAGTAAGCAGTTGCAAAAAGGAATGGAATTTTCTGCAAAATACTTAAATGTCTGTAGCCATCTCTGCTCTGAGTTTAACTGATTTTTGATAATGCTTTTTAGAAAAATATATTCATTCCGTGATTTACAAGAGCGTGACGATTTTGAGTAAATGGCGAGTCTTGAAGAATACGGGACTCTGTGCCGCAAAATGCGGGACCGTTGGCAGCCTTACCACTACTTCATCCATAATGTAGCTTTCTCACTTTAGACCAAGCATTAGAGGACAAAGGTCTGCGTTCTTGAAACAAACACCTAGTAGAAGAAAACCGACATTGACAAAATTCCTGGTAAAAATTGTTCAAGCCTGCTAAACTGAAATATCGGCGATTAATCTGTTATAAACAATTAGAGCCTCAAAATAATTGCGTTTTTTCCGTTTTTTGATCATAAACGCAATTTTGACGCTTCAATGGTTTATAACGAATTAACCGCTCACATTATTTCAGTTGAGCAGCAAACATATCATCAGAGTCTTATAACTAGTTGGTATGTAGTAGGCCAGAGCTTTTTCTGTGATACTAGCCCCTGGAAAAAAAGCGAAACTAGTCGATAGCATTATAATAGAAATGTATAGTTTTGATGCATCAATAAATTTGTTAGGCTATTAATGATTCTTTTTGATTTCCTCATTATATCAGTGACAGTATGCCTATGTATAGTATTCAGCAGGACACAAAACCGCTTCAAAAACAAATGTACCTTATCTCCGATGCATTCCTTATTTTGTGCATCTCAAACTTCACAAAGAAAAAGCACGTTTCCTGGAAGTCGCAAATACTTCAATGTCCGAAAATATAACAAACTGCCGATGTTGGCAGATTTCAAAAATTCACAGAGTTTTCAAGAAATTAGAGTGACCGGTGACCGGTCTTACCGACGGACCGGTTTTCTCTGACATGCCCTTATCAAAAAAAACAACTATGATTATTATAGATATTGGTCAAGTTAAATAGTTCCTACAAGCAATCAATCATTTCCTCTCCAAATCGGATTATATTGACGATCATTTGAAATTGGTAGTAGCAACTTCATCCGCATGATTTTGTAGTCTTGTGATGATATATGTGCAACTCGTGTTATTGCACAACACGTTTTAGATGTAATAATGATTTGTTGTTTCATTTGAGTAGGCTCTCCACGTATAAAATATTGATTTGCATTGTGATTCACATATAATTATAATTTGCGCTAATCAATGAATTGTAATACATAACATAAAATATCATGAAATAACAGCAAAATTCCATGTCTAGAATGAAGAATAACTTTCTCATGGTTTTTGGTAAATTCCTAATCGTTACAAAAAGATTTTTGTTGGAAGAAAAGTACAGTTGAGATTAAAAAAAAAACAATCATATTCCTTATAGTCTAGCAAATTCAAGGGTTTTTTGCTGTTTTATATATATTTTGGGTATAATGTCCTTTATATACCTAAGTTTAACCGTTCTCGACATATCTTGGATTCTATTTCAAAAATGACGTTTACAAGCCTGTCAGTAATTAACATTTTTTTTCTGTATGGAAGCTTTCACTAAAAGATCAGCACAAAGGAAGTACAAAAATTAAATTTTACAAAACATAGAAAGACCATTTTTCCAAATCCATACCCCGTATTTTTATTACTTTATCCTATCCTATCCTATCAAGCAATAAACGTAAAGATAACTTTGTGTCAGGTTCATATTTAAAGAAATCTATAGTTTGAGAAGTATTGGCAATTTAACATTTTTTGAAAATACCATGATTTTTGATTTTGTTTAGTTGATCATGAAAGCGGCCAATAAAAAACAAACAGTAACGATCGATTTTGATTAAAATGTTAATAATTATTCATGGTTTTTTAATATTTATTATCAATTACTTATCATGCCCTGGTGAAACCCTACGCACGAAGATATCAAGAACCTTCGAAGAAACGTCAATTTCTTCGTTAATTTTTTTTTATCGCCACTAATGGATAACTTGAAGCTTCCCTTATTTTTGATGCTCAATAAAATTATGAGATTAGGGGGTCTGCATTTGTAAAAATTGATTTTTGAAATTTTGTATTACCTAATTTTCGTACCTCATTTTGGGGACCCTGTAGTAATTTACTATCAAAATATCCGTACAGTATACTAAAGTGAGTCCCTAACGAAAAGGATTCTATTCCAAATTAGATCATAGTCTCTCATATAGAAAAAAAATTGATAATTATTGTACAACTAAGAACGCGAAGTACCATATCTGGTAAAAAAAATTCACTAAAATGGCCAAGAGAAGTGCCTGAAACATATTTTCAAGTTTCTGAAATGGTCGTAACACTCAACACCAAGGAGAAAAATAGGATTTCCATAGAATTTTGCCCAACGGAAATATATCGATGATATTATTTTCCTATTCACTGACTTTTCAGCGTCACTTTTTGTCTAAAACATTTTTTTCTATCTATCAAAATAAAGGATTGGGAGAAGTTCAATTATTTTTTTAAACAAACGATGATTACTTCCGTTTCACTTGACCGATTTGAACAAACTTGGGCTCATATGAAAGAGCATAATCTGCACTACAAAATGCTTATTTGGTTTTGAATTTGTTACGTTCGCAGTCGCCGCTAGATGGCGTTGATTGAAATGAAAGCATATTTTTGAGTTTTTTTTCCAAAAAAATCAAATCTAATGATATATTCATCTCTATATATTTCAAAACAGTATACATTTTCCTTTGAAAAAAAAAAAAATAAAAAAAAAATAAAAAACATTTTTTTTTCATTTTTTTAATAGAAAGTGTATCTTCTTTCAATATACATAGAAACGGATATACCATCACATTTGATTTCTCTGGAAAAAACTCAAAAGTATGCTTCCATTTCTATTAACGCCATCTCGCAGCCGCGGCGAAGGTTACTAATTCAAAACCAAATAAGCATTTAGTAGTGCAGATTATGCATTTCATTGGGAAAAATTCTATAAAAATCCTATTTTTCTTCGTGGTGTTGATTGTAACGCCCCTATAGCGACCATTTCAAAAAGTTACAAATATTTAATACACTTTTTTGCCTCAAGCCTTCACGATGAATAGTTGTCCAGATACAGTACATCGCATTCTTAAGGCCTGGTTTTTATTTAAGTTCGTTGCGAAAATTTTCGTTTATTTGGAGCGAAAAAGTTTGTTTGTTGTTATGAAACGGAACTTCGTGTTATATTCCGTGCTTGAGTGGTTTTTATGGTTATTGCGTCGTTATTACTCGTTATTACTCGTTAACAATGGACGAAAATAACATGCTACTTTTAGATCTATTGATAAAAGAAGATGAAAATGATGATTACCTGCATCTTCTTTTGGAGTCTGATTCTTCTGAATTGTTTCTCAAAAAAAAGAAAACAGAGAACCTTTTCGAAAATGATATAAAATTCAGGGTTTTTTTTTTGTTTATCGCCTTACCTATTCAACAAAGTTCTAAACAATATTGAAGGTGACGTGAAATCAACCCCTTCAAGGAAGTCCCCTTCTCGATCATTATCCTATATCACCAGAATGGAAGCTGTGTTTAAAGTCAGGTTTAGCACTCAAATAATAAAAAAGAAAGGAAGAAGTCAATGATGTACTAATCGTGTATTGATTATTTAATATTATTATTAATTTATTAATACACGATTAGTACATCATTGACTTCTTCCTTTCTTTGGATATACTACGTGTACTCAGCTAACCCCCACTTTGTACTCAAATAATAGGTCTTTTATAATTAATAGAATTATATTGTTTATACGTTATTGGAATTTATTTTTTTTTGTGATGGAGAAATATTTATCTATAATCACGCACTGTGGGGATTTTCTAAAGAAATTTACCATCATATACGCAAGGTATTTCATCAATAATGCTAAAAAAGCCAGGATAAAGTTTACATTTTCTTTCACCGTTTCAATTAATAGTCCATTTTCCAAAGAAGTCAACTTCAGTTTTCGATATTTTGCTCTCAATCTACCAAACAATCATATTCAAAGACTAAATATCTCGACGGAAGTTCGTTTGAATCCAATATGATCTGATATACACGAAATACCGTCAACGACAAAACGTGAATTTGTAAGGAAATTCCGTGACAAATTTGATAAAAACCGGTTCTTATTAGACATACTGAACGGATATGCACGAATTTCACGACGGAAAATTTCGGTCTGATTCGCCGGAAATTTTCGCAACGAACTTTAATAAAAACCAGGCCTTCAGTTGCCCACACTGTACGGCTTGTAAACGTCATTTTTGACATCATATTCAAGATATGTACATAATATGTCGAGAACGGCTATCCCTAGGTATAGTAAGAATATGTCTAAAACTTTCTGTGGAATCCAAAAATTTACCAATATACAGGGTGCTTCATTCAAAATAAGGAAAATACACCTACTGCCGGTATTTCCATTGACTTTGATCATCAACCAAATTTTTAATATTTTTATACAAGCAGTTTTTTACATAAGGGGGTAGGACAGAATGAAACGGCTTTTCTTTACAGGGTCCTTTGTACCCCACCTAGAGAGTTTATTTGAAAAGATATTAGAATAAGGTAAATACATAAGTTTCATGTTTTCTTATGAACTTTGAGAATTTGTAGGCTTAAATGTCAGAAAGGTTTGGTAACTGTCAAATATTTTTTGATGATTTTTCTTAATGAAACACCCTATTAGAGGGGTAAAATCGAGCGTCTAAGTCGCTTGGTTTCTGAGAAAAAAATCGAGTGGAACCAAACCAGACTGGATGGAATACTTAAAGTCACCTTCTATACGAAATCATTTTTCAAGACATTTTTCAGTGGTCGAGACAAGTTAAAGGATGAAAAAACCTAAAAGAAAAGATTTTTCGTGAAACATATTTTCAAACGTTTCCATACCTCTAGTTTCAAAAATATTCAAGATATCAAGTTGATTCTCTTTTAAAATTAAAGGGCATACATACGCGTTCATGACAGAGGTAGTAAATCTTTCAAGTTATCTATTTCATGTATCAAAAATTAGTACTTGTATTAAAATTTTCGATACGCGAAAAACTTTTTTCTTTTGAGAAATTTCATCATACATGCGAACGAAATGTAGAGAAGACTATAAAGCAGATCTTAAAAAAAATCGCTAGTTTATCTGTCATAGTTACTGGGATATAATTTTTTGAAGTTGCGAGAGGCAATAATGCTACCGCGCGTTCCGTTGGAAATGTTGTATGAATTCGCGGCTCAGCCGCAGCAGAGTCGGAAAACAAAGAAATTGAGGGAGGCTTCTTTGTTGTGTTTTTCAGTGGCGGCTATTTATTGCTGTGATTTGTGATAGTTTATTTTAATATAAACAAAGAGTCCCTTTTAATTTTTTTAACAGAATATTTTCCACAACACGGCACACGGCACTACCAGGAGATTTTTTTTTCATCTAGAAAGTAGTGCAAATTAAAGAACTATACAAATTTTTCTTGTCTTCTGGCTCTTCAGTTTCATTACAAAAATGGGAAAAATATCTTCATTTGAACAATGAAGAAGCGTTCAAAATTGCCAAAAAATTGATTTTATCACCATACAAAAACAAAGACATTCAAATAAAAACTTGGAATAACCTACGAATAAAATAAGCTTTTTCGACAAATAAACCATCAGCTAAATGCATTGAACAAAATGGTGAGCATTTCGAACATTAATTTGCCTTTGTAGATGTTCTTGTCTTATTATGTGTTTAGTTAATAGATTAGTTTAATTTGAACATTTGATTTGATTTTCGAAAATTGCTTCATTAGATCATTCAGGATGACTATAATTTTATAAGGAGCCATTTTTCGAAATTTTTACATGAGTGATTTTTGTCTTATTTTTGGTCTTAGAGTCTACCACTAAATGGTTGAGATTTTTTTTGGGACACCGTGTATACATATAAAGAATAACAATCGAACACCGCGTTCTCGATTTATTTTAAAAAATTTACTTTTTTTGAATGGGACATTTTGAAGGGAAATTTTTTGGAAACTTGGCCATGAAATTTAAAATATTGGCAAAATAATACATATCGGTTGCTATATTTGCTATCAAAGTTATTATATCGTTCTAAACGTATTTTGTTTGTTAAGCTCATCGTGAAACAATTAAATCATTGAATTTTGTTACTTTGACGTCTATAAATTAGTCGAGGAAAATACGCATAACTCCGTTATTTCTGGTTTCAGGAAAAAAATCATGATAACCTTTTATGTTCAGAAAAGAGTGACTGATCAATTATGATAAAAATATACACGGTGTCTCATTTAAAAAAAATACGTCTTTTGTTATAAATCGTGAACGCGTTGGTCAATTGTTTTTTTGACAGCATAATGTTAATCCGCAGAAAAAATACTACTAGTTCTTTCATTTAAACGACCTCGTATCTTCAATATTAAAGAAGTTAGCAATAGTGCCGACTTAATTGGAGGCACCCTGTACACGCAAATAGTTCAATACGGTCGTATATTATTTAATAATAATTGTCAATGCATTTCATTATATCAACTAAAATTTGTTATGCCTCTCTCAATTATTTTATTCCATATTTGATCGATTTTGATAAACAAATAAATCAACAACACTTGTTTTTTTTTTCAATTTTTGACATCGATTAAAGATGGACCTACACACCCCTATGCCCGCATCGGCGCGTGGCGGCCGTTGTTATCGTAACATTGAAACATTATTTCTCAGTAACTATTATGGTACATAGACAAGCGTTATCTTCTTGATTTTCTTTATAGACTTCTCCACATTTTATTCGCTGCATGTATGATGAAACTTCTCAGATTAAAAAAGCTTCTCGCTTACTGAAAATTTGAATATACAAAAATATAAACTTCAGAAATTACATAATTTTTTTCACTAAAAAAAAAAACGTCTTTTGAGGTTATATTTTCTCTGTTATAAGCGCGTATGTATGCCCTTTAGTATAGAGCTATGGAAATGCAAAAAAACATGTTCCACGAAAAGTTTTTTTTTCAGGTTTTTTCAATCTAAAAATTGTCACGACCACTAAAAAATGACGTGTGATGCGATTTCATATGCTCAATGATTTTTTTAAAAAAACCTACTATGTCTGACTTGGTTCTACTCTTAAAAAAAAACGACACGATAGCCTCTCGGATTCGCTGCTCTATATATTACGTTTTTGGATTCCACGTAAAATTCTTGACAGATTTGATATATCATACCCTATACACAAGTACAAAACATTAGCGTGTTTGAACATTTCAGTTTTTATGTCAAAACTGAGAGTTTGATGTTGATATGATAATAAAAATAGGGGCCTATGACAGTCAAGTATTTGCATAACTTGAAAAATGTCATAAATACATTATAATATGTAGATAACATTGACTTTCAAACTCGATATCAAGTCTACAAGTGAGGTGAATCATAGCAAAACAATGTGATTTGGGCCTCGGGGTTTTACTATACTCTTTACTTTAGTGTCTTGACGGCTAAATGTGTAATGCGAAAATGACTTTCTCTATAAATGTAGGTGAAAATCACGAATAGGAGTACATTAATAGTGGATGCTATTTCATAATCTTGCGAAATGTCAAGCTCATTTATGATGCTTTACACCTGCACAAACAGAGGGCAATCAAAACAAGTGATGAGTCTGCATCGCTACGCACCTCATTCGTTCGATTTACGAAGAATATATTTTACGATAGTCACGTCAAAGTTTACCTAATAGATAGAAGTTGATGGGTCGCTCTTCGTCGGCACTTTGAAAAACTCAGATCACAAGCGATCCGTAGTCGGCGAGACTTCCTCAAAGCTGTTTAGAATTGTCCAATAAACATCAGTGGAAGCAAGGGTAATGAAGCACATAATATAAGTTTAGCTGAGATGCTTTGGGCATCTAGAAAATGATAGGTCACCTTTATCTTTTGATACCACTTTCGCAATCGTCCACTGACTAAACAACGTTACCCGACACTGAAAAAATTTATTGTCTTTGGAATTAATGAATGTAAAAAAGTCCAAATTAACTCAACGCTCCGGACGGTTGGCGCCGTTTCACTGGTTCCAGTGAAATCGCTATGCCCGCCTTGGGATAGGTGTTTTGACCAATGATTAAATAACTATAGATGAAACATAGCGAGATGAACTTGAGGACAACATTGAACTGTGCACTCGGGTGCAGAGTTTCTCCCACCACGTTGTTTGCCAAACTTACTCTATTAAAAGTATTACTATGCAGCAAAAAGATTAAAACATTGTTTGGAATCATTTTTCAAACCATTTTATGTATGAATTTAGTCAAATAAGTTGATGGTAAGCTTTTTGTTTGAATTACAACATCTCTTCCAGATTTGTTTAGGTATTTAGGATCCAGAAAAACCAGTATTTTCTTCTGAAAATTAAAGAAAGCTGAAGTACGGCATCGCGCCATACTGGGTCCGCCCCTATCGATCGGATTTTGTCTAAACGTTTCATTCATTTTTCGTCTCATTGGCGTCTCTTGTTTTTTGAGTGGGGTTTGGTGTTAATTTTGTGAATGTTTATTGTGTTTTTATTCTGGTTTAGTTTGTAGTGCTTCATTATTTACTTATATGGTATATTGGAATGACTCGCAAGTGTCAAGCTTGCAGTGAATAAGAATTTGAGAATTCTGTGAAATTGTTGCGCCACTGGCAGCTTCGCGTGTAGTAACCGAAGTACATTTTAGTGAGGTGCAAACGTATCCCCACTCAGCGCCCCACTCAACTCCTCCTCACGTCTTTACTTTTCTATGTTGGATGTTTCCTACACAATTTTTCCCAGTTTATGAATCAGATGATTCATCTATAGTTATTAGATCATTGGTTTTGGCGATCGCGGGACTGACCCAACTTCTATAAGTAAAGTGAACTTTGGTCACGTGGTGAGTCCTAATTTGTATGCAAATATTAGTCATTTGACAAGGTAAGACGTTACATTGAACTATGCTATAAAGACAGATTCTTATAAAAAGCATTTTCTTTTTCAATAATATTTAGAACGTCTAATGGGGCAAAATGAAACGAGTGCCATTCCACTATAATGATCATCAAAAAATTACACTGGTCTGGCTTTTTGCATCATCTGTGAAAAAAGGACCCACGAAGGATACGGGGCCAATCCGTGTACAATTGGCCAATATGCTAGCGACGTTACCTATGGAGGTATAAAAATTTTGTAGATATGGAAGCTTTCGATTTTCATATGAGCTTTTAAAAAATGTTATCAAAGAAAACAAAAGACTATCCAAATATCAATATTTTCCATAAGTTGCATTTTTTTCTATAGAACACCATGTATATTATGTTGAAAATTTGTATTTAGGTCCCAGTTGCCATGGATGAAGTCGCACAAATTTGACAACTCTGATCACTGAATATTTGGAGTAACATCCAGAAGATAAAGTTATTTGACCGTCATTTTCATGGATACAATCCATATTATCAAAATTTTATCATTTGCGCCTATTTTCAACTTTGCAACAACCCCTGAGCGAGGGTGATATCAACCCCCAAAATGTTAAATGACCCGTGATACCTCATTTTCAGTACCCTTCGAGCTTGATCTCAACTGCTGAGTTTCAAGTCTGTGCTGTCATTCCTGTTGATATGACAGCTTGTCAAAATATTTGTATTTTTTTTCTTATTCAATAAGTATAATTAACCGCAAGAGTTAACTTCAGCAAACTGAGAGGATATGATGAGGGGCAGAGGATCTTCAAAATGAGCTATTATTAATTCTTTTAGCAAAAATTTATTTCACCTGTTTTTGTTGGTAAAATACTTCCTCACCAAAAGAATTGAGTAAAAGCTCATTTTGAAGATCTTCTGCCCCTCATCATATCCTCTTAGTTTGGAGAACTCAACTGTTGCGGTGAATTATTTATTGACGAAAAAAAATTATAAACACATTTTTGACAAGCTGTCATATCAACAGGAATGAAACATCGGCAGTTGTAATCAGGGTCGAAGGGCCTCCAAATAAGCTACTTATCAATCGACCCCCTTTTATATTTAATATTTTGGGGGTGAATATCACTCTTGCTCAGAAGGTGATGTTGCAAAGTTGAAAATAGCAAAATGTTTCCCCCTTGAAACAAGAATCGACGGGTCTGAGCGTTTCTTTTTCCATTTTTTTGACGGCCCGTGATTAAGGGTGGGAAGTTTTCAAATTGACACTTTGTGTATGATAATATACAGGGTGTTCCATTGTAAAAAGATAAAACTTGTGGAAAAATATTGTCATTCCGATAGTTTTTTGTTTTCTTTGATTTTTGACAAGTTCAAATGAAAATCTGAAACTTTCAAATTCAAATTCAAAATTCAAATTCAAATCTATTTACCAAAAAAAAAGAATAGTTTTATAAAAATATCTATGCAACCCAGTACTCTAAGTCACAAGTGATTTGTCGGGACTCAGTCATTTGATTTGAAATACTATTTATTTCAACAACGCTATAACTAACCTATATTGATATAATACCTATGTAGTATACTTTACACTGAAAATCCATTACTATAATTAAATTAACTATGTATTCAGTAAAGGTGGCCCCAGCAAAATTTGTTCGTTACTATTTTTGATCCATTCAACCATCTCGACGTTGAATTTCTTATAACTATACAAATTCTTATAACAAACTGGCAAAAGGTTGTAAATTCTTGGTCCAACAAAACAGATAATATGTCGTTGACACGCTGTAAAATTCACCCTGTTAAAGGATATGTGTTCTTGCTCGACTGATAGTGTGATATTAGGACGAACAGGTAAAATTTTGTGTGTCCTTTTTTTCATATGGTTGAGAATGTTTTTCATATAGAGCTGTCTTATTGAAAGAGCACCACTTTCATTAAACAGGTTGACTTAAGGATATCTCTTTGCTTTTTTATGTACATATTATCTTTAGTATGTACTTTTGTGTTATCACTTAGTTCGACAATGTTTTGCTGCATGCACTTCTCCAGATTCTTGTTGCATTCCACTAGAGCTTTATACAACATTTTCAATAATCCGAGAGACAATAATTCTCGAAGTTGATAAAATTTATAAATTTTCTTTCTAATTTTCTTACTCATGTATTCAACATGCACTTTGTATTTTAGATTCTTATCTATATAGACTCCATGATATTTAATATTATCGACATATGCTATTTTAGTATTACAGTCACAGTCCTCCATTTGGTTGGTGAAGCAGGTAGTTCTGAGGGTTCATCATGATTAAGATTATACATAGAAAAATTTATAAAATGAGTTCTAGTGCTATTGAGAGCCAGAAGATTTTGATCCAACCACAACTAATGTAATGTATTTTTCTGCTAGTAGGCCAGTGAATAAAGGTGTTATTTTCGCAAAATTTAACAATAATTCATACATCATCGAAACTTTGTCACGTCATTAGGTTCCACCGGTAATTAAACTATACAATTTTTCAACTAGTTTCAAGGTCGGCAACATTGTTAAAATGGCAAAAATTAAAAAAAAAAATAATATCTTGGCCAAAAAAAAATTAACTCTGCTGCAAATCACATGAATGCTCAATTGCATTTTTCAAGACATACTGATAATTATGCAGCTATAAAATAATCTGGCAAAATCAGTAATTATCGTTAATCAACATTTATGCATACAGTTCCGCGATAATAAATTAAACATGCTTGCAAACCTGCATATTTTTTAATAATATTTTCATGGATGAATTTGCAATCATTTCCGATGACTGCATCCATATTTTTTAAGTCAAATATTAATTTTTCGCCGAAAAAGGTTTCAAAAAAAATTTAACATGGCTGAAATATAATTGCAAATGAAAACTTCCTCGTGAGCAATGGACTCTTCATTTTGCAACAGCCCTTCAAGTCGGCATGTGGTTAAAATTTCAAATTGACGTCGTGTGTCGAATTTTGGTTATCAAAAAAATATAACATCGCTGCAAAACTGCAGATTATTTGCTAATAATATTTTAGATTGCCTTGTGAATTTGCAACAATTTTCGATGGCGCAATCCATAATTTTCAAGTAAACAAATGAATATTTCAAGAAAACGTCACAACAAATTTTTAACATGTCGCGCTCCAAATTTTGCCCTCCAAGTCGGCAAGTTGATGAATGTGGAATACAGGGTAGGGTGTCCGTTTAGAATGATACTACTATTACTAGGGTAAAAGTACCTGTTTTCGACCACCAAACGATACTTTCTGAATCTGAAGATGATCAAAAATTATCCGATAGCGTGGAACTTATTTGCAGCGTGTGACTTACCTCGCGTTATTTGAAATTGATGAGAACATAAAAAAGTAAAATTTTCTGTTAAACTTGGTATACAAAAATCGTTTATTTGAAAAAAATGCATCTTACGGGTTGTCGGACATGCGCCATATTTGTCGTACGTTCAAGGTCGTCAGGTCTCAGAGAAATTCCGTCTGTCCTCCAAGAAAATCGAAGCCAAATGATGGATGAAAATCAAACATATTTTTTTTCAATTTTGTCGATGGAAATAGATAGAAGAGAAGAAATAGATGAGTGACAGGTATAAAACAAGAACGTGAAACAAAAGTGAACATTTTCTTTTTAAAATATAAAACAGGTTAGGTCAGTCAATACAAATACCTAGTTATCTAATAAACAAATAATGTCTTACTATTGAATTGGATTTGGAATACATTTTGGATAGTGCTTAAGAAATTAAGCAGGTGGACAGTAACGGGGCTACTGGTAACAAATAAAATAAAGTTTTTTTCTTTTTTTTTCCATGATCCCAGTTTTAAAAAAAACCTTATTGTACTTGAGAAAGTTACTTTTTGTAATAAATTATTTCATTTTTTTTTTCATTAAACTTATAACTACAACTTAAAATGAAAGTTGAGTTAATGAATTCTACAGAATCTAGTAAAACAAGAGATCGTACAAAAGAAGTCATTGTCAGACCCTTCATACATCTTTTTTAATGGAAACCCGTTCTTTATTCGCCTTCTACCGTAATCATTGCTCATGGACTAGTTTTGTGGAGCTCATCAGATGATTTTCTAAATATTCTGTCTAGAATTATTATTTGTACTTTTGGAAACACCAAATCTTTTAGTGCCATTTTTACCAAGACCCGTTTATTTTATTGCTTATAAAACCGTCTTTTTACATCACTGTAGGTAACTTTTTTTAATATAATAAACAGGGTGAGTCGGGAGGAATGGCCCAAATTTCAGAAGTGTATTATACACGTTCAAACAATGTAAAAAAAACCAATATGTTCATATCCGATATTATTTTGCTTTCAAGTTTTAGCGCAATATATTTTTTTTTCCACGTCAATTTTATCAAAATTTTCACGTAATTAGATAATGCCATGCTCAAAACTTCAAACTATTTGACATCTACGTATTCTTGACAATGTGTCTGTGAATTTAAGCAGTAATTATAAATGTTTATTTTCAAGTTTCAGTGATTGAAGTATTGCAAAATGCCGAATACTTATTCAAGATTAAAGATGAATATCGGATAAGAACATATGAGTTATTTTTATTGTTTTCCCGAGTATAATACTCTCCTGAACTTTGGGTCATTCCTACCGACTCACCCTGTATATATGTGTGTCCCCACCAACCACCAACTCAATTTTCTTTTTTCTATAAATTCTAGAATTGATTCTATAATATCCGTTTTCTCCCTGATGTCGTTGTTCTTGATCTTGTCCATCTTTGTTACCCTCACTACTCTTCTTAAGTATTTCATTTCCATGGCCTGTATTTTGCTTTCTTGTCTCGGAGATAGTCTCCATGATTCACATCCATATGTAAGTACTGGTCTGTAGATAGTTTTGAATACTTTCATCTTTGTGTTTTTGGATATTTCTTTCCTGTTCATTATTTTTTTGTTTATTGCATAGAAAGTTTTGTTTAGGTCTCTATTCGTCTGTTGACTTCTGGTTCTGTTGTTTCTAATTGGACCACTTCTACCCCTTAGTATTTATGCGTTCTCTCTCCTCCCACTCGAATGTTCATTTGATGCACATTTTTCCAACTATCATAACTTTTGTTTTGGTTTTGTTGATTTGCATTCCATATTCCTTTGTCACCTGACTCAATATGTTGACGTTACTGTTAAGGTCTCTTTCATTTTCTGCAAATAACACAATGTCGTCTGCAATGCTGCCTGTGATATTTGTATATTTTGCATATATCTATAGCCTACTTGTAACTTTTTTGTCCTGATTGTATACCTTCCCAGCTAGCAAAATAGTTCTATAGATCTAAAGTTATAGGATATTCATGTTCTGTTTATGATCTATAGTTGTGTATAGTACAGTAAATTGTTGTATAGTGGACGCATACAACACTATTTTGCTCTAAGCAACTAATTTGTTGTTTAAACCATGGTAGAAAGAAACAAGGTATGCCAACGCGCATCTCGCTGTGACGTCAAATGCAACAAAGATACAGTGTTAACATATTGGCGATTTATCGCAATTGGACTACTCCTAGAAACTACAATTTAAGACAAAATTTGAAGAAAAATCGCTAAGCGGTTCTTCAATGACTTACTTTGATTTGAGGCTATTGCCTTTATTGCTTTATCTATTTTGCTTGAAATCAAACATAATGTTGTATTCAACCTATATTTTGAAAACGTTTAATTGCGAGGTGTACAGTATTATTTGCAAGTTCAGCTAACGTTGATATTATTGACTTGTATTTTGAATATTTAAAGGAATAATTCGTTTTATCTTTTATTGCTACGTTAGTGATTTTATTACAAGTGACCTAGAGAGTTAAACCCATCTCCAAACCTCGTCTGTTGTTTTATTGCTTGATATTATCAAACTTCAACAAAGATGGGAAAGTTGGGGAAATAGTAAAAACCATACAAAGGAATGGGAACAAGAAATTAATTTTCAAGGTATGTTTTTTGATTATTTATAAATAAGTATTTAAAAATGAGATAATTACCACAGAAAATGGAACAACACATCTGTTATGCTTGATAGCACTCGTGAAAAGCTACGTTTCTTTGTCACTATGGTGACTATAAACAAAAATTGTAGCGTCTGACGTCATTGCGCAATTTAAGCCAATTTTTTTCCGAGTGTCTGACATACCTTGTTTCTTTCTATCATGATTTAAACCTATTGTAAAAACGTTTTTGGAGCATGATTATAGAGCAGTTACAGAATATTAGTCGCCAATTAGTTTTGTTCAGTTGTTCTAGTTTTCCATGAGGATTTGTCAATATATGTGATATAAAATATTTGAACCGACATGCTCTATTTCGAAAGTCACATGATGAAGTGTTCCAAGTCGAGGTACACGAGACTGCAATCGCTCCAAGAGATAGGAACAATCAATCTCACCCTGCAAGAGCTTATGCAAAAATTTTATGGAGTTTAAATCTCTACGCTTCTCTAGTGATATTTCACCATTGCGAGACAAGATTGATTGGTGATCAAAGCCTCTTCCCGGGTAAACACTGTCCTTTCTGAACATCAAATACTTCAGAAATCTTCTCTGAATGGATTCTATTGCGTTGGTGTGACAATCATTAATTGGGTACCAAATCAGAGAGCCATACTCAAGCCTGGGACGAACAAATGGATTGTAGAAAAGTCTTGTGGTTCCAATGTCAGTAAAGTGCCGGCAGTTCCGTATGTCAAAACCTAGGAGTTTAGTTGATCTCAAAAGCAGCTATTCGAAATGGGGAATGAAGGAAACCTCTTTATCAAAAACCACTCGCAAATCCGTGATTTCGACTGTCCTTTCGATAGGTGAATCCTCGATTGAGTATTGATGAATAATGGGATTTTTTAGTCGGTTGTATGATACTACAAAACACTTGGATACGTTAAAGATCTAGACGGTTCTGCATACACCAGTCATTGACAAGGTCGCAGTTACGTTGAAGGAATAAGCAATCCGTGACTGAATCGATCCTGTTGAATAATTTCAGGTCGTCTGCATAAGCCAACCTTTCGCATTGAAGCATGGCAATCAGGTGATTGATAAAGGCATTGAACAACAGTGGCCCCAGGTTTGAGCCCTGCGGAACTCCAGACGTGGAATAGGACTGCAGAACAGCTAGGAGCTCATCTGAAAAGTCAAAGTCGTTCTGCAGCTTACGAATTAGAATATTGTGGTCGTTTTGGTCAAAGGCTTTTTGGAAATCTGTGTACACAACGTCCACTTAGCTTCTATTGTTCAGGACATCACAGGTGATTTGCGAGAAACACGCTAAATTCGTGATTGCTGATCTTTTCGACAAAAATCCTTGTTGTTGCAGAGAATGGTGATGGCTCTATAGTTTTCAACTCTACCACAGTCACCCTTTTTGAAAATTGGGATAACCTTTGCGGTCTTCCAGACATTCGGGAAGGTTCCAGTTCTCAAAATTGTTTGGTAGGTATGAAGTAGGGGTTCAGCCAATACAGATATACAATCTTTAACAAGAAAACTGGGAATTCTATCAGGTCCTGAGGTAATCTTGTTCTTGAGTTGCTTGCTAGCATGTATGATATCGTCCTGGTTGATTTTGGAGTACTGATTGAGCTTGCTGTATTGACGGGTTGGAAATCCTGAGTTATGCGTGTAGACCGCTTATATACGCTGCTAAAGTACTTGGCGAATGCACAAACTCTCAGCATAGTTTGGAATGTTGAAGTCCCCCAAAACAATGATATTTTTGTGGAGAAGACAGACCAACGCAGATAATTCATCGAAGAATTATTCCAACTGATCTGAGGTTGTCGATGGAGGGATGTAGATAACCAGAATGTGGACAACATGGAAGTCCCCTGTTATTTTACAACCAAGAATGTCAATTTCAGGTATTAAGTTGCTGACCTCAGAGACTTTCATTAGGGTTTCACGAGATTTCTCTTCTCGTCTTTTGACAAAAAAAATTGAGACGAGATCGAGAAAAACACTTCAAGATTTTTCGAGATCGAGAAATTTACGTCGAGATTTCTTGATCCCGAAAAGTTATCATGACATTTTAGTTAAATACAGAGAAGTGGTTCAGTTAGAAGCATGCAGAATTGTTCTTGGCTTAATTTGATGGTAAACGTCCAGCCCATACCAAGATAACGACTGAATTTGTGATGAATTCATCTGATAATTATTATATTAAAGAGTGACTCCGAGTTTTGATTTCTCTATGCTCCGAGACCACCGACAGGTGATTGCTAATGGATCAGGAATATTTGCGTCACATGATGAACTGAATAAAATTATGGTAGTTTTCATGTTCCATTGAAATGCATTATGTTATTTTTGACGTGCATTCCAGTCAGTACATTTTCATCAGCCATAGGTTTGATTTCTTTGTATGATGCTTTGAGTATCGTTAATACAATAGTAACACAGGTGTACAGCAAAATCTTTGTTCCTGAACCAACATCCATTTTCAAGTTATTTCGACCTCTACTAAATCCGAAACTGACCTGTTTTATCCTACCACATCCCAATTTTTCGCAAACCAATATCTTGGAATGGAAACAAAAATTGAAATAGAATTAATAATGATAGCATAAAGGCAGCGCCCTTCAAGTGCTACATAAAAAACCAATAGGAAATCATGATTTTTCACCTCAAAAAACTCACGGAGAAATAAATTATTGCGAAAATTCAAATTTTTTTACAAATTAATTGGAAAAATAATCGAAAATAAAATTTAAATATCCACCCCTGTATCTCCGGATAGAGGCCAGCGACAGCAAAGAATTTTTTTCTACGAGAGTGCGGGAAATGGCTCTTTCCACATTATTTTCTGTATGGAAAGGCATTTTTCCCACACCAGTGTGAGAAGAGTTTTCCCGAGTGTGGGAAGAGTTTTCCCGAGTGTGGGAAGAGATTCCCGAGTGTGGGAAGAGATTCCCGAGTGTGGGAAAAGTTCACTGTGACAACGAATTATTATATTGACGATTCAACCAGGTTACCGAATGGTTTCTATGACAACAAGTTTTCATGTGACGATCACTCGGACAACGAATAGATTATATTGTTGATTCACCCAGGTTACCGATGATTTCTATGGCCACACGCTTTTATTGACATTCGAATTTTACATTTTCGTCAAATTGTGTATTGTTTAAAATACGTAACAAAAATCAGAATGGAACACGATATTCCTCAAGAAATTTTGGATTGTGCTGACGCAGCTTCTTTAGAAACTTTGCCGAAGAAATCCTCAGCTAGATACCAACATGAATATTCCCTTTTTAACGATTGGTGCCACAAAAAAAACGTTTATACATGGGACAAAGAAGAGGTTTACCTAGCATATTTTGCAGAACTTATGAAGAAGTTGAAGCCGTCCACAATATGGTGCAGATATTCTATGTTGAAAACGATGATAAAGCTGAAGAGAAATGTGGACATCACCAAATTTTACAAGGTAATTGCCTTTATTAAACAAAAAAATACGGGCTGTACACCTAAGAAGTCTAGAACGTTGACCAAGGAAGATATTGCCAAATTTTTATCCGAAGCTCCGGACAACATATATTTGCTTTACAAAATGGTGGCCATATTTGGAATCGCTGGAGCTTGCCGACGCCAAGAGCTAACCAATTTATCCTTGGACAATATCGAAGACAAAACAGACATCTTGGTCGTCAAAATACCAGACACCAAGACACATGTAACACGAACATTTGTTGTTTCCGGTGGAACATACATGAAGTACTATAGACAATATATAGACCTGCGTCCATCAAATACTACCCATCAAAGGTTTTTCATAAATTATCAATATGGTAAATGTACAGTGCAATGCGTAGGAATAAATAAAATTGGGAAAATTCCTTCCGATATAGCCGCATTCCTTAAGCTTCCAAATCCTGAAGAGTTTACCGGACATTGCTTTCGGAGGTCCTCCGCAACTTTATTGGCCAATTCTTCTGGAACAGATATTATGGATCTAAAACGACACGGAGGTTGGAAATCTTCAACGGTTGCGGAAAGTTACATAGATGAATCAGTGGCACATAAATTGGAAATTGCTAAAAAAATTTCAACGGATAATGTTTCACAAAATAATACCATACATCAAATCGAGTCGACCACATGTCTGCAGCCGGCAGCTAAAGCTACTACTTCCAACGACACCATAAATGCTGCTGTGTCTGATGATGTACCATCTTGCTCAAACCGTTTGTTTGATTTAACTTCAATCTTAAATGTGCAACATATGAATAATTGTACTTTTAATATAAATTATCATAAGTAACATTTTTGATTGCATTTTTGAAATAAAATTGTTTTCAGTTTTCATAACGTAATCCATTTCCATTATAAATACTTATATGCTTTAATAAAATTTTCATTTTGACTTCTGTACACTCGCATTTTATTAAAAAAAAAAGTGACATCACTGTGATAACGAATAATTATATTGTTTATTCACCCAGGTTACCGATGGTTTTGTCAAATTGTGTATTATTGTTTCAAATAAATAACATACATTTCACATATAACAATGATAGTTATGTTTTCGCATAAGTAATCGCCTTCATATAAGCTCGTAGAAAAAATATGGTTCCTAACACTTGCGGGAAGAAATTATGACAATCACTATATTCTGACAACGAATAAGTTATACTGTTGATCTACCCAGGTTACCGATGGTTTTGTCAAGTTATTGTTTCAAATAAATAAATTTCACATTATAACATTAATCTGATATTCTTTTTTCAATAAGCTCGTAGAAAAAATATCGTTCCTAACACTTGTGGGAAGAAATTTCCAACACTCGAGTGCTACGCACTCTCGTGTCGGAATTTTCTCTTCCCACACTTGTTAGGAAAATAGCTATATTGAAGTAAAAACATTAATTTGGTTCTTGGGTCGGACTAATGACCCCTGATATTTTCGACATTTTTTTCCTAGAATTCAATAACTGTATTTGAATTTAATATTTGCATTTATTTTATTTTTTGATTTATTAAAAATCAATCTTTCCATCGAGGCTCCTATTCTTTCGGCAAGGAGACTTTTTTTTATCAAGAATGACTTTCTGTCGTATCTTTGAATTTTTGGTCCATTTAACCTCTTGTTTTGTCATAAATTCAACCATATTTATTGATGCAGGACTGCAGTTCCGGAACACTGCGTTGTTGATTTTTTAAATCCCTGACATATTGTCCATTTTGGTGTTGAAGTTTTGGTACTACTGGTACCAATAACGTGGGTACTTCAAAAATCTAATAATCTGAAGAAGAATTGTCTTTACATGATATTCTTCGTAGAGCGCATCTTTTGTCGCGCTAGATGATTTTCGGAGGGCATGACAGAATTTCATAAAATTTTGACATATTCCAATTTGAATTTCGATAGTTTTTCAACTATCTACCCTCGATTCTCTTTTTCCATTTCATTTCATTTCTTCT
This sequence comes from Orchestes rusci, assembly GCA_958502075.1. Classification (NCBI taxonomy): domain Eukaryota; kingdom Metazoa; phylum Arthropoda; class Insecta; order Coleoptera; family Curculionidae; genus Orchestes; species Orchestes rusci. Next base: position 90,848,284 of record OY293303.1, read on the forward strand.
TCGAGATCAAGAAATTTCAAGAATCTCGAATCGAGATCGAGAAATTGCTGTTGAGAAAAACGTAGAGACCAGAGATTACTATTTTCTTGTCTCGACAATCGAGACAAGACGAGAAATTGCCCTCGAGACGAGAATTCTCGTCTTGATGAAACCCCAAGTTTCATAGATTCTGTATTGTAACGATTTGATATAGCCAGTAGAACTCCGCCACCACGAGATGCCTCAATCATGTTGATTTTTCTGACTGAACTATAAGTTATATAAGAGCTTGGGAAAAGTTCTGGGCTTGAAATATCCGGCTGGAGCCATGTTTCGCTGATTGCAATAAGGTCATAGGATTGAGCAGCGACTGCGCAGATAAATTCGTGAGTTTTGCTCCTAAGAACCCTAGCATTTTGGTAATAACAGCTCAACATCGCTTCAGCTTTTGGAGCAGGGGCTGTTACTTTTTTGAAACAATGGTGGGTGTTCCTCTGATATACCTTGTCACAAGATTCTCTTTATCTTTTTCTCTACGTTGTTTGCGGTCCTCCTTCATTTTGTTTGGAATGCCCAATTGAGTCGGAGTGAGATTAGCTTCGGCATACACTTTATGGGACGCCAGAAATTTCGAACGATTTTTCAGTACCGATTGAACATCAAGTTCATTTGTCATAGTGATCTTGAGTGGAGTGTATCCGTTTCGGTTTGGTTCACCTATTCTAGCGACACGTGATATTCTCACCGACATATCGAGAATGTTTTTTAGAATATCAGACACTTGCTTCTCATCTGTTCCTTGTGATTCTATTCCCATATTAAAAAGCATGATATTGTTTGATCGTTTCTGTCGATCAACCATTTCCTGCATCAGAGAGTCCTTGAATCTACCTTCAAGTATCTGTGGATCAGAAGACGATGTTTTAACACTAAAGCGATTCAGAGCACTTCTAAAAGGAATCCTTTACGAGAAAGCATACTACAGCCTGGAAGAATTTTTAGTTGACACTTTTTAATTAGGTATAAGTCTTTGTTCTTGTAACTTTTATTCTTGTACATGTTTGACTAACGTTATGTTATTTATTTAATGTTTAAAGTCAAGCATTTGTTTCTTTATTTCTTTTTACTCACTTATGTTCCTTGTACATGTTATTCTTAATTTTACTTTCTTTTGTTATAGTCATTAAGTGATGCTTTGTCAACAAATGTGAAACATTTAGGACAATAAAGTATATTTTGATTTGATTTGATTTTGATTATGCGCCAGTAATCCATCAAGCTTCTTATCAATACATCAGAGAGTCCTTGAATTTACCTTCAAGTATCTGTGGATAAGAAGACGATGTTTTATGCGCCAGTAATCCATCAAGCTTCTTATCAATACTATCTTTTAATGATGGGAACGACATTTCCAGAGTTGCTACCTTCTTTTGGAGTACTGGTAACAGTCCTTCCTGACAAGACTCACGAAAGAACTTCAAACTCCTCTTACTTTTGAGCTCAATCACTCTGATCTCTGTACTTGTTAGATCAGTGCAGCTATGATGAAATCTCAGTCTACAACCATCACAATCAGCATATTTTGCGTCAATTATCTCGTTGTCGCATTTGAAACAATCATTGTTCTTTACCATCATTCGGTAAGTAAGACAACTGAGGCTATTAGATGGTCTAAAGTCAGCCAAAGAAAACAGAGCGGTCAAACCCACCTACTCAATTCAGCAGGAAAAGATTGCTTCAATTATCAACATTCGATTACGCGGCAACAGCGAAAAGCCATACGGATCGGCACCCTGCCTGAGAACGGTGGTTCGACAGTAAAATGCGTATAGGGTCCAAAGTTCAATTTTGAAAATGCCTGAAGTGTAATGTTCGAAAATCTGTTATATTTGATGAAAATTGAAGGTTTCACGCCTCACCCGCAGCTTATGTAAGCTTTTTATATGTAGATTTATGAGTCCTCTTTAATTTATGAAACACATATATACTGCAGATATTCGATAGTTTCGTGAAAGCAGATTCAAAACAAAACAACAAAAAAAGATGCTGTCATCGGAGGAAGATGCAAATTTGCAGGGTCATCTTAAATAATATTTTCAATTAATCTGCAGCTTTGCAGGGATGTAATATCTTTTCCATGACCAAAATATCGCAACGCCGCGCCAATTTGAAATTTCAACCACATGCCGACTTGAAGGCCTGTTGCAAAATGAAGAGTGCGTTGCGTACAAGGAAGTGTTCATTTGCAATTAGATTTCAACCATGTTTAATTTTTCTAGAGTCCATTTTTGGCAAAATATCATTATTTTACTAAAAAAATATGGATGCAGTCATCGGAGAGGGTTGCAAATCTACAGAGTCATCCATGACAATGTTAGTAAGAAATATGCAGGTTTGCAACCATGTTAAATTTATTATGGCAGAACTGTATGCATAAATGTTGATAAACGATAATTACTGTTTTTGCCAGAATTTTTTATAGCTGAAATATTGTCAGTATGTCTTAAAAAATACAATTGAGCTTTTATGCAATTTGCAGCAATGTTATTTTTTTATGCACGAGTTATTGGTTTTTTTTTTATTTTCGGCGTCTTAACAATGTTGCCGACCTTGAAAATAGTTGCAAAATTTTATTGTTTCACTACCTTTGGTATTTAATGACGTGACAAAGTTTTGACGATGTATGAATGATTGTTAAATTTTTCTCCCATTGACTGGCCTATAGCATGTCTACCTCTGTCCATGATTTGGCTTTTACTAGCATCAGTGAATCGTCAGCATAACAAATAACGGAGCTGTTTTCAGATGGTAAAATCGTTGTGAGGTTCTTCACATAAATTGAAAATCCCAAAGGTCCAAATTCATCTTCATCAAATTTTCATATCTCCATAGATGATGCCGCTAGTATATGGGTCCAATCTACAGGGTGTCTCACGGTGACCGTCCATTAGAATATTTCGGGAAATAAAGCAATTGGGATTTTGAAAATTTGTATGGTGAGATATTCATAGATGTTCTTCTCAAATGAAATAAAAGCAACGTCGCACGACTTCCGGTTATACCGGAAGTAGGTGTCAACTCGCTTATTTTAAATGGAACACCTTATATATTATTACATTTTTGGATTCTACGTAAAATTCTAGGCAGATTTTATGTATCATGTCCTTTACCTAAGTATGAGCGTTTTTGAAATATTTTAGTTTTTATGTCAAAAATGACGTTTGAAGGCTCCTATTTAAATGTGAATTTCACCTATAAGAAAGCCTTCATTATTTAATTTGTATTGGATTTCTTGTTGAAAAGGACCCACTTTAATAGATTTTTCACAGCAATATGAAAACTATTATTACAGGGTGGGCCAAAAATAAGATCAAACATTAAATTCTAAAAACGGCCAAAAATCTATTTTTTCAAATGGAAACCCCCAATTTTTATAATTTTATCTTATTGTGCATTAAAAATAAAGGTGAGTTTGTATGAGATTGTCCTCTCCAAAAATTCTTTTTTTTATTTTTTTTTTGAATTTTTGGAATGAACAATATTAGGTAAACTCACCCTTATTTTTAATGCACAATAAGATAAAATTATAAAAATTAGGTGTTTTCATTTGAAAAAATTGATTTTTGGCCGTTTTCTGAATTTAAATTTTGATCTTATTTTTGGCCCACCCTGTAATAATAGTTTTCATATTGCTGTGAAAAATCCATTAAAGTAGGTCCTTTTCAACAAAAAATCCAATACAAATTTAATAATGAGAGGCTTTCTCATAGGTGAAATTCACATTTAAATAGGAGCCTTCAAACGTCATTTTTGACATAAAAACTAAAATATTTCAAAAACGCTCATACTTAGGTATAGGACATGATCCATGAAATCTGCCTAGAATTTTACGTAGAATCCAAAAATGTAATAATATATAGGGTGTTCCATTTGAAACAAGCGAGTTGGCACCTACAAGTCGCGCAACGTAGCTATTATTTCATTTGAAGAGAGCATTTTCTTAAACCTCACCATACAAATTTTCAGAATTCCAATCGTTTTATTTCCCGAGATATTCTAATGGACGGTCCCGTGAGACATATTAATAGTATATTTATATTGACCCATATACATATATATTTCAAGTTGGTATTTTCCTTTTAACACAATAGAATGCAAGAAAATAAGAAAATTTTTGAAATAAAATTATGCCCGTAAATGCTTTGTTACCGAGATACAGGGTATTAAAGTTTCAAGAAAAAAATGCCTTTTATCATAACTTTTCTACCATAATGTTTCGTGTCGAATAACGTGAATAATCCTGTATATTCGGTATTTTTTTCATACCGTCGCGTCGCCCCGGAATGGAGTGTTTTTATCGGTAGATCGATTTCCGGTATTGGAAAAATTTGGAGCTGTCTAAATTTCACATATCGTAATGCCATAATTTGACAAGTATAATATGACAGTTCTCCCCGTATTAGCATAGTATAAATTTATACTATGGTATTCAAGGTAAGCGGGGCCCGTTACCTAACGACCGTTAGCGGCGGGATCATTACCGTAACCTTATTTGACGTCAAAAAATGGTCAAAATGTTTCTGTTATTTCTGTATTGCTGAGTTAGAGGTTGTTTTTTTTTGATTTTGTGTATTAACTATGATTAGGGAGTATGCATAGGAGCATAGGTAATGAGAAAAAAAAAGGCGAAGACGATTGGGTTTTCTCAGGCAGGACGATGAAATTTTACCTCTGCAAGCAGTTGTGGCAATTAATAAATATATCTCATCAAGTTTATAGTAATTGATATGTTTAATAGACCATATTATTCTGATCATCATAACAGTAATTTCAATTATTACTTCTATTTTTAATAATTTAAAAAAACATAGTTCAACAAGGAAAACTGGATCGGGAAAAAGTCAGGTCATATAGCACTCAACAGTGAACAAGATTGCTTATTGGGTGATTTGATCACGAGAACACAGAAATTACATTTAAAATACCGTGTCCACAACGTTGCCGTTTTATCGTAGCGTGAAACTTTCTGATCGGTATAGCGAATTCCGGTATACCGATTACAGACGGTATAACTACCGCCACATTCCAGTATAAAAGGCATACCGCTATATCCTTTTTCAGTATGAATACCGGAACATCGCAATACCGGTATCATACCGATATTATCAATACCAAATATGGGTTTAAAACTCTTCATGCCGCATACTGTTAGAAGATATGAGACCGTAGTGTTTTTCACAATCGGTATAGCGAATTCCGGTACACTGATTATACAGACGGTCTGATTACCGGCACATTCCGGTATAACAGGTTTATCGCTATACTTTTTTTCGGTATGAATACCGTAATGCCGGTATGATACCGATATTTTTCAATACCGAATACCGGTGTACAATTTCTCGTACCGCACAGGCCTAGTACAGGGTGTCCCAAAAAGTCTGTAACAATCTAAACTTGTATTTTTTAAATGGAACACCCTGTGTGTAAGAATTCTAATCATTTCTTCCACCTCATACGATCATTTTGATATGAGGATTGAGGCGATCAAAGTTGAAAAAGGGCTCATAGTTGGGCCATTTTTTAAGCAAAATTGAAAAAAGTATCAAACAACCAACAGACCCATAAAACATCACTTATCCTTGAACTCATTGATCACATACACTTTGAATAAAATTATTTGTTAATATACAGGGTGGTCAAGCTTTGTAAACACGACCTGTACACAATTTTTTCAAATTGAATACCCTGTATATTATATTTCCATCTTGAAGATAACATCATACGCTTTTTAAAAACACCATACATCATACCTTCCTGATCAATAGTTTTTTCGGAAATCGCCCGCGAATACAAAGTTTCCTCATTGTACTACAAATCATCACCCAGTTTCTAGAACTATAGGTGGCCATGCAAGAAACCATGACATCAGGAATCAGTTGAATAATAATTTAGCAATTAATTAATCAATTAGCAAGTGGGTATCCAAAAGTTTTCTTTTTAATTCAACGTATTGTGGCACTGACACTTAACTTGAAAATAATGGATCATGCTTGATTATACCACCGAACAAGTAACTATCAGAAGGCTCACTCTTCACTCTATTGCGTAGCAGTATCAGAAGACAACCGGCCGAGCCATTCGGGAGCACATCGTTTTCGAAGCACAGAACATATGTGCCCGATATTTGAAAATCATGAGTTAACAGCGCTTCTTATAGTAAACTGATAACGTCGTTGAACAGACTGGCATTCTCGTACCGGGTGGACGGGGTATGGTGTTGGGCACTGTTGAGAACTTTGGCAATCCTCGGGTCGGTTTCGCGCGCTTGGCAGAGTGATCCTTCTTATTGTTATTTGTTCGGTGATTATACGTAGAAACTTTGACCAGTTATCAATATTTTGCTTCATTCGTGATATTGTCATGGCTCCAAAGCCACATAATTTTATAAACTGAGTAAATAATGATGAAACTTTTTATTCGCGGGTGATTTCTGAGAAAACCAATGATCAGAAAGGTATGATGTATGGTCTTTTTGAAAGCTAATTATGTTATCTTCAAGATGGGCATATAATATACAGGGTGTTCCATTTGAAAAAAATGTGTACAGGTCGTGTTTGCAAAACTTGACCACCTTGTATAATAACAAGTAATTCTATTCAAAATGTATGTGATTATTGTATTCAAGGATAAGTATTGTTTTATGGGTCAGTTGGTTTTTCGATACTTTTTTCTATTTCGCTTAAAAAATGGCCGAACTATGAGTCCTTTTCCAACTTTGATCGCCTTCCATTCCTTTATTATGAGTCTTAGACCCAACAAACCTTATAGCAAAATGATCGTATGAGATAGGAGACATAATTTGAATACTTATATACAGGGTGAGGGTATACTGCCGCGTGGTGTTTGTGTTGCTAGGTGTCTTCACCCAACACCACGCGGCCTTGAAGCCGTCACCTAGCTGGTCCCAAGCCCAGGAAAAAAGGAGGGGGACAGGAATGTCATGTGGGAGCTCGGGGACTAAAGCCGCGTCCTTCCTTCGCCGATGAGGCGGAATCCCAGTGATGCCGATCCGGTAAGTAGCGGCGTAACAACTAGGGTTTACGGCAATTTCCCTAGGCCGCCGTAGTTAGTACAGGGGCCCACTCTTATCTAGCCGATGTAGAGGGCTGCCCCATCAACCGGTGTAAAATCTCAACTCGGGTAGTAGTGCCAGGTGGCGCCTGGTCAGGACCCTGCTTCTCGAGTTGGGGGTGATACAACCGCGGCTGCCGGACTTCGTCACTGGTGCAAGCACATTCTTCCACGAAGCCGGGGTTGGAGCGGTGGAGGAAGCGAGTTCTAACATGACATCAAAACCAGACCACACCTACCTTCAACTGACCCTACCTTCATGTAGACCGACATACTTACGAACAACCCACCCCCCACACCTTTATCATGGAAAACGACAAAGACTCTTTTTCAGGTAAAAAATCGCCAACAAGCAGTTTAGAGGGCAATCCTGGCCCCAAGAGTCCAAGCGCCACTGAAATGGATGTGACCCCACCCATGGAAGAGGCGCCCTCAGTCGTCTCGGCAATCGACCCCGGGACTGAGCAAGCTGAACTACCAGGGGCTCATGCTCCAGGCAGTAGCAGCTCAATGGCGTCCGGCGCTTCAGGGGCTCTTGCTCCAGATGCTCGTCCGGCTCTCACGCCAGAGCAGCTGCAACAGCTGAAGCTCAAAAAGAAGCTGCGGAAAAACCGCAAACGGACCAAGAAGCGTCGTGAGGAGCGTAGGCGGAAAAGAGAGGAACTGCAGGCTGGCACCGGCCAGCAGACCACCTCCCTTGCTACCAACGCTCCAACGGCGGATGGTCAGAATCCTTCTGGTCCCGCAAGGGCTGAGAGATCTACCATCAAGAAGGCCCATAGGAGAGGCCCGACATCAAGGGATGCCAGAAGGGTAGCTAAGCAGCTTACGCCCATCAATCTCCCGGAGGGCCCAGCATCCACCAGGGAAGACCCAGAGCCCACCCCACCCAGGGTCCCGGCAGATGGGAAGAAGAGGGTCAGGAGTGACAAGTCCACGCCTGACAGAAGAACGAAGAGATCCAGAGGGGGTGCTTCTTCGGCGGTTAGCCGCGGCGGTCAGCCGGGTAGGTCACCTCTTCTGAGGAGTTGCCCAGTATCGGCGCCGGCGTCTGCTGAGGGCCCCTCGACTGGCTCTTACCGCTCGGCAGTCGGAAGGGCTAATGAGGTCGTCATCCTCCCCGAGGGAGACGACTTCACGGTGCACCCAGAGGAAGCGGGAGCAATCAGGAGTCACCTCATCGAGAAGATGAGGTTGACCATGGCGGGTTCCTCACAAGACTCCCGAGGTCACGAACTCCGCTTTCGGAACTCTGGGTTACAGAAAAATGGCTGGTTCCTGGTCACGGCGGAGGACGAGGTCTCGCGAGACTGGCTGCTAACGGAAAGTCCGCAGCTAGTCAGGGGAGACCGAACCTTCAGGGCATACCGTGCCGCTGACGCTCCTCGTCCGGTGAAGGTTAGTTTGGGTTACCCCTGATGGGATATTTCCGGCGTTGATGCAGAGAGCCGAGCCTCTGCTAAAACCAACACTTATATCCATCTTCCGAGCCAGCATCGCCTTGGGACACGTCCCAGATCGATGGAAAACCGCTAAGGTGGTATTCAATTCAAAGGTTGGTAAGGAAGACTACGGACTACCAAAATCCCACAGGCCAATCAGTTTGACATCTTTCCAAATGAAAACACTAGAAAAGATGATCGATAGGTATTTGACGGAGGAGATTCTTTTGAGATCTCCAATTCACAGGAACCAGCACGCCTACTGCAAGGGTAAGAGTACGGACTCGGCTCTACATGCCGTAGTGCAACTAGCTGAAAGGACTCTAAACGACAAAGAGGCCGCCTTGACCCTGTTCTTTGACGTAGAAGGAGCATTCGATAAGGCTAAAACGAACGTCATCTGCGAGTCCCTTACGGCCAGGGGAACCCCGGCCTCCCTGGTGAGTTGGGTTCGGTCTGCTCTTCGGGACCGCCAGGTGAAAACGTCACTAGGAGACTGCCATGTAGAGGCAGACGTGCAAGGAGGTTGCCCCCAAGGCAGCTGCCTCTCACCCAGGCTTTGGTGTCTGATAATGGACAGTCTCCTGACTAGACTGGAGTTGGAGGGCTTTTATGCGCAGGCCTACGCCGACGATGGCCTTATACTCGTGAGAGGTAAACATCTGGAAATTGTCTGCGAGCGTATGGGGTCAGCGTGTAAAATTCTGGAGGTATGGTGTGAAGAGATGGGGCTCTCAGTGAATCCCACAAAAACGGAGCTTATCCTCTTTACAAACAGGAGGAATCTCAATAAGTTCAAACCACCCACTCTGTACAAGATGCCGCTAGCACTGAAACAGGAGGTCAAGTACCTCGGGGTGGTCTTAGACAGTAAGCTAACGTGGAAACCCCATATTGAAAAGACAGTTAAAAAGGGCATAGCCACAATGTGGATGCTGCGCCGAGCGGTGGGTAGGCGGTGGGGCCTAAAACCACACGTCGTTCACTGGCTTTATCGAGCCGTGATCAGACCGAGGATCTCATACGGAGCCGTGGTCTGGTGGCCGGCCACCAAGAAAGCCACTAACGAAATCAGACTAACCAGACTTCAAAGGATGGCCTGTCTAAGCATAACCGGTGCAATGAGGACTACACCAGGAGCTGCACTGAACATTCTCCTTGCGCTGCCAGAACTGGCAATCTGGATAAAGAGGGAAGCGATGGCAGCATACATAAGGATGTCAGCTCAGGAAGTATGGAAGGATAGAGGCACAGAGGTTGGCCACACTAGATTAGCTTCTATTGTGAGGCGTGAGATACCGCTACTGGCGGCGGGACTGATAGCCACGAATGGAAGACTCAGACTTCACAGAAGTTTTGAGGTACACCTTCCTTCCAGGGACGAGTGGCGGACCACGCTGCCAGAAACACCAGGTAGCACGCAGATCTGGTTCACCGACGGCTCAAAGGCCAACTCTAAGGCTACAGGAGCCGGAGTATACAGACAAGACAGGAATGCCGGGGAGGCTTTCCCTCTCGGAAAGCTCACCACGGTCTTCCAAGCAGAGGTTTTTGCTATCCTGGAGGTAGCAACTAGGGAAGAGGTTCAAAGGGGAACAGAAGATAACATGATTATCCATTCTGACAGTCAAGCGGCACTGAGAGCATCATGCAAGCCAAGGATCAGCTGCCCGCTGGTTCAAGAATGCAGTGATGCTCTGCACGCCCTAGGCGAGAGCAAGAAGGTCAAACTGGTTTGGGTACCGGGACATATGGGCATTTTCGGTAACGAACGCGCGGACGAGCTAGCCAGACTAGGCTCGTCATCACCCCAGCCCGGTCCAGAACCATACCTGGGCCTGAGTAAACGACTGATCTCCGAGGCCCTGAATGAGTGGGCTTGGGAGAACACAGTCAAAAACTGGAGGAATAACACGACTTGTAGGCAAGCCAGAGAGATAATCACACATCCCAACAAACCAAGGACGGCCCAATTGCTGAACAAGGGTAGGAAGGCACTGAGCATCATCGTAGGCATTTTGACAGGACACTGCAAGCTCAACCGACACTTGCATTTACTAGGAATAGGCGAATCACCCCTATGTCCCTACTGTAGAAGGGCGGAGGAAACCTCCTACCATCTACTGGGAGTCTGTGATAGGTGGGGTCGCCTGAGGAGGAGGGTCCTAGGAGCGGCAACCATTCCTCGGGTGGAGTTGAGGGACCTGAGCTGGGATGACCTGCTCCGCTTCACAACGAAGACAGGACGACTGGAGTGAAGAGGGTTGGAAGCACGGGGTTGGCGAAAAGGGCCACTAGGCCTACTCGCCGGGCTTTTGTCCCCCCACCCTTACCATTACCATTACCATTATATACAGGGTGTTTCATTAAAAAAAAATACAAGTTTAATTCGCCACAAATTTTTTGGGACTGTACTATGACTATATTTTTAAAGCAAAGTCTTCTTGACCAACTATAATATTCACAGAAAAAAAATATTCAAATTCCTCACCATTTTTCCACAATCGTCTACCCCATCTTGGTTGCACCACCCAGTATATACAGGGTTCGCCATAGTATGTGGCCCATTAGAACATTTCGGAAAATAAATCGATTGCGATTCTGAAAATTTGTATGGTGAGATTTCCAATGATGCTCTCTCTTCAAATGAAATACTAGTGACGTTGGGCGACTTCCGGTTAATCCGGAATTAGGTGTCAACCCGCTTGTTTCAAGTGGAACACCCTATATATTATTACATTTTTGGATTCTACGTGAGATTCTAGGCAGATTTTATGCATCATGTCCCGTACATAAGTATAAGCTTTTTTAATATATTTTAGTTTTTATGTCAAAAATGACGTTTGTCGGCTGCTATTTCGGCTAAATTTTTCGAATAAGGAAGCCTTCATTATCTAATTCTAGATATTTTTCACAACATTTTGAAAACTATAAGTACGGGGTGACCCAAAAATAACGTCAAAATTTAAATCAAGAAAACTGCTAAAAATCAATTTTTTCAAAATGAAAACCCCAAATTTTATCATTTCATCTCATTGAGCATTGAAAGTAAAGGAGAGTTTGTGAAGATTGTCCATTTCAAAAATTCTTATTTTTTTTCTTTTAACTTTTGGAATGGACAATCTCTCACAAACTCCCCTTCATTTTTGATGTCCAATAAGATAAAATGATAAAATTTGAGGGTTTGCATTTGAAAAAAAAAATGATTTGTTTTTTTAATTTAAATTTTGACCTTATTTTTGGTAATCTGTAATAATAGTTTTCAAAATGTTGTGAGAAATCTTTTAAAGCAGGTCCTTTTCAACAAGTAATCCAAAACAAATTGATCAATGAGCCTCTTATACGAAAAATTTACATTCAAATAGAAGCCTACAAACGTCATTTTTAACATGAAAACTAAAATATTTCAAAAACGCTTCTACTTAGGTATAGGACTTGATACATGAAATCTGCCTAGAATTTTACGTAGAATCCAAAAATCCAATGATGAACAGGATGTTCGTTTTGAAACAGGCGAGTTGACACCTATTTCCGGTACAATACAAATTAAACAACAAAGGCATTCTCATGCGAAAATTTTTCATTAAAATAAGAACCTATAGACGTCACATTTGACATAAAAACTCATATATTTCAAAAATAATAATAGGGTTTTCCATTTGAAACAAGCGACCTACTTCCGGTATAACCAGAAGTCGCGCAACGTCAGGACCGCAATTCTTGACATCATTCGCATGCACGCGTATGCGATCCTCTGCGAAGGGGATTTTTACGAATGGTGCAAGCGAATCATATTCTTGGCCGTCCTTTAAGATAAAACGTTCGCAAGTTCACAATTACGAGTGCGGCTGGATTCATTGCAATCATTTTCGAGTCATATGTGTCAATCTATTGTCAATGAATCAGCTGATACAAACATTTGTTTATTTGTTTGCATGACGTTGATGCTAGAACAAGTGCTAGACCTACAGAAAATGTAGCTTTTATTACCCACAACCACATCAGTAATGACGCACTCCTGATAAACAATTTGAAATTTTTGAACTCTGAATTATATGACGTCAAAGGTCTGTGAAGAGGTACCAAATTTTGATATTTCAGTCTGAGCGGGTCCGCAAATATTGAGGAGGGCCCGTCTTTGGGGTGCCGATGCATCGATGTAAAAATCACAATTTTGTCAAAAACTACCACCTCTATCTATGTAAACTGAGTATACCTTTTTCACCTCAAAATCCTTCAGGTATTCCTATTCTAAAATCTGAATATTGAAAAAAGTATGCATTAAAATTTAAAGTTCAAATTCTGATTCAGCATTGAAAGTTTATACGATCTATTAAATCGCATGATTTTTGTATGAACGATTTTTTACCTGTGTTTGGAAAATACCCTGTGAACTCAAGATTTTCAATGTTCGCGAAAAGCTCCAATCAACATGATCTCGAGTTCAGCAAACGCTGAAAAAATAAATAAGTCTTGCGAACACTATGCTGTTCGATGCGAGCGAGAAAATCCGCTCGTTGTCAAATTTGAGTACTCGTTCATGAGACGAGTTCGCAAGAATGACTTGCGATTGATTTCGATAGCGGCACGAATGATCTTGATCGATACGATCAGTCAAGAATCGGGCCCCAGTATTATTTCATTTGAAAAGAGCATCTCCGAAAATATCTCTAAACAAATTTTCAAAATCCCAATCGCTTCATTTCCCGAAATATTCTAATGGGCCACTTACTTTGGCGAACCCTGTATATACCTTGTACACTTCTCATATCAAAAGAGATAAGAAGCCTTACATGAGCTCCTTTTTTTGGAAATGTTGTGTTCTATTCTATTATTACTAAAATTATTCAAAAATATTCAATAAGGCAGGAATTCCAATTTTCCCCACCTAACTGAAATCCAAACCTAAGAATCAAAAACTGACCATTGTTACCAAATGTACCAGAACGAAATGATCCCACCTTTTGCAACAACTGTGGACTCAGATAATAACATTCGTTTCGTTTCCTCTATTCGATAAGCAGGAGGGATATTGTGGTTTAGGCAATTTATATTTTCGAATGACTTGAAATCTTATGCAGGGTATCCCAGATCAACTTGGTACTAGTTATACAGCAAATGGAGGAACCATAAATAAGAAGTTTGAGATAGGAAACCCATGGCTGGAAGTTTTTTTTTTTTGCGAAAAAAATGAATATCTGAATTTCGAATGGAACACTACCATTTAGTATTTGAACTCTGAAAATTTTATCAAAATCGGTTGAGCGGTTTTCAAAATAAATTCAGATATCAATTTTTTTTAAAAACCCCTATATCTAGGAAATGGGGCACCTCCGGCCATGGTTTCTCCATCTTAAACTTCTTATTCATGGTTCCGCTATTTGCTGTAAAAGTAGTGACCAGTTGCTCTGGGACACCCCGTATACGTATTTTGATCCAATATTTGAAAGTCATCAGCAAAAACATCTTTTCAAAATACCCAAAAATATAGTAAGTGAACAAAACAGACAAAGCAAACTTCACTAAACACCCGGGGGTGTGACCCAACTACAAACCGTGACGTCATCATCTTTGCGATTGAATCTACCGGTTGAACTTTATTGCCTTCGACCAGTGACGGCAAAAAACTGATCAGAGTATCAGAGGCTTGCAGCATTCTCAAGCTTGTTTTTTTTTTGTTTGGTTTGAGTTTTAATAGATAAACGCATTTCATTCAAGATTTAATCCAGAACGGTTTATCCTTTTTTTCCCTTGTTGATTGTGTAAATACACTGATTGTGTAAACACACTGACAATAATTTGCCAAAAATTGAATCATTCATGTTGATGAACTTCATTGTACAATATCCCGACTTTGTTGGTGTTGAAACAAGAGGAATTAAAATTGAAAAGTGAGGGTTAATATACGTAGTGTGAAGTGTAACGGCATTCAATAACTGAACAACTGAAGGAACATGGAAAGAATATACCATCGCACTATTTGGTACTCTTTTGACTTCACGTTCATTTCTTGATTATATCAATCACAACAATACTTCGTTATTCCAATTTTTTAAAGATTTCATGTATTGACTTGACCATACTCCAAAAAAGTAATTACTATTGACGATTATTATATGAGCGTGGTGACCGCCTATAAATAGCATGTAAACGCTAATTGAAATTACCTATTATGAGTTTAATATCAGGTCGTAGTAATTCATTGAAAAAAATATTTAGATAATTTACGGAAAAACATATGGTTTACTCAGAATTGAATATGCGTGTTGCGAGTAGTTATTAGTTTTTGTGCCGGCACGGCTGTGAGAGGGGTATTTTACAAAAATACTGTAAGTGTATTTGTATTTGAATCCGACACAATATTTCGTTGTTATTTCATTATATTATGATCAAGATAAGGTATTGTATTTAATTAGCGAGTACCTAGTGTTTTGAAAAATCTACCTTGGATTAAACAACATAGAGCGTCAATAAGATTCCAAAAGTTTTCAATTTTTCTCAATAGAGGAAAAAGTTCGAAATACACACACTGCAATGGCCTTGAGCTATTTTCGTACTGCAATTGATGTTAATCAAATATGCACAAATCGTTTTGTTATTAATATTACGGATTTCGAATGATAGGAACTGGAAAAAATTTTTTGCCATCGTCCAAATATTTTTGTTTTGCCAATTGTAGCACCTTTATGTGCAAAACCTTTATGAAGAATAAAATGAAATGCTTTTCCTAATTTTTATGTGCAGTTTGATGTCCCACAGTATAAGTGTCCACTGTCTTTTATCATGAATCGAAATCATCTGACTCGCGATCAAAAGTTACGAGCTATAGGAATTCTGGAAAACGGAGCTCGTCAGATTGACAATGCTGAAGGTTCACAAACATCGCAGAGTGCTATCTGGCGTTTGCGGGCGCTCTATCGTGAGCGTGGTCAGATTATGGAAAAAAACTGGCTTGGAAGCTGTTCTTGAAAATCTACAGGAAGTGCACAAATACAGGGGTTACTCTGTTATGATGTGGGCTGGCAGGAGACTGGAAGAAAAAGAGAATCTGGTTTTGTTGGAATTTTTAAAAGCCAGATGGTATATAGACTAGATTCTACGACCTGTAGTGTTCGCAATCCAGAGTTGTTGAACACAGATTAATTTCATGTTAATTCACGACAGGTTGTCGCCAGAATTATAAGGACATTTTTGAAAGAGCAACAAATTACTGTGTTGCAATATCCTGCTCAATCACCAGATCTTAATTCTATAAAGCATGCATAAGACATGCTCTAAAGAAGAGTCTTGCGTGAAAACGTTGCGTTGAAAACCGATCACAGCTCTTTGAGGTCTTGAGGGATGCACTACCTGAAAATCAATTGGAAAATTTGATCTTAAGTATGAGTAGAACGTGTCGCGTCGTTCAAAACGCAAAAGGAGGCTTGAGTTAAAAAAAAATTGTCATGGACACTTACTAACTGATGCCGATGTCTAGTATGATATTGTGTGTCAAAAACTTCACGCATTTTGTGTTTAATCCAAAATAAAATTAAATCTGATAAAAATATTGCTTAACCATTGCGATGCGCGTATTCGAATTCACATAAAAAATATTTTTTTCAAAAGAAGCGAGTTGAGGACGGTGAAAATGACACTTCATTTTTATATTGAATGCCGTGGCTCAGCGAACAATCATGGAGTTCTTTTGAAAAGTTATAGCTCACATAGTGTATGTAGCTCCTAACATATAATAAAACTGATCCTAAGAACTGAAAAAAGTGTAACACTGATATGGACATAAACCATACATTTTCACAGAACAGCATTAAACCACCTTGTGAATGGAATGAAACACGACAAGACAAAATCTGATCTCATATTCTCTGTGATCTGATCATTGTTTCTTCTGTTTGTTTTTCGTTTGCTGTGTGAAAGAGATTAGATTCCGCATCATATCACACCATGTTTAATATTCTTGATTCATGGTTTCTGCATTGAATCTTCAAATAGAAGCTACAGTGCTTTCTATGTTGTGTTGATCATTTTGCTACCAAACCAGATTAGAACATTGATCAAATTTATAAACTAGACTTTTTCATCATCATTTCATCCATCATGTTCCAATATTCAGTACATGTCTCAATTGATTCTTTACTCTCTTGGAACTACAGATACAATTCTCGTCCAATTGTCACAGATTATTTAATTTGAACATTCTCATGTAAGATCCCACGCAAAATTTCGCGTTTAAAATCTTGTTATTTTTTACGATATCTGCGATCGGTTGTATGTTTTATTTATTTCGTGAAACTTTATATTTTTCAGTGCTCTTGGCTCAAATGAGATGTATGGAAAATTATCATTTTACTAACTGATCATCTGCTGGAAAAATCTACGAAAAAGAACAGAAAATACAGATACCATCTTCTTTATTTCTTAAATACAGCTTATCAAAATAATGTGGGAAGAAAATGTTGGCTCTGTTGCAAGTAGATGTAACCCTGAGAAAAGTGTGGCTAGCTTGAGTTAGCATGTGCATGTGCGTGATGATAGATATTCTCAAACCGCATCAGAAAAACATCACGTGGCGAATCGGAAATAGCTGAAGTATTGCTTGGAATTGCAGTAGTAAAATATTCGATAAAATTATATAGCCTTGTAGAAGTTGACATAACATGAGTAGCGAATTTGATACGATAGCATCAGTAATCAGTTGACCATAACTGATTCAGTGCTGTTGAGTTGGGGCCAAATTCCTCAGTTTGAATCATAACGGAATTCCTCTCCTCGAAACTCCCAAAGATTCACCGAAGATATCCGAAAAGAACCAAAGACCTTTTCTTATTTTTCCAGAATTTATTTGAAGAGATAAATGAAGACGGATGACATATTTTCACGGCCACATTTTGTCTTTTTTCAAGACAGCGGTCGAAGTCAAAATTGAATCAAATTTTAGCAATCGTCAACCACTTTTTCTTTTCAAATAGCCATTTTTTTTAATTCAGGAGTTAGGATCCAAAAATCAATTGAAAAAATGGAATCAGTATTTGAAAAAGAGAAGCATCAACGTGAAAAGGTCGAAACGTGGCCATGAAAATGTTTTATTCAGTTTCGATTCAGAAAAAAATTGAAAATGGTTTCAAAAAAGAGGATCTCAATGATATTCATCAGATTCCGCAACTTTGACCCCATTATTGATCCAACCCAATTGTGTTATTATCATCAAGTCCATCCCAACATGTTTTCTCAATTATCATACAGCAACTTTGAGAACATTTTTTATTCACAAGCTTTTTTATAGATTATTTTTCCTTGTTCCGATACCTTACACGAACTTTATTCAAGTTCATTATCTCTATTTTTTCTTTGTGTCATAATTTATCTATATTTGATAAAATCTGTCCACCACTTAGGCCACCGTGTTTCTCCATAGCAATAATAAATTCCGTTTACCCCGATTTTGTAAAAGTGCATTGTCTGATGTGATGTGATGTGTGGTGATTATGCATTCTCAAACATGTCTTATGCATTCTCAAACATATCTTTTCATGTGAACGGGCCCTCGTCCTACTCCATTCTTATCAAGTTTCAAACTTTCCTTCAAAGAGCTACAATCACTCAAGTTCACTGTATGTCAATCATGAATTTGATTGGTGGAAGTCAATAAAAATTTGGTTATTTGATTGTTAATAGGTATATATAACCGCCGAGAAAATAGAGAGCAAAGGCTGAGAGAAAGCATAAATATTTTGTTAAACAAGTGCCTACTAAATTCCCGAAGCATGGGAGAATGCAGAAGTCATCTTGATGTACAAGATGGGAGAATAGCTCAGGAGACAACCAACCAATTAGCTTATTATTCTACTTGTATAAACTCCTCACAAAAATAGCTACCAACAGACTGACACAAAGAATGGATGCATACCAACCTCTACAACAGGCGAGATTCTCCAAAGGCTTCTGTACAATAGACCATCTGCAGAAAATACATATTCTTATCGAAAAAATCACGGTATATGATAGGTATACTACTCAAGAGTTCCAGGAACTAGTCTATACAACACAAAATATTTATCATTGATTCAAATTATTTGATCGCCGTTGAAGAAGGCCCTTTTTGAAATGACAAGCTCTTTTTGGAATCGACTTCAGTTCTCGCAGCAAATTCTCTTTTATGTCCTCTATGTTCCCTTGGGGTGTGCTAAGGGGGTAGGGACAGAAAAATGGCTTCCTCGCTCGGTAGATATCCTCCAGACCGAAACCCAGCACTGCATCTTTGGAAGCGAATTGAACCGTATCAAACATCCAACATTTTTTGCTCAGATATCACCTTAGCATCAAAAGCTGTTAAGAAAAATGAAGTAGACTCCAGGAGGTTCCTCATAAGGTCATGAAGAATAGCATGGAAGCTCTTTAGAGCAGAATGAGCCCCGGACCACAAAGGAATCGACGAGAGACTGAGGTTCAACGAAAAGGCCCATAGGACCCGAACCTCCAAAACTAATATGTCTCCCAAAAGCAATAGGTGTAGCCGAGGCGACTCAATCTAACTAACTAACTATCATCGAAAACCATCTTTTAAGTTTACTCTAACATTTGCATGCTTCACAAGGTGATTTGGATTTCCAAGACATTTCACCCAATGGTTAGTGAATAGCCAGTGTTGCTTCAATATTTTGAAACACTCTGTGGATTATACAGGTTGAAATAGACTTTTTCTGTTGTTAAAATATTGTACCTACACTCTACATTAACTCTTTGCAAATCAATGTCCGAGTCAACTTGATATGTATGTACATGGTTCTTCAAAGAAGATTTGACATTTTGTATCGGGTCATGTTTACATTGAGTCTTATGAAAAATACATACAGTGTGTTCCCGGATCGACGCATGAATAAGTGAAAAAGACAAAAAAATTATGAATTGGAATTTCATCTTCAGGGGTTCAGCCCTGCTTGGATAGAAACTAATTTGTGTCATAGTTTTATTTTCAAAAAATCAAGTATGTCTTGGAAATTAACCTGGAAGCTATTTAAGAAGTTGTTTAGAATAAAAAAAAGTTAGAATGCAAAATTTCAAAACACTCCGAATACTTGGATTTTTTGAATATATCAGAAAAGTTTATCACCAAAAACTCTTTAAAAGGTGAATTACCGATTTCGCAAATTAAAAACGAATTTTAGAATAAAAAAAAACAAAAACTAACTTGAAATAGTAAGATCAAATCAATGTTCATGCTATTTTGAAAACAGAATGAAAAAATACAAAATATCAAAGTGGGCGGAGTGTTTTGAAGTTTTGCGTTCTCATTCAGTTTTTCATTCTAAACAACTTTCTACAATAACATTTTGTCGTATCTCCGACAGAAGAAGCACTTTGACTGAACCCCAGAAGATGAAGTCTCAGTTTTCGTTTTCATCGTTTTCATCTATTCATGCGTCGATTCGGGGACACACTGTATATTGCTCATGTGTTGATTTTTTGACGCATTGTATTTTTTGTCGTTTGGTACACCAGGATGTCTATTCTTGGGTTTTGAGAGTAGATCACTAATTCTGTGGAATCAACTTAACATTTAGAAATTGATTCTACCAAATGATGTACTCTTTGGAATTTGGAGATTCCTTTTCCGTAATCCCTGAGCGCAATGACTCATTTTTTCATGATTACTGAATAACCGTCAATAAAAATTTTGTTAAAATGTATTAAATATTATTAGAGCAACCTTCATGTCATTCGCAATATCGGTTGAGGAATGAGAAAAAAGACATTTCCAGACGTTGCATCACTGACCTTTACGATTATTTATCCTTTAACTCGCATTTGAAAGCCCATCTTATACATTTTTATAACTAAGATATGGTCGTGAATAAATCGTTTCAAAAATACAGAGTGTTGATGTTTTACAAAACATTCAAACTTTTCCTTATGTTATGAAAACGCTTCTACCAATTCTGATACAAATTTCAGGGTATGGTACTGATGAGAAATTTTTATTTAAATGTTTGATATTTTTCTTTATATAAAGGCTTAAATAGCTATCCATTATACAGTTTGTCCGAGAATCCATTATTACTATGTGGATATTTCCGCAACGGCAAGAGCTACAGGTCCGTTCAAATGGAAAAAGTTTTGGGCATTTGAATAATCATTAAGAATCCGTATTGAGATTAAGGCCAACCGTTGAAGTTTAGTTTTTTTGAAGATTTTTCAGTCTTTGACTAAACAAAAAATAACGTGAAGTGAATCATTTTATTGAAAATTGAACGTAGTTTCCAAAAATCGAAAAACTCAGTAAGGCCGGCAGAAAACAAAAATAAAAAGTTTCTTACACCACCGTTCGCAATTATGTTATGCCATTGGCTCCTTTCCAAAAGGTGCCAAACCAATGGAAAAGTCTCAGTTGCATGCAAATATCTTACTCCACATCGCTAGTATTTGAAAAAAATGCAAATCAGGTTTTTCTCAATTTTACAAAAACTACCAAGCATAAAAATGTTTAATATTCTTCCATTCAACCGAGCGCAGCTTTAAGCCGCGTTCACATCAGTAAATATTTGCGTTGTGTTGTCCGGCATTTGGCACAATTATTTGCGTCGCATAGGTCTGCACCAATTTCACGTTGTGCGTCGTGCCACAAGTGGATGATGTTGATATGCAGATGTCCACACTAGAATAATTTGGCGGTGCAAATCACTTTGATCTCGAAAAAAAAACGGATCGCGTGAGTTGAATGTGGCCAACATTTTTGCGTATGCGGCGAACAAGTCTACACTAGCATAGATTTTCATCTGACACGCAAACTTGTGGCAGATGCTACACACAACGCAAATATTCACTGATGTGGACGCGGCCTTACCGTAACGGAAATCCCCATAGTGAGAATCGAATTGGGGACTTAATGTAAGTATATGTCCTTTATCTAAATCTCATATTTTATAGCTCATGAGATATTTAGAAATACATAATACAGGGTGTTTCAAAATTGAGTGCGAAGATTTTAGGAGCATATTGAAAAGCCCAAAATAAGGTTTTTTTTTTTCATATAAACATATGTTCTAACTTGCTTCGTTTTCGTGATACAGGTTGTGAAAGTTTTTAGAAAGAAAAACAGTTTCTTATTTATTACTCAAAAACCTTTTGGCTGATTTTGACAAAATTTGGCAAGCTTATTTGTTGCAATGAGGGTCTTTCCCTTGACGCCACTGGAACGAATGATTTTATCTCAATCACAAAAAGAAATGACTCTCATGACGACAAATAATCGTGTCAAATATTGTCAATATCAGCTATAAGGTTTTTGAGTAATTTATAAAAAACTGATTATTTCGAAAACTTTGACACCCTGTACCACGAAAACGAAGCAAGTTAGAACATATGTCTATATAAGAAAAAATATTTATTTTGGGATGGTAAGTATGTTCTTGAAATCTTCGTGCTCAATTTTGTTGGTACTTGGCAAAAATGAAGGAACTTGTCAGCGGTCTCGGGAATGTGGGAGGAGGTGCCAGTGGAATATTCAAACAAATTCTCAGTGATGCCCGCTATTTCGTCGGTGATAGGTTCCTGGACGTGATCAATACATCCTCATCCACTGGAGTGATCCCTAATCAATGTAAGACATCAATTGTGATCGCGGTGAAGAAGGTTCCAAATATCCAAAAACATTCCGAATTTCGACCCATAAATACCGCTCCTTTATTCATATAAAGGAGATCTCATGAAAGCTCTAGAACTGTCTGTTAAAGAACAACTGATAAAGCACTGTGATCTGTGATAAAAACAACATACTAGTTCCTAATCAATCCGGCTTCCGTGAACGTCATTCTTGTGAGTCCGTGATGGTTAGTATGTGTGATGATTTCCTCAAAGAAGTTGACTGTGGTAAATATGTGTGTTGCGTTAGTCACGACATTTTATTGGCCAAGCAAGAAAAAATGGGAATTCAGAGTACTGTGATGAAATGGTTCAGGTCATATATTAGTAGTAGAGCCCAAAGAGTTAGATTCAGGAACACTGTGTCTGAAGCAATGTATGTCCCATTTGGTGTACCACAGGGAACTGTTCTGGGGCCCCTGCTACTCTTGATAAATATAAATGACATGGTTCCAGTGGTTGAACAATGTAAAGTCACTTTATTCGCTGATGACACGATGGTGTATATAGTTAGCAAAGACAATATACATATGCAAAATGTAATGAACCAAGAACTGGATATACTATTCAATTGCCTGTCTAAGAATAAATAAAGTTTGAATACCAACAAGTGCAAATTCTGTATATACGGGAAAAAATTAGTCAAGTTGACATAGAAAATATAATCATTTTTATTCATTCTAAAAAACCTGCATATGAGAAAGAAACCAGATACTTGGATAATATACTATTCGATCCTGATTTGACAATTTGTTGCCATGCAGACTATGTTATGCGGAAATTTGCCAAAAAAGTTGGTTTCATCACAAGAATTGGGCGTAATTTGTCAATGTATACAAAAATGTTATTGTACAATGATAGCAGCACCCCACTTACAATTATGTTCGACCATTTTATATAATTTGCCTGGATAAAAGTTGGATCAATTGCAAAAAAAACAAAACAGAGCCTTGTGGGTTATTTTAAAATGTAATCGCTACACACCAATTGAATGTATGTTAAATCTCCTCAATATGTTGTCAGTTGAACAAAAAATTATTCACAATGTGTAGATATTTATATTTAAAATTAATTAAAAACTTTACCGTCCTATATCTGTGATAAAACGAAATATTTCAATGATGTACATAATTATAACCCCAGACAATGTGATGATTTTATATTGTAAACCAAGTACCACTCTAGTCGAATAGCAAACTTCCTACTGCATAGGGGTCTATATGAATTCAACGAACTACCTCCTGTGATAAGAAACTGTGAAAGTCTGAAACCCTTCAAATGTATTTTGAGGAAACATATTTTAAGCCATTTGTGATATACATCTTGTAACAGTATTTTATAGCTTTGTCTTGAGTCTGTTTGTTGTTTTCTACCTATACAATATTTTCCGTCATCTTTTTAAACTATTTTATATCAAATTGTACTTCCTACTCTATTGTACCTTTGTAGCTTTATGCTAACTAGAGATTATTATTATTATTATTATTGTTCTTATTGGTTAGTCTTACATTTTCTATGTGGTAAAAGTGAATGAGGGCTTTCGCAAAACTCACACTTTGTTGACTATTTCACGATTTTCCTTACTATCCGACATGTTTCTAGGATCACTGATTTTTGCATGTCCGTTATTGATTGGAGTGGTATATTCTGTTTCTTGAATCCTGCGGGTAACTTCGGTGGTATGAGGCCAGTGACTGAGATGACTACGGGGAGAATGAGGACTTCTTCCATTTTCCACATTGATTTTATTTCCTCAGCTAGGTCCGTGTATTTTCGTATTTTCTTGCTATAGTCTTCTGTATGTTGTGATCCAGAGGGTGTGCAATATCTATCAACGTTGTGATTTTGTTGATTTTGTCTATTAGTGTTATGTCTGGTCTATTGTTTATAGTTGTTTTATCGGTTATGATTCCTTGGTCCCAGTATATTTTATAATTTTGGTTCTCGTTGACTTGGTCTGGTGTGTATTTGTAGTACGGCTCTTCAATTGTTTTAATGTTATGTTTGTGGAGTAGGTATTCATGGAGGATCTTGGCTGTCAGATTGTGCCTGTTTAGGTATTCTGTCTGTGCTAAGCTAGGACATCCTGATGTTATGTGTTGTATCGTTTCGGGCATTGATTTACACATTCCACAGTTATCATTTCGTATGTTAGCTTTTGTGATATATTTTTGGTAATTTCTTGTCGGTACAACCTGGTCCTGTATGGAGTACATGAATTCTTTTGTTTCACCATACAGGTGTCCGAGTTCGATCCATTTGGTTGACAGCTGATGTTGTTTATCGAGGTCGTTCTTGAATCTGCCATGTAGTTTTTTGCTGTTCCATGTCTGTGTGATGTTTGTGAAGAATGTTTTCTTGTCTATCTGCTGTAGTTGTGTGTGTGTGCTGAGTGGTGTGTATCTTTTGTCTGCTTGTTTGATGGACGCGTGTAATGATGAGTTGCCTTCAAGCTAAAGTATCTTTGTAAGCTGTGTATTTGAATGTTGTGTGTTAATTCTATATTGAAGAGGCCTACTTCCTCCTTGTTTCCTAGGTAGGTATAATCTCTCTACAGCCGAGTTTGGATGTAGGGCTCTATTATCCAAGCGGATATTTCTTGTCAGTCTGTCTAGTGCTTGTACGTCTGTTATGGTCCACTCTATGACTCGGAATGAGTACGTTAATATCGGTATTGCCCAGGTATTTATGGCTTTGATTTTATTTTTTGCATTAAGTTGTGTATGCATGACTTTTCTTAATCTGTTCTTGTATTTGTTACGGTCTCTTTAATTTCTTCCGTTTAATGTGTGAGTGTTTCATTTACTAGTAAGTATTTGTATGTTTCGTTGTTAGGTAGTGTGGGGGATGATATGTTGTTAATTAGAGGCTCGATGTTGTTCGTTTTTGTTATTTTGCCTTTTTTCGCTATGATTGATGCGCATTTATCTAGTCCGAAGTTCATTCGTATGTCTTTAGAGAACGTGGCAGTGGTTTCTAATAGCGAGGATAGTTGATTTTCGTCCGGAGAATATAACTTTAGATCGTCCACGTAGAACAGGTGTGATATTTTGTAATCTTTTGTTGGACTGTATCCAATATTTGATTACTTTAAAAGGCTGCTTAGTGGGTTGAGTGCTAGGATAAACCATTTTGGGCTCCATGTGTCTCTTGGAATATTCCTCTTCTGATCTTTATGTTATTAGTTTCAAGATCTATTCGGGGTAGAGTGAGTATTAATTTTGTATCCCAATTTTTCATGGTTTGTTTCAGAAACCGTATGATGTTCACATCGATTTTATACATTTTTAAAATGCGAAGCAACCATGAATGAGGGATGGAGTCATAAGCTTTCTGATAGTCTATCCAGGCAACTGCTATGTTTCTGCCGTTTGCTTCTGCTTGCCTCGTTATCCCCTGACTATTATCAGTTGCTCTTTGCAGCCTTTCGCTCCTTTTGTACATCCTTTCTGTTCTTCATGTTCGATTTTTTGCTCTGTGATATGTTTTGTTACTTTTTCGGCTATCGTTTTTGTGATAATTTTGTAAATAGTGTTCAGGCATGTAATGGGTCTGTAGTTTTTAGGGTCGTCTGTGTTCTCGTTTTTAGGTTTGAGATATGTTATGCCATGTCTTAAGGATGGTGGGACTTCTGCTGGGTGGGTGATTACATGTTGGATTATTTGTGCCATTTTTCCATGTAGTGACGTCAGATGTTTCCAGAAATAATTATAAATATTATCTGGCACTGGTGCCTTCCAGTTTGGCAGCTTCTTTAGTATGAGTTCCAATTCATCCGTCGTTTTTTAATATGGTAGCATTGGCTCTACTGTCTCTGTTCTCTTTTGCTCTGTTTGGTCCACTTACCATTCTCGTGTTCCACTGGTTCTGACCATAGTGACTTCCAGTATTTTTCGACTTCTACCTGTTTTGGCACTCTAATATCTTGCCTCCTCGTTTGTTTGTTCCAAATTTTTGTAAAAATGCTTTTCGTTAGATGTGAAGTTTATGTTGTCTTGTTTCCTTTCATAAGAGGTGATGTACCTCTTCTATTTTTTACTTGATGCCATTAGTTTTTGTTTCAGTGTTATTATTAATTAATTATTTTTATTAGTATTATTATTATTATTATTCCTTTCAACACTGTATAGAATGCAAGAAAATAAGAACATTTTTCAAAAAAACTATGCCCTAAAATGCTTCGTTTTCGAGATACAGGTTTTATGTGCTACAAAATTTGTTACACTTTTTCTGACCAATAACTTACATTTTTTGTATTTAGAAAAAAAAACAGTGGCGTTCAAACAGGAATTGTATTGATTTTTTTTAAAGAAAAAAATAGTACGCCACTGCTTGTTCTTGAAATCAATATTTCTTTTGAAATACTCATTTACTTTGGAGTTGATTTGGTGTTCTGATATTTTTTTGTTCCATGAACGGTTTTTGTTTAAAGAAATAAAAGCCCGTTTGCTGCATGACAGAATCTCTAAAAGCTGATATGGTGTTTTGTATGTAAAATTCGTATTTTTCTAATTTGAATCAAAGTGAGGTCAATCGAATAGAATTATTATCATTATTACTTATTATGTAAGCAATTAAACTCACTTTAATACAAATTAGACAAAAACGAATTTTATATACAAAACACCTTATCAGATTTTACGTCCACCACGTCACAGAATACATTATCTATTTCTGTCTGGCTTATCGACTGTAATAACTCTCTCTCGAGAGAGAGACAGGGTTATTTAGCTCGAACATGCAGTAAAATTTGCGTTTTCTTTTTATTTATTTAGTATATCTTTGGGTATTTCAGTAAAAAAATTTCGCCGATGACTTTCAAATATTGCCTAGAATACGTATATAAATTGTCCATTACTTTTCCATGATTCTTCAATATAATCTAGAAGTTTGGACCAATTGAACGGAGACAATACGTTTAAAATGAGGAAGTGAACTGGATACCAGTTTATATGAAAATAGAGAAACTCTAAAATCTTCATTTATTTAGAAAAACTTTGTATCAATTTTGTTTTGTCTGTAGCTTTTGAGAAAAGGTATAGGCCAAAAATAAATTGATTCCCTTGACACTATGAGAGATTACTACTTGATTTAATTAATTTTAGACAAATTGGAATCATTGAATGGCAGCTTGTTCATTACTATAACACACGAAATGTAGCAAACTTCTTTGTAGTAATTAATTTGGTAACAAAAAACTTTTAGGATGGACTCACTCAATTCAAGAAACTCCCAAAATGAATCACGTATCCTAATATCGTAAGGAGATACCTGGTTGACCAATTGACCTGATTATGCTATACTACAGATTTATGTTGATTTTGTACCAACTGTTGGGTTACATACATTACTTTTATTGGTGGCCAACCCATCGATCGCGAGAGACCGGTAGCTGGCGAAGGAAATTCTGGTAGCTCCCAATATATTTTTACAGAAAGAGAGACAGAAATGGAAGTAATGCGCTTCTAAAGGATTTAACGTTGAAAGCACCAGCCTCATATATGAAATATTGGCTGGCATTTATTAATATAATATAATATTCAATTTTATGTATAGTGTTGCCTTGAAAGTGAAAAGCGTTTAGGTCAATCTATTCAAGTGAGTTTTTTTCTCCCATATGAAATTTATCAAGAAAAAATACCAGATGAACATAATATGAATAACTTTTATTTATTTCAAACTATACTGCAAACATCAATGAAATTAACACTACGTAAGAGTGTCAGCCCTATATGGAACCTATATTACAGCCACATGGGAGTTTTTTTTCCAAGATTTGCGATTGTGATTGACGTAGTTATGTTGAATGTTGTAGGTACTGGATATCAGTTTACCTATATCAGTAGTTATGAATTATTAGTGGAGTGTTTATACGAAGAGACACGGGATAACCGATCCAAGTCACATTTTTGGCAATTTTTGAGATAAGAACCGGTTATTGGTGAATCTTGAGGACTCAGATCGCACTCTCATTGTACGCATATTCTCAAACGCTATGATAAGGGACTTTAGATCGCTTTTTCATTGTACGCTTGTTTTTAAACGCGATGATAAACGACATGATCGGTTTTTTGATGCCTTACTGTGGACGAAATAAAAGTTCGTACGCTAAATTACCATTTGACGTGAGAATTCCGATTTTTGATATTTTAGACTTAGATCGTTTTTCGTGTTCTCTTCAATGTATATCAAAAATAACAATCAGTATAGTAAGGGAAGTTTCTCTGTCCAAATAATGTAAAAAAGAGGGTTTTCGTGGCGTAGGGACAGAACTGTCCCTACGCCACGAAAACCCCCTTCTTTTATCTGTATAGTATTTCTCTTCGATTGACTTACTTCGTGTACGACGAGGTAGCTCACTATTCAGGATGTTCCGAAATTAGACGCCAATATTTTAACCACGTATTCTACGCCCCAAAATAGAAATAAAGCTTCATATAAACTAGTATCCACAAACTCTTCGTTTTCAAGATACGGGGTGTTAAAGGTGAAGACCTGATGACGGTTTTTTGTAGATATTTTCGAAACCTGATAGGATAATTGAATAAAATTTGGTACAGTTACTGAACTTTTCCCCCTCTATCTAATGAACAAAAACTTAGTATTGTATAACCTTTATGATTGAGATATACAGGGACGTGTTTGACAAAAATTTTGAAATCTTTTTACACACTGATTTGTGTGAAAAATTTCGTGTGCATCTGGCTAGGTTATCCCGTTCTTTCGCTGAGATTTTCGGCATATGCAATTTTGTTTATAATAGGATTTTCAAATGCATTTTTCTCGAAAATGGTGCGTCCCAGAGAGGTAGAAGAAGAGCACCTTATCTATGTAAGAAACTATAGATTTTTGAATTCTCCAGGCAAAACTACTAAAAATCAACAACCAAAAAATTCAGGGCACAATTTTCGCAAGCCCATCCCTGTATTCCCTAGCCATGAAGGTAATACAATACTGAGTTTTCATTCATCAGATAGAGCGTAAAAAGGTTGGTGACTGTACAAAAATTTTCAAAATTATCTTCACATGTTTCGAAAATATTTACGAAAAACCGTCATCAGGTCTTCACCTTCAACACCCTGTTTCTTGAAAACAAAGAGCCTGTGGATACTAGTTTAAATGAAATTTCATTTTTATTTTGGAGTGTGGAATACGTGGTTGAAATATTGACGTCTAATTTCGGGACACCCTGTATACAGGGTGATTCATTAATATTGCGAAAAATTCGGGATGAGTTTCTCCGCTTCAAAATATGAACAAAACTTTTCATAAACATGTATCCGGAAATGCTTCGTTACAGAGCTACAGGGTGTTGAAATTTTATTTCAATTTTTGTTTTTTCTAGATAATATTTGAAACAATGTCGATCTTTTGATGAAAATTGGCGATTGAGGGTTTCTTATCATGAGAAATTCGAATTTCACCTTAGTATGGCTTTTACTTGCAGAAGGCGCTACCTACACGTATTTCACCTGTTATGAACAGCCATAACTTTTTTGGACGAACCTGTATTATATTTTCAAGTTGCAAAAATTATTTCTCTATCATTTTTATGCAGAAAATGTGAACTGGTGAGAAGTCGCTACGTGCAACTATTCTCGAGATATTTGGATTTGAAACAATTAATACATGGGATTGTGAAATAATGGCGAAGGTAACCTTCTAGAAGTTATAACATATTTCGTATGATTGCTTCATATTTTCAGTAAAAATGACATAAGTCGACTTATGTGTAATGTTATCGACAACTCTCATCCAAATATTATTTGAACAAAAACTGATTGAAACAATGAAAAAAAAAAAAAAAAAATAAGAAAATTGACACCCTATAGGTCTGTGACGAATCATTTGCGGACACATGTTTATAGGAAATCTTCTTCTTATTTTCAAGCAGGCAAACTCATCCTGTATTTTTGGCACTTATCAATGGAACACCGTGCTTGGCCATAGTTTCATTCTCACATGTACCTAATCATTATTTCAAATCGAAATATCTCGAGAAAGGTTGCACGTAGCAAACTTCTAACAAGTATACATTTTTTGCGTAGAGGTAAAAAAAATCTTTTTTTTTTAGTTAAAAATATAATACAGGGACGTCCAAGAAAGTTATGGCTGTTCATATCCTGAAAAGTATCTGTAGGTAGCTTCCTCTACAAGTTAGAGGCATGACATCATCAAATTCGAATTTCACATGGTAAGAAACCCCTAAATACCAATTTTCATCAAAATAATATTTGAACTTATGTCGATAAGTTCAAATATTATTTAGAAAAAATAAAAATGAAAATCAAATTTCAACACCTTGTAGCTCTGTATCGAAGCATTTGCGGATACATGTTTAAAGAAAGTTTTCTTCTTGTTTTAAAGCAGAATTTTTTTCTAAAATATAAATGAAACACCCTGTATTCTGAAAGTAACAAAAATGCTTAATTCTCAATACAATAAGAAGGTTGGTGACCACTATAATCTAAATGTTGTTATTATTTGATAGGAGTAAACTCAGATAAAATAAAGTAGTTTTCAGTACCATACTCATTGGACGGAACAAAACCTCCAGTTTCTTTGTTTAGATAAATTCAACTTCTTAGTTTATGACTTTTGTGGACTTAAATCTCGAAAGTAAACAGACACTATATGAACGACACATTGAGTTTTGCGACTTGAAAAAGTTCATCATTCATATAGAAAAAATAATATAAATGAGCAAAAATCCCAAATCACGAAGATTTCTAGTGTTTTTTCCCTAATCATCTAGTTCACGCCTAATCATACAAAATTTTCTCAACTTGATGAGACAAAGACAAAATAATTTGATTTGTATACAGGGTGAGTCGGGAGGAACGGATCAAATCTCAGGAGTGTATTATACACGCGAAAACAATGTAAAAAACCGTTATGTTCTCATCCCATATTCATTTGTTTTCAAATTATAGCGTAATACCAACTGAAGAAAAATTGGCTGCAGTATTTCTAATACGTTGACTTAGTGCATCCCGAGTGTTCACTACCATAATTAAGTGAAAAATTTGATAAAAGTGAAACGTAGGAAAAAAATTGATATCACGCTATAACTAAAACGCTATAAAAAAATGAATATCGGATAAGAACATATGAGTTTTTCACATTGTTTTCGCGTGAATAATACACTCCTGAAATTATTTGATCCGCTTCTCCTGACACACCCTGTATAATCAGACATGATCGGGGCAAATTCTTCATTGAATTGAAAATCAACAAATTAATGCCCTTTTCCAATAACACATAACTTTGAAGTTATTAACGAATATCATAGAGATTGTAAAACTTCACAGAAGAAGTCACTGAAGTCACATTCAAACAATGTTTTGAGATGAAAAGCTTGAACTTCGATCATGGAATTGAGATAATAAAATAAAAAAAAAATCCAGTGATTGTTTATGTTAGCCGTCGTCGTCAGTTTGTTGTGAGAATCAAATTGTTTAATACAATGAATAAAAATGCGAATGCAATACACCCGATAATGTATGAATTTCATTCATATTTTCCATTATCATAATAACATCAGAGTTTCTCTGTAACCTTTCAAATATTATCATACACGAATCTATCAAATGAACAGGTTATTCTCAAATCTGCTTTCCTGATCAAATGGTAAAAGCGGACTTTGTTGCTTTGAATGTTTGGCAAAGAGAAATAAATTGAATTATTTACATAAAGTGTATTGGAACAAGCATGAAGAAACGAATCAAAGGACTATAACGATTTAAAATTAATTTGATTTTTTGAAGAAAATATCAAGAATATAAAATCATTTGTTGCAATGTACCCATAAGTCAATTTGCATCAAGAGAAAATATCAAAAAATGTTGAAATACATAAATGTTGCTCACCCATTTTTGAACCGAAGCTGAAGTCTGCAACTAACTGTTGGACGCAATCTAAACTTTCGAAGTTGTTGCTTTGCTAGCGGTGAGCGGAGCCCATAGTCATGCGCATAGTTATGCAAAAGACTCAACATGTTAGGATGAGTTTGCAATTTGCTCATTTGCGCTTTTCCTGTCACATTTTCTTTCACAGAGATTACTGATTCGTAAAAAAATGCCACGCGTTAATGCTAAATAATATGTTGATAGCATTGTAGCACGTAACACAGAATGAGTAGGTCACTTCGGTCAGTCATTTCTCAAACTTTCATCAAGAATGTTGAAAGGACTCTACTTTCCTTACACATAGCTCCGTACAAAATTATACATAATATTTTACAAGAAAATCTCGATACAATAATAATAATATAGCTGGTCAGGTTGGTGGGGAGGAAGATGGTGTGAAACAAAACACTCAGTAACGAATCTTTTGGCGTTTGGGTCATTTAATTGAGACCTTTATCAAGGGTTTATCGGTGTGAGCGCCAATGTTGAACAAAAAACATTATGTAGGTACATGTAAGTTTTTTTTGAGAGAGAAACTGTTGAGAAGCAGTTTTACATGTGTTACATCCGAACACCCCTTCATTTACCCCAGTGAAGAAAAACGAACTTCCACTGCCTGGAGAAACAAT
The DNA here is from genome assembly GCA_958502075.1 of Orchestes rusci. Lineage (NCBI taxonomy): Eukaryota > Metazoa > Arthropoda > Insecta > Coleoptera > Curculionidae > Orchestes > Orchestes rusci. The sequence goes on from OY293303.1 coordinate 90,881,011, forward strand.
TGAATGTTGAGAAGAGTAGGCGAGACGAGTTTTATGAGTTTTGTATGTTGATGTGGCTTGTAATAAAAAGAGTCCAGAGAAACCTGTAGTGTTGTTCAATAAAAAATAACTAGTGAATACACTCCACTCGATCGAGGAACACTAGCCACCATTTGATCCTTCTGTCGGATTCTACGAAGACAAGTCGCAGAACTGGTACCATTGATGAGATTTGAGTAGACTTGCTGTTGCTGTGAAAAGCCTACATCTTTACACGAAACACTACAACTCTACCATTGATATCAGGTGGGTCAATTCCATTCATCCCTGATATACGATTTGCTATTGATTCAGTTTGCACTAAATCGATTAGACATTGTTGTCTTTTTTAGAAGATATAATTTGGTGCATTCCAACAAGGATAAAGTGGTAATCCATTATCGATTATTGCTATTTTTGAGTGTTCCCAATCTTTCTCAAATCAATCTTTTCTTTTGACATATCGATTTTGACATTATTGGTAATTATTGTGATTGGATTTCGATTATTTTTGAGCAAAAAAAGTGTCGTTTAACACTCATTACTCATTTGAGTTCATTTTGGTCAATATCTGAGAAATATTCTTGAATTTAGGTTATTTGAGACCAGATTAGCTTTGATTGAGAGCGTTTGTTTCATTTAATCATTGATTGAGTTGGTTTATCGTACGTTAAAAGAGTAAAATTGAGTAGATAAAAAAGTATTTCTTAGTGGGAAAATGACTGATATTATTGAACTGTCAAAAAGGGTTATTAAGATTGAACAATTATTAGATGAATTTGATGGTATTCAACAGAAGATTGAGTTAGTTTGCTCTTCGGATCAGCTTGATCAACAATATAATGAGAGATCTGATTTCACTGACAATAATTATAACATATTTTTAGCGTCAGCTCATGAAATTAATGATAAAGATATTTTAAATGGGAGCGTAGCTGCAAATTCTGGGATAATTGAAAATAAAGAGAAGTATGCGGAAAGTCATGTAAGTGAAGATAGCCAGTTGGAGCATATTCCTCATAATATTAATATGAATGATAATATCAAATTGCCACCAATTAAATGTCCATGTTTCAATTGTGATCCTAATAAATGCTTGGACATTTGAAGCTCTGTTTTACAATACGTCCCTATCCAATATTCAAAAATATCATTATTTGCGATCATGCTTGGGCAAAGAAGCTTTGAAAATAATTCAAAGTTTGGAATTTGCTGCTCATAACTCTCACCGACAATAAATTCGGGACAAGAGTAATTTGAGTCGAATTGATATCCCTATAACTTTTTTATTTGTTGTCCGAGTTTAGTGAAATTTCTATCAAAGTGTAGCCCTATGTCTTGAGATATTACTCTTGATTTTGGTTTTGGAAAAATACTGATGGCTTGGCCATTATACAGGGAGGAACAGAAGCTACTTCTTTACACTCAATTTTTCAACACCCTGTGGAAAAATTAAGCGGCAAAAGTCATCTTTATTATGTTCTGTTGTAGAGAACAATATCCGCTTTTTTAGAGAAGATACAGATGTTCAAATAAAATGCTGCAGTTTTTCGATAAGTTTAGACCTATGTCTTGCGATATTACCCTTGATTTCTGTTTTCGAAAAATACTGATATCTTGGTCATTATACAAGGAGAAACAGAAGCTACTTTTTTCCCCTTAAGTTTTCAACACCCTGTGTAAAAATTGAGCGGCAAAATTTAGCTCCATTATATTGTGTCGTGAAGTGCGATCTTTTCTCAACATTTTTTTTTTGTCATGTCAATATCTGCTTTTTTTAGAGAAGATACAGATGTTTGAAGAAAATGCTGCCGTTTTCCGATATGAAATGAATGAAAACATTCCTATAGACTTGCATAAACAAATGTTTTAAGATTCCATATTGTCATCTGTCTTTACCCAATGTTCCATACTGGGCAAATTGTTCACCCCGAACACTCTTTGGAGGCGGTAGTATCATGGTGTGGACTGGGGTATCACTACATGGCCGTACAGATCTTGTATTGATTGAGAATAAGAAGTCAAGCGCATGGGATAGGTATGCTAGGATTGCATGACTATCTAATGTTCGCAATAGACATCAGAAGACCTTGATTTGCGAGAAGCCCTTCTTGAAAAATAACAAATATTTCTCGAAAGGCATCAAAAGCATGCCATTCGCATGGCCGAAGTCATAGAAGACAATACGCGCTATTAATTTGAAAACACTTTGTTCATGCAAATATATGGAAATGTTTTCATTCATTGTTGCATGGTAAAATATCGACAAACTGCAGCATTTTCTTTAGACATCTGTATCTTCTCTAAAAAAGCAGGTATTGACATGACCAAAAAAACATTTTGTTGAGAAAAGATCGCACTTCACAACAGAAAATGATGGAGCAATCGGACAACAAATAAAAACGTTATAAGGATATCAATTTGACTCAAAATATTCTTGTCCCGAATTTATTATTGTCGGTGAGTGATGCTTGGGAATTATTGTGTAATAGGTTTGATAATTCCAGACTATTAGTCAATAACCATTTGAAATCTTTTTTTGATATCCATAGTATAAACAAGGAATCGTCTTCAGAGCTGGGAAATTTGGTAGACTCAGTTAATAATCATTTGAGAGCCTCAAAACACTTCAACTTCCCATTGACCGATGGGATGCTATGATTATTTATATGGTTTCCATTAAGCTTGACAAATATACCAACCGTGAATGGGAGCAGTCAAGAGATAAATCATTACCTTCTCTTAAAAACTTTTTTGGAAAAATAGAGCAGATTTTCTGGAAAAAATTGAAATAAACTCAAGACACAGGAATACTCCACCTCATAATAAATATAAATCACGTAGTCTTGTGGTAAGTGACGTTAAAAAGACCAACAGTGATTTTGAATGTAATGTTTGCAAGGAGTATTTCTGTGCCAGAAAGATGGAAAAAAGATGGAAAAAAGTCAAGCAATTGAAATTGTGTTCCAATTGCTTGTGTTTTGGACATTATAGTTCAAAATGTCAAGCAGCAGGTGTTTGCAGGGTTTGTTCGCTTAAACATAGTTCTTTGTTACATTATAAAAAGAGCCAGAGAAAAGCTTCTGGGCATCAACAAGAAACCCAGAACAATAATTCTAATGAGCACAGAAAATCATTTTAATTACTTGAAAATCAAAGTGCATACCATAATCAGAATCAAAACAACCCAACTAACACAGATTGTGCCTTATCAAACTAAAATGCTATATAACTGATTTATTAGGGTACTACAATAACAATTGTATCATTTAGTGGCGGTAGTTGGCACAAAATACTCTCAGAGACAAAAAGGTGTTATAATCATGTTATATAGTTCTCTAGAAGACCATTTAATAAGCCTTTTACAAAACAAAAGAAATTGAATTCTTATAGCATATTATAGCACCAATTTTATAAGAGGAATTACTCTCAAGTCTAATTTGTTGTATTATTGGTTTATTAAGGTTTTATAGAGAACTTTATGAGATCGTTACAAAATATTTTTATAAGAGATTTATTATTTTATCGTTAAGTCGCAAAAGTATTTAAATCTGAATTGGCTTACGAGAATATCTTATAGAAATGTTGTATAGAATATTTGATTTCGAACGTACAAGACAGCACTATAAAACAAATAAAATAAAAATGAGCACGAAATAGCAACATTGTCTTATAGTATGTCTTGCCTAAAGATCCCCACCCCGTTTGCAATCATACAGTGAAATTCGCGTCTTCTTTTCCATTTATTTAGTATATTTTTGGGTATTTTGGAAAAATGTATTCGTTGGTGACTTTCAAATAATGTCTAGAATACGTATATAAAATTTCAAGTCATTTGAAAATGTATGCAAATTGTCCAATACCTATATAACAAATTTGTCGCAACAAGCACAGTTATAAGAGTTCGCCATATTTGGTAGGCGAACTTTGTCGGTCATTTTTTAGGTTTGGGAAAAAAAAAATATTTATTAAGGAAATACGATAATAAGAACGTCATTATAAGAAAAACATTGTAAATATCAGACAATTATCATTTAATAGAGTAGTTTTTGTTTGTAATTGAGATCTTGAGGTTATGAAATTTAAAATATCAGGATAAAAAGTCTTGAAATGCCTCAAAATGCAGGCGCATGAAAATTTAGTTCATAATGTACCCATATATTAACAGTAAAATCAAATTCGCAAGTCAAATCAACATATTATTATTATCATCATGCTTGAATTTTCAATATTTTGCAATATGCTACTTGTCTAATAGTAGGATAGACTCCATTAATTTTTCGTCATTCACAGTTGATATTCTTTTACAACAATTCTGATTTATTCTGCTCTGAATATACACAAAATTGCAGTGTGAATACCGCGAATATATCAACAACAAAATATATTTATAACTGTTTTATAAATGTGTAACTTGGAACAACTTCACTCTTATAAGAGCTCTATAGCAGTAGTAAAGTAGCTTTATAGTTGTTACCTAGAACCCCTATAAACATTTCAATACGACAAAAATATTTTATAAAGTGGTCCTTTTTCGTGTTTATAAGTGTGTTATTAATGTCTATAAAATGATTATAAAAATATTTTTACGAGCAAAATGTTTTACGAAACTGTTATATAACGGTCTATAAAATACTTATAAACATATTTGTGTTACTTGGGAATACACTCACGGGATCTGTTGTAAATGCGTCAAGTACTTCCTGTGATACGAAGAGTACATATGTTTTCCTTTCAACTGCTACTGTGTATGTGGAAGATAAATTTGAAGAAAAGTTGGGTTTACAAACAACCAATGTACAAATATCTGTTCAAGGTATCAATAATGCTAGCTCTTCGTTAATTAATGATTTTCATTCAACATTGGTCTGTTTTGTTCAACAGAACATAACTTCTAGCCTTCCATCACATAAGATTGATATTAATTTAACAGTGGACTTTTCCAAATAATTTGAAATAAGCAAATCTATCTTTCAATCTACCAAAAAATATTGATATTTTGATTGGTGCCGACTTATTTTGGAGAAATACTGAAATTGGGTGAAAATAAACCTCTCCTGATCAATACAGTTTTTCGTTACGTTGTTTCTGGGTCAATTAATATTCCAAATGAAATGACAGTTTTTTGTAATTTTTTGTCGAATGATGATTTGCAGAAGTTTTGGCCGATTGAAGAGATTCCATCAGAGTTATATCCTTTGTCAAAAGATGATCAATTATGTGAGGATTAATTCAGCAAAACAGTTCGTCGAGATATATCTGGAAAATTTGTGGTCAGATTTCCATTGAAAAACAGCCCACTAGAATTAGAAGATTCTAAAGATTCAGCTATCAAAAGGTTGTTTTCTCAAGAAAGAAGACTTCAATCGAATGAGATACTAAAAGTGAAATATTTCACTTTTATTCAAGGATATCTGGATTTGGAACATATGAGAAAATTAAGCAATAATCAATCGGTCAATATGATGAGATGTTTTCTACCACACTTTGCTAGTATACGTGAAGACAGTCTAACTACGAATGTTAGAATAGTTTTCGATGCCTCAGTGAAAACTAAATCGGGCAAATTCTTGAACGACATACAATACCGAGGTCCTCCTATGCAGAACGACATATTTGAGATTCTGTTGCGTTTCAGGAAACATAGATTTGTAGTTATAGCAGACATTGCAAAGTTGTACCGCCAGATTTTGATTCACCCTCATGAGTGCTACCTCGAGTGCTACTCACCAAATATAGTATGGAGATTTGATCCAAAAGAAGATATTTCGACTTTTGAACTAAAAACAGTCACATATGGAACAAGTGCACCATATTGGGCAATCAAATGCATCAAATGGTTAGCTTAAGAGCATAAATTGGAATTTCCAAAAGCATCTCTATTGATTGATCGTGATGTGTACGTCGATGATCTGATAACAGGTTTTGATAGTGAAGACCAAGGCATAATGATTTGTAACCAAATATCTCAAATTTTAAAATCAGCATCTTTTTCCTTAAGAAAATGGGCATCAAATAGTGATAATATCCTGAGAGGACTTGAAGACACCTCCGATCGTTTTAGTATTCTTGAATTTGGGAAAAATGATAAAGTGAAAATTTTGGGTATTCAATGGTTAAGTCATTTAGATTTACTTTCATTAAAAGTTTCAAATGCATACCTGAACGATGATGTGACTAAAAGATTCATATTAAGTATTATTGCTAAAATATATGATCCATTAGGTTTAGTAAGTTCATGTATTATACTAGCACAAATAATGATTCGAAATTTATGGTCACCAAAACCTCAATGGGATGAGGTAGTTCACTCCAGTTCAAAAGAAAAGTGGCAATGCCTTCAATCACAATTATCCATTCTTATGGACTTGAAAATTCCTAGAAGAGTTATGTGTGACAAACCCATTCTCATCGAATCACATGGATTTAGCGATGCGAGTATGAATGCTTATAGTGCTGTTGTATACATGCGCTCAATTGATTACTTAGGAAATGTTTGTGTTCGATTGGTATGTTCAAAAACTTGCACCAGTAAAAACCTTATCAATTCCTCGATTAGAGCTCTGTGGTGCCCTTGCACTTGCCCGTCTTGTAAAACATGTTGAAACTTCTATCACTTGTCACTTCAATATTTCTTATTGGTGCGATTCTCAGGTCGTTTTGAGCTGGTTGAAGACTGATGCAAATCGACTACAGGTATTTGTTAGTAACAAAGTCTATCTGATATCACAATGTGGAGCTATGTGAAATGATGATAACCCCGCTGATATCGCTTCACGTGGAATGTTTCCAGATGCTCTGTTTCAATGTAAAGTTTGGTGGAATGGACCATTATTTTTATATGACAAACCTGATTGGCCTAAAGAAGTGATTTATATCAAAGACAATGAAACACCGGAAACTCGCGAATCTTTTCAAACCTTTGTTATCAGTGTGTTTTCTGTGATGGATTTTGACAAGTTTTCTTCATTGAATAGACTTGTACATTCATTTGCTTATTGTTTGAGGTCCATTGAATTCTTGAAAAATAAGATGAACATTAATGGAGCTCTTACTGTTTCTGAACTAGAAAAAAGTATATTTTATTTAGTGAAAATGTCTCAAATTGATAGTTTTGGACAAGAAAAGCATATTATTCAAAATAACAAAAATTTGGGTAGTAAGCATAAATTATTCTTATAGAATTTCTTATAGAAATTCTCCATCATCATTTGATGAAAAACATCCGATTTGATTGGACGGGAAACATAAATTGGGTAAATTAATTTTTCAAGCAGAGCATGTGAAATTACAGCACGCTGGACCACAACTATTATTGTTTTTGGTGCGTCAGAAATGCTGGGTAACAGCAGGCATGAATTTTGCGAAAATGACAGTACAAAACTGTGTGCATTGTTTTTGAGCAAAGTCAACACCAATCAACGCATTCATGGCTGATTTACCTAAGTTCAGGATTCAGATTGATATGCCTGGGAGTGATTATGCAGATCCAGTTATTTTGCGACACCGAAAGGGTCGTCCATACAAAACTTACAAGGCATATATTTGTCTATTTATATGTTTTGTAACAAAGGGCGTGTATATTGAATTGGTAACAGATTTGACAACCGAGGCATTCATAGCAACTTTCAGAAGGTTTGCAGCCCGGCGTGGAACCCCTACTCACTCATACTTGGATAACGGATCCAATTTTATTGGTGCTCAGAAAGAACTCATTAGATTATATGAGTTCCTGAAATGTTCTCAAGATGAGTTTATTCGTTGTTGTGCTCATGGAAAGATTACATGGCACTTTATACCTCCCAATAGTCCCAATTTTGGTGGCTTGTGGGAATCCAATATAAAATCAATGAAATACCATTATTGTAGAATCATTGGAGACAGCAGGGGCGTAGCCACGGGAGAGGTTTTGGGGGTCAGAACCCTCCCACTGATCAGAAAGTGTCATTGAAAAACACATTTAAATCCAAATAATGAAATAATAGCAGTCTTACAATCTCTTGGAAAATTCATTAAAAAGGAAAATTCCTCAAAATGTTTCGTTTGCGGTGCTCATGCAGTCTCGAACCGGGCCAGTGGCCCACCTGTCCGAACCCAAAACCCCGCCCCCCCTCATAAATTATCTGGCCACGCCACTGGGAGACAGCATATTGACTTATGAAGAATATTCAACTTTATTAGTGCAAATTGAAGCAATATTAAATTCCAGACCGCTTTATCAAATATGTCCTCTGATACCAGTGACATTTCACCACTTACACCATCTCACCTTCTAATTGGTCATTCACTTACAATACCTCCTTATCCTTTGTTTGAAGCAGATATGCCAGTCAATCGATTGTCAAGATTTCAGTTACTCCAAAAATTAAATCAAAGCTTTTGGAAGAGGTGGTCCTCCTTCTACTTGACTTACAGAAGAAACATAAATGGAAAGTGGGGAACTCCAATGCGCAAGTTGGCCAAATGGTGATACTGAAAAATGATGATCTTTCACCCTGCAAATGGTTACTGGGAAGAGTAACCGACGTTCATTCAGGAGAAGATGGCCAGGTCCGTGTGGCTACAGTTCGAACCATGCAAGGGACTTATAGAAGAGCAATTGCAAAAATTTGTCCTTTACCTGTTGCAGACAATGACTGCTTTTGAAGTGCAATAATTTTGTTATATTATGACTTTTTTGATTTTGAACGTGCCGTCCACAAGGGGGGAAGTATGTTAAGAAGCAGTTTTACATGTGATCCGAACACCCCTTCATTTACCCCAGTGAAGAAAAACGAACATTCACTGCCTGGAGAAACAATTGAATGTTGACAAGAGTAGGCAAGACGAGTTTTATGAGTCTTGATTTTGTATGCTAATATGACTTGTAATAAAAAGAGTCGAAAGAGACCTCTAGTGTTTAATAAAAAATAACTAGTGAATACAGTCCACTCTATCAAGGAACACTAGCCACCAGAATACAATACTTTACTTTTGCTAAACTACGAAAATGTTGTGAAAGAAGATTGACACAAACAAATAAATAGAGATATTATAAAGAAATGATAAACTGACCAAATAAGTTATGTAAGGTAAGCGGCTGTATCTCAGAAACCACTCATTGTGGAGACTTGCGGTAAAAAATATCATATGACTGAAGTTTATGACTTGAGTGGCCAAAAGAAAACACTGGAAATAATTTTTCAGTTCATACCTCTACCGCTGGGGGACGTAATAGCCTCCGTCGGGAAGAAAAATTGATTTTACCCAACAATAGACGGATTGTAGCGTTATCCAGGTTATAAATTTCCCAACCTAACTTTCCTTCGCAGTAGGGGCAAATCTCTTGGGAGGTACCTACTCACGTAGTTACGTTATACCATTATTGTTACTTTAAGTAACCAGGACGGTTTGGCGTTTGATCCCGAGCTGGTATCAAGATAGTAACCAGCTACTTACCAAACCTGGTAACCACAAATCGTAACCTGACGCCAAAATCCCCCTAATGTTTCATTATAACGTGCTAAAAGAATACCACCACCGTAATCCTCGTGAAATTTCTGGATTTTTTGGTTCATCATTTTTGTTTGTAGGGCATCAGATAAAGACAAGGGAGAAGGGTGAAGTCTGACTTATTGAAATGCCTATAACTTCGGTTAGACTCAATATATTTTGACGAATAATGTCTCGTTTAAAAGAGGAGGCCTTGTTCATTAAGAGCAAATATAGTCATGAGAGATTGGTTGACGCTGCTCCCTCTAGGGGGTGCCAATGCAAAAGTTTATAGTTCTTTTTGATTTTATTACGAAATTTGAAATAGAATGGTATAACTATTTTAACAAAAGCAGAAAGAAGGTCAAATTCACAAGAAAAACCTGCAAACCGCATCCCGATCACTTTACGCGTCCAGGAGTTATTGGCTTTTTCTGATGAACACGTATGTTTTTATACTTTCAGTTCATTCTGTTCTTCAATGTAAAATTCACCGGACTCAAAACCAGTTTAGTAAATGACACATATCATATCATCAGAGCCGGTACAATTGGATTAAAAAAATATACAGTATGTCCCACTTGGTTGGAACCGGAAAGTTGGAAAACTTTTTTATTATTAATTTCAGGAGAAAAACTTATTTTTTATAAAAAGTTCTGCATGTTCTCAAACCTAAGATACAATCATCAGATATCAATTTTTTTCAGTCGTATCCGAGGTTTATCATAAAATATGAATTTCACTCAAGAATAAATCATCTCCATTTCTGAAAATATCTAAAAATGCATATTTAAACGTGGTTTTTGGTTCTGATCAACTTTTTTCAATAACAATTCTTGATATTGTCATAAATATACCTAGGTGAAATTAATATTTTTTGATAAACCCGTACCGGGCTGAAAAAAATTGATATCTGATGATTGCATTTTAGATTTTAGAACATGCACAGCTTTTTATGAAGAATAACTTTCTCTCTTAAGATTAATAGAGAAGTTTTCCATATGGTTCCAACTTAGTGAGAGATACGACATACTCTATGATGTTAACTAACTGTAACAAGTTTCGCTATAGAAAACACTGTTCAGCTTTAATTAATTTATTTTACAAGTCACTATGTACAGAACTCACTATTCACAAACAAAATCACAGCTTATTTATGTTTTACGATTTATATTTCACGACGTATTCAGAACTGAACTAACTCCTCTCAACTGGTGGTCTTATTTATAAATATCCCAGGCTCCTTTCCGGAATTGCCCGAATAGCGCAGCATTGTATAGATATTTGTAGAATATAGTAGAATGTTCGCGACGCCATCTAGCTTCCCTAGAATGTACCAGGCTACTTCTACACTTAATGGTGGATCTGGTGAATGCGCCTACGACATGTTTCGTGACATTGCCCTCTTCTTGAGGCAATTCGTCCCGAGTTGCCCTCATGTCGGTATCGGCAACTGTCTCCAAACCGGCAGTGTGATGTTTGGTGGAAATAACAGTCCACTGTCCTTTGCTTTGTCTTCCGGGCGGAATAGCAGCATACCAGGATGTCAATGCCGCTTTCTTTGAAGATTACCTCCAGCATGCTCCGTACTACTCTCCAGTCCAGTTGGTCGTTCGTCATTTTCGGAGTTGCCAGATGGGTCAGGTCCTGTGACAGCATCAAGACACGAAGATGACTGAGGGCTTTCCAGACATCACTGTAGGTGGTCAGATGATGTGGAAGCTTCTTCGTCACAAGGTAGAACAGATGTCGTATACCTTCCATGATTTCTAGTACCTTCCCCACCTCTGGTTTTTGTCGTCGTAGATGTTCCAGTTGTCCAAATTTCCGCTTGAAAGCAGCAGCAAGACCACTCCTCATACCAAGGTCTTCAGTGACCCAGTGAGCCAACGAATATTTGGCCGGTGCTTTGAACAAATCCAGCTGCCTTTCTTGGACAACGCCATTCTGGACTTTCTGGCCATTGGAGTGTAGAGACATGAAAGTTTCTAATGACATGTCTTTCTTGGGTGACCTGATCTGCCTCACTTCAGCGTCCTGATCTTCATGGTTTCCAGCATACCGAGCTAAACGGTTGAAATGAACAACCCTCGGCTTCCCTTGTGGTGGTTTCTTTATCCGGTAGACGACGTCATTGATTCGCTCCAGAATCTCATACGAGCCCTCCCAAGAACTTTGCAGTTTTGAGGAGAAGCCACGTCGCCTCTGTGGGTTGTGTTCATGACCCATGATGATCCTCGCTGGGGTTTCGCCTGTCGATTCATGAACTGCACATCGGTATGCCAAGAGGAATAGGTGGAGGTGTTCGTCCCAGTCTCTTTGGTGGTCAGAGACAACTTTGGCCAAGTGTCGGTTGATGGTCCTGTTCATTCGCTCCACCATGCCATCCGATTGTGGGTGCAACGCCGTTGTCCTTGTCTTCTTGATCTTCAAGACATCGCAGACATTCTGGAATAGCGTCGATTCGAAGTTCCTGCCCTGGTTCGAATGCAGCTCCAACGGGACACCGAAACGGCAAAACCATTTCCTAATCAAGACATCGGCAACGGTAGCCGCCTCCTGGTTTGGCAAGGCATACGCTTCAGCCCACTTGCTGAAGTAATTCATGGCGACCAAGATGTATTTATTTCCTTTGTCCTATTTAGGAAATGGTCCAGCCACGTCAATTGCGATCCTTTCAAAGGGGCTTCCCACGTTGTATTGGCGCATAGGAGCTTTTGGCCGTTTCTGGGGTCCGTTACTTGCCGCACATACGGCACATTTTCTGCACCATTCCTTCACATCGGCTTGACAGTTGACCCAGTAGAACCGCTCTCGCAGTTTTCCCAGCGTTTTCGTCACTCCTAGATGCCCACCCGTGACTCCATCGTGGACTTCCCTCATCACTTCTGTCTGTCGGTTGGTCGTTGGCCTGCCAGTTTCCATCCGATGACAAGCTTCAGATCTGGATCTTTCTCTTGTTCCTTGCGAAGCGCCTCAGACTGCCAGGAATCATCCACCACAGTCGTCCTGCAAGTGCTCGCCTCCTTTTCCTCGGCTCTTTGACAGTGCTTACATTGTTCTGGACAAAGTCTCCTGGATAGGGCATCAGCGTTGTTGTGGCTGGATCCAGCTCGATGTTCCGTGTCAAAGTTGAACTCTTGAAGTCTCTCAATCCAACGAGCAACTTGACCCTTCGGATTTTTAAACTGTAGGAGCAATCTGAGCGCGTCGTGGTCGGTTCTCAGCAGAAACTTTCTCCCGTAAAGGTACTTGTAGAAGTGCTCTACCCCTTTGACTACTGCCAGTAGTTCTCTTCTCGTGACGCAGTAGTTCCGTTCCGGCTTCGACAAGGTTTTGCTGAAAAAGGCCGGTCACTCTTTCATGTCCCTGCTGGATCTGGGACAGCACTGCACCAAGTCCTACATTGCTGGCATCTATATCCAGGATGTAGTTTTCCTCAGGTAGTGGGAAGCCTAGGATGGGCGCGCTGGCAAGTGCCCTTTCAAGTGTGTCAAAGGCCTCCTGACAATCCTCGTCCCAGTGGAAGCGTCTCCGTGCCTCTGTGAGCCGGTGAAGAGGCCTGGCGATGTTCGCAAATCCCTGGACATAACGCCGGTAGTACGTGCACAGACCCAGGAAACTTCTTAGCTCGTGGAGGTTCTTTGGTACTGGCCAACTGCCTCCACCTTTTGCTGGTCAACGGCTACACCCTCAGCCGACACGATATGACCCAGGTATTGTACTTCCCTCCGGAACAGTTGGCTTCAAACCGGAAATTCTGAGTCTCTGGAATACCTCCTCCAAGTTCTTCAGATGATCTTCAAATGATTTGCCAACCACAATTATGTCATCCAGGTATACAACACATGTTGACCAGGATAGTCCTTTGAGCACAGTCTCCATCAGCCGCTCGAACATAGCAGGTGCGTTGCATAACCGAAATGGCATAACAGTGAACTGACACAGCCCAGCTCCAACGCTGAAAGCCGTCTTCTCTCGATCTTCAGGGGCCATTTCAACCTGCCAATATCCGCTTTTGAGGTCCAGTGTTGAGAAGATCTTCGATCCGGGCAAGGTATCCAAAGTGTCGTCGATCCGTGGTAGTGGGTAGCTGTCCTTCTTCGTCACGTTGTTCAGCTGACGATAGTCCACACAGAATCGAGTTGAACCGTCCTTCTTTTTAACCAGAACAACTGGCGATGACCACGGACTACTAGAAGGCTCGATGACATCGCCTTTCTCCATGTCCTTGATTATCTTGTCCGCCTCCTCCTTCTTGGCCAAAGGTATTCTTCTAGCTGTTTGGCGGATCGGTCGTGCTCCTTCTGTGTTGATGGTGTGCCGCACTACATTCGTTCGGCCCTTTTTCCCAGTCCCGTTGTCGAAAATGTCGCCGCAATTCCTTATCAGGTTTCTCAATCGTTGTTTTTGTGTCTTATCCAAGTCTTTTGAAGAGGTGACAACTAACTTCTCCATCTCTCCGGTGAACTCAGAGATGGTTTGCTCAGTCTCACGTACTTGTCGCACCACAGAGGAAATTGACGAGCAGAGCCCCAAAACTGTGTCCCTTGCCAAACTTACAGAGTGATAGTTGACGTTCATCACTCTCACGGGCACAGTCTTTCCCACATGTACCAGGCTCTTTCCACATGCAATGCCTCGTCCTACTTCAGAATCGTGTATTTTAGGCTCAAACATCACGATGCTTCCTTCTTTCATCTTCCCTTCCAGGCGAGCCCACAAAATCATCTCGCTCCTCTCAGGAATTGAAGAATCCCCAGCCAGCAAAACACGAACTGTCTCTTCCTCTCTCCCATGCAGTGCCACCTCTTCGTTGTTGGTTCTCAGTGTTCCATTTTTGAAATCTAATTGGAAGCCTCGAGTGTTCATGCTGTCCATTCCAATTATGATTTCTTCCTCAATATCAGCAACTAGCATTAGATGTTCGAAGCTAGTGCTTCCCAGAGTCACTGCTGCCTCCACTGCACCATGGATCCTAGCCAAGTCTCCTGTTGCCGTCCGTAGTCGCCACTTCGTTGGTTTAATCATTGTTGGTGTTGTGACAATGTCGGGCCGGATGATAGTTTTCGTCGCACCTGTATCCAGCAGCATGGTGCGTTTCTCTCCATTGACCAAGCCATCCACAAACACGCTGTTCAGTTGGGGTCCTAAAGAGGCAACTATGGCGGTTTTCCTTGGGGCATACTGGCTACAGGTCGACGATTGCCCCTCCGCATCGACCCTCTCTAGTTTTCCGATGTCGAAGAAGGTGCCCGTCTCTCCTTTTTTGCATCGGCTACGAATGTGGCCAAGCTCACCACAGTTCCAGCATCGCACCTCCCTGCGTTTGGAGGACTCCACTTCCCTGATGACTCGCCTCACAGTAGCTTCGACGGTCTCCTCCTGTGCGGGATCCTGCTCTTCCATCCTCCGCACGCGCGCAGGTGTCTTCACGGACTGCTTTGCCGCTTCAAATTTCAAGGCTTTGGCCAGAGCGTCGACTAGTCTGTCGGGTCGATGAAATATCAGGGACTGCCTTATCTCCTGATCCCAAAGACCATCCAAAAAGGCCTGGACTGCCAGCCTTTCGCGGTTCTTCAACTGGGAATGGTAGACATGCTCCAAATGAGTTTGACCATACAGCAGCTCCAGATGCTTGACGAGCAAATCGTAGTCCTCCTGTTCCTGGGTGTTCAGTGTCTGCAGGATCTCCGTTGCCTCCCCACGAAGCGCCAGAGTTAGTGCCAGAGCTTTCTCGGTTGCGGTCCATCCATTTGCCCTTGCTGCTGCCTCGAACTGGCGATGGTAATTGTTCCAGGACAGCTTGTCATCAAACTGAGGGGCTTTCATGTGGACTATCACGGTATCAGACTCCATCTTGGCACTCGCACCGTGGTTCCCGATAGTAACTTCCGGTTGTTGCATGATTACTGCCACTTGCCTTCTCACTTCGTCGATTTCGTCTTCCAGAGCCTTTGCAGTTTCTCTGAGTTGTTGCTCCAGATTTCCGATTTCCTCTGCTACATAAGCCTTCAAACAGTTGTAGTTATCCGCCAGTTGCTCCTTGATTTCTTCCATAGCTCTGGAAGATTCTTCGAGCTTCTCCTCCATTTGCCTCGAGTTCTCTTCCATGGCTCTGGAAGATTCTTCCAGCTTTTCTTCCATAGCTCTGGAGGATTCTCTGAGCTTCTTTTCAATTTTCCTCGAATTTTCTTGAAGTTGATCCTTCAGCTCATATTTCAAGTTTTTCGACAATTTCTCCACAGCGTTCGGATCAGGAATTTCAAATTGGAACTTTCCAGGCTCCATGCCTTCCTCCATTAAAGCCTCACGAAGCCGTTGTTGTAGATCAGCTTTCTTCCCACTTGTATCCAAATCACGCTCCTCCAGCTCCCTCTTCAACTCGGTTACCTTTAATCCGGTCAAAAACACCAGTTTCGAAGCCATTGCAGCGAATATTTATGTCCGTTTCTATAGCACACAATCAATCCCACTTCTGACACCAATGTAACAAGTTTCGATATAGAAAACACTGTTCAGCTTTGACTAATTTATTTTACAAGTCACTATGTACAGAACTCACTATTTACAAACAAAATCACAGCTTATTTATGTTTCACGATTTATATTTCACGACGTATTCAGAACTGAACTAATTCCTCTCAACTGGTGGTCTTATTTATATATATCCCAGGCTCCTTCCCGAAATTGCCCGAATAGCGCAGCATTGTATAGATATTTGTAGAATATAGTAGAATGTTCGCGACGCCCTCTAGCTTCCCTAGAATGTACCAGGCTACTTCTACACTTACTGGTGGATCTGGTGAATGCGCCTACGACATGTTTCGTCACATAACTTTGGAAGTTGTAATATGGTTTAGCTGGCGCTATTCATGGTGAGAATGTGAGACGGACTGCCACCACCAAAATTTGTGGTTTGACAAGAAAACACTATCATTTTTTGAACCGATCGACAATAATGGTGACAGTATGAAATAAGACATTGTAAGATACACAGCCCTGAAATGCCATTAAACTACCCGTCTAGAAATTCCGGTAATAATACACATCCCGACTCGTACTTTGATAAGTCATTTCCCCGCCTGGTAACATTAACAACTATTCCACATGGAAACCAAAAGATACTTGGACAGATCCATCAAATCTTTGTTTGAAACAATTAAATTGATTCTGTTTGCATATTATTGTGTTTTCTTCTCTCTTCTGGCAATACCTAACTCCCGAAGGCGTCAAGTTATGAAGCGGTAAAGAGTTTTTTTCGGTAAATTCAATTAACCGTCAGTTTCCGTTGAAATAATTGTATCATTCTATTTGAAATTTGGGAAAAAAAACTATCACTTTTGCATTGGCGCTCCCTACAGGGAGCACCGTGAACCAAACTTCTTTGGCTATATTTGCTCATAATAAACATAGCCTCCTTTCTCAAACGAGACTTTATTTGTTCAAATATGTTGTCTCTAACTGAAGTTAGAGGCATTTCGATAACTCAGACTTCACTCTTCTCCCCCGTCTTTATTTAATGTCCGACAGTCAAGCACTGCTACAGTGCATTTCAAATGAAACCGATTTGGTTGAGGCGACTGCCCGACTGTCGGCCGTCCCGACTTCTCAAAAATATGTCAAGACGCGAACAACGACCAGAGACGCCGACCGGGCATCGTGTCTGTGTTATTCAGTTTGTTTTGATAACATGTCACAAAAATTTTCTCGTATTGATGACAAAATACTTGTGGATAATGTGCGTGAATTTCCGTCCATTTTCAAGCATGAAAATTGAGATTTTGAACAGGACCATATCGGAGAACTAGAAGAGAAGCTACGAAACTTTTCGTCAACTGAATTTAAATGATTTCGTATGTGTAACACATGATGTCCTTCCTTAATTCGGGAATTGTATACTTCGCTAGTATCTAATTCACGAGTAAGGGTACATGCCAAACATGCATGGATGAGCGCGGTGAAGTTCGCGTTCGCGGTTGCTTCATCGATTTCAGAACAAACCTACATTTCCTTATGAGCCCGCACATACCAAAGATGTATAAGTCATCCACCCTTGCCGCTCATCTTCGCGGTTAACATGGATGTTCACTTATACTGGGTGTTAGTGAATAAGTGCGACAAACTTCAGGAGGTGATTCCATGCAAAAATAATGACAGTTTGCTATCATCATGTTCTACATCCATGCATCAGTATGTTCTACCCGGCATGTTAACCAAAACCGCGCTCGATGTCAGAACAAATCTACATCGATGCCAGAACAAACCTACATCTTCTTATGAGAGTGCACATAACAAAGATGTTTTAGGCATGGTTTCTCAAGTCCAATTCAAGAAGGTTCAACGTTGAACTGCGTTCAAAGATGCACAGTTCAATGTTCTTGAACCGTCATTGAGAAACCGGGACTTGGTCATTTACGCTCGCCGCCTATCCTCGCGGTTTACATGGATGTTTACATGAAATTATAACGGTTTGATTCACATCTCGGTCGACATCCTTACCGCGATGTAGCTTGCATGTTCATTATAGCGTTATGCAAACCACGAGACGTATTTGGTACAATGTCTACAAATTTGTCATGATTGTGAATGATTATTGTTAAACACGTGGAAGGACGAATTGATAGAGTTGATATTTGACGTTCTTGTTTTATGGAATAAACTTAACAAACAACATCATAACAGACATGTTTTGGCAAGGGAGTGGGAAAAAATAACAGTGACCATTGATGGAGTAAGAGGTATTTTCATAATCAGATTCTCTTACTTTTAATCAAAATTAATGTTGATTGATGTTTATTTCTATGGCAGTATCTCGTCTATAGTTATTATGATCTAACTGTCTGCCCAAAAGCATCGATGGAGACCAAACTTAATGATAAATTGTATTATAAACGATAACTGGACTGAACGGAAAGCATCCTCGGTATGTTCTGCCCGCCATCGATTCTAGCAAAATCAATCTCGCTAGCGCTTAGAGTTTGCATTTCTGTCGGTGGAGGCTCAGGTTCTTCATATGGCATGTATGGGCACGAAGGAAGAAGCGGTTGCTTATTCGTTTGATCGCATGTTACCACCGTCAAGTCACATGTACTGTGCTGTGAGGATAGGCTAAGATTTAGTATCTTCTTTGCAAGTATAAAGGTTCTCTTTTTACTTACTGACGGAGAATGATATAGATGGTATTCTTTCGCTTTTAATTCTTGAATTTTGCCTCTACTGAGCAATGCTGCTTGGATCAGCTCTATGTCTACTTTATTCTCCGACATAAACAACACCGAATCTTCCGATGCCGCTTCGCAGTTACGCAAATCAATTTGCACTCAGGGTACCTTATCCGAACTTGATGCTCCCATTGTCGCTCTACAGTAATCCGAAGGTATCGCCCTCCACAGTGCAGACGACATTCTTCCCTGGACCGAACTTGAACTTTGTCGAAGAGATAACTGTCCGGCTTTGCGTGTTCAGGCCCTTGCTCTGCTTGCCGATGAGCTTTAGTTAAGTATGGATTCATCGTTCACCGGAACCAGAGGCGCAAGCCACACTGATATCAATCGACGCAGAGGCAGCTTCGAGATTTGTATTACCTCGAGTTTGACCCTTGCCAGATTTTTCCACATTCATTGTGCATTTGCACCGCCGGCTGCTCCGGTCGCACCACCCGCTTTTCGCCTCACGTAGGACACAGCGATTAAGGCGGCAAAAGACGAATCGAGCATGTGAGCGATTCCAGAAAAAATCAGTTGATAATAATAGCCATTCTGAAGAAATAGATATCTTTCCGCGTGTGGCACAAGGCTCTATAATGGGAGCATTATTGTTTATAGTTTAAACATCAGATTTACTGAATTCTCTTATTTTTTGTTAGGCTCAAGCTTATGCCGATGACACACAGTTAAATTGTTGTTATGACTTTAAAGATAGTGAACATGCGGAGAAATACATCAATGAAGATTTAAATATTATTTCTAGAGTTTCACTCAAACATAATGTGAAAGTAAACCCATTCAAGTCATAATCGATGTTTTTTGGTAACAAACGCAAAATCAAAATTTAAAAAAAGGTAGCATATAGTCATAGATAATGAAAAACAAAAAATTGACAATTCTACTAGAAATTTGGGTGTCATTTTGGATAATGATTTGAAGTTTCGTGAACATATCAAAATTCTTTTTCAGAGTATGCTTTTCGCTTGAAATGTTTAACAGTAATCGACCTTTCCTCAACTTCAAATTAAAAAAACTTCTTTGTGAAATAGTGGTGCTATCTGATTTTAACTACTGTGATGTAGTTTATGGACGTCTTATTGTTGTCAAAGGTTAATGTAGAATTCAAAGGTTACAGAACGCCTGTGGTAGATTTATCTTTGGGTTAAGGAAGTATGATCATGTCTCCAGAGTATTTTCTGAATTGCATTTCCTAGATATGGAGCCAAGAAGAGAGTTGCATTTTGGAGTGTTTGTGAAGACAATTTTGAGTAGGTAATCCCTAATCGCCATCTTTAAAGATCCTCTCGATTCCTCAAAGCCACTTTTATGCTATTAGGTTTCATGATTCACTTTTTGAATATTTTGTGACTATGTCAAATATATTTTCAAACGTGAATATAAGCCATTTCAATCAAACTATCAGACTTAAATATTTCTTATTGTGAGAGTTATTCTGTGAATCACCTGAATCTTTATGATTATTATTGAGTACTGAATGAAGGTGCATTTTTTGCTTCAATCTATTATGCCTAAGCTGAGAATGGTTCAGTGGTGTAGCTTATACAGCTAGACTGCGCCATTTTTCGTCTGTTTCAATTTTTTGTTGTACAATTTATTGTTGAATTTGTTGCTGCCAATCGATTATTGAAGACTATAATTATAATTATTATTTACTCGATTATTTATAAGGTCCACTCTCCTGAGAAAAATATCATGTCTGTAAATGACATCAATACGGAATACAAATGAAAGTGGGCAAGCACCAAGAAACATGGAAAACACTTTTTTCTGCAAAGTCGGTTCAGATAATTAAAAAAATATTGTAAAAATTGTTCCAGAGATACTGAACAAAATATCGAGATGCGTTTAAATATGCTCTTCTGATAATCAATCAAGTTGTTTTCAAATTATAATTAGAAATTTTTTGGGAGAAACTCTTGAGCCTCTTCTGACAAGACATCAGATAAGGGATATATTGGAACTTATTATTATAAGTACTTTGTGACTGCGAACGTTCTACCTCCACGCATCTTTAATCAGAATTTCACTGTCAAATTTCATAGACATAGTATGAGCGAATACTAAGCATTTTCGGTTTCCCAGTATAACGGTATTGGGACCGTTATTCCATGAAATGCCAGGGATCGGTAACTTTTATTACAAAACTGGCCTACCGGAAAACCGGTATTTGTAGTGCTACCAGAGAAAAAAACGTTCCTAACAGGTACCAATTGTTACCGAAAACCAGTTTCAACTATAACCGGAGATCCGGTCTCAGCCGACACCGATAGAGGAGAACCGATTTCAATGAGTATACGCATATTCCGTTCATAAGCCGCAAGCTCATGTTGCTCCGAAAAGTGATAGTGATGACTCGGTTTTTCGAAGGGGTCGAGAACGAAAACTAGTTATTGCAGTCCTCTTATACCTATTCAAAACAGTCTCTAGACTTTGACATTCAGTAAGAAGAATACAAAACCGGTATGTTAGCCAAAATTGATTGGGTAACCAAACCAAATTCTATCATTTTGGTTTATCATTCATCTATTCCGGTACATGTGGAATTCCAATCCATCCAGTATTCCGGTCCTTCCGGTAATCAGGTACAACCGGTATTATGGTTGGAGAACCGGTACTTCTCGGAACCGGATTCCGTGAATATCTAAGGACCGAACATTGATAGCGAAGACAATTATTGTCAATGTTTTGACGAGATAGATGCAATATAATGTGTTTACCGAATGAACGAATTTCCAACCATCATACCTCACAAAGAATAACAATTGACAACACTTTGAGATAACATTTTTTTCCAAATATTTTGTTACTACTTAATCCATCACTAATGTGTAGATTATCAGGACAGATCGCTTTGACTTTTCATGTGCTCGTAGCCTCAATGTGTCGAGAACAAAAAAACATCTGTACTTTATCAGATTTATTGACTCATAGGATTTACCTACTCATTATTATCATTAAATCATATTATTTCGTGGCCGTAGAGTGCGATTCAATCATAAAAGAAAGAAATAAATAGACTTAATTTCAAAAACCAGATCAGACATAACAAAAATCGAAAACCGTCCAGAGGAATTCCTTAGCACTCTGTATAAAAAAAGTTTTTGAGAAAATTTGATTCTTCCACCATATAATGGTGTTAATTGAGATAGGTAGGTAACACAAATTTGAAATCTCAATATTTTTCGAGTTACCGGCAGTCAAAGGTCAATTCTGTTTTCTTTTGAATATTTCTCATAAAATCAAAATGAAATTTTAGCTTGTTTATCTGTAACGTTCTATTGAGAAAATGAATCATATATTTCAAAAACCCCGTAATGATATTCTTCGGTGGATTTGGTTTTCAAATCAGTTTCGAATGTTGCCCTTTTTATGCAGAAACTTGGCTATTGCTAGGGTTCCTATAGTATTTTCTAGCTTTCTTCCATCCACAGAAGGCTCATGAAGTTGTCTTTCATTCTTTGTCATTTGTAGTTACTTCATTCCCATGAATGTTCTCCCAGCTCTCTTTTCTACTGAATGTGGATACATTCATAAGGATGATACAGCTAGACGACGATTAATTGTATCTTTGATTAACCAGATGGGAACTGTGAACTTTTCAACAAAAATGGACGTGAGTTAAAATGTGTGGGTTGATGACAGTTTCTGTATCTAGATCTAAAATTATTTTCAGATTGAAACTACCAACAAACTACTTCTAAAGTAGTTGGAGTAGAGCAGGGATGTTAACAAAAACCAACGTATTACTATGCCGACGGAAAAATAGAGGACAATGTAGAGTGTCCAGTCAAAGGTCAATCTTGTTTTCTTTTTAAATATTTCTTATGGAATCAAAATGAAATTACAGCTTGTTTATTTTTAACGTTCTATTAAGAAAATGAATCGCATATTTCAGAAACCCCGTAGTGACACTTTTCGGTAAATTTGGTTTTCAAGTCAGTTTCAAATGTTGCCCTTTTTATGCAGAAACTTGACTATTGCTAGGGTCCTTATCGTTTTCTCAAGCTTTCTTATGATGACGCATGTGGGGAAGCCCCGTATAAGTGCCACAGTTACGGAGCTTCTGAAATATGGGATTCAAATGTTACTCTACTCTGTTCCTAGAGAACACTTTATCTGAAACCCTAAGGTATCTTTTTTGTCTCGACAGGTCTCTCAAAAACAAACACACCGTTTTAAAGATTGGGAAAGACTAGACAAAAATTGAACTCTTTGTTCGATTCGATAAATCGCAGCGTTGGGCCAAAAATCGACATCAATTAGGGAGGAAAAACAACACGAAAAAAACAAAGACTACAGAAACAACAAAGAAACACCATAAAAACATCTCGTTTTTTTATGTTTTTGTTGTTGCTTCTGTTGTTTTCAGCTGTTTTCTGGTGTTTTTGTATTGTATTTTCTTTGAAATCGTTATTTTTTACGAGCAAAAACGCATAAGACAATCTATTGAAAAAAAATGTTTTCTCTTGATCTCTGTTCGGTTTCTCATAAGTTGACATAATGAAAATTCTTATCATGACACACACACAAAATTTCTTTGTGTCGATACCGCACAAGCAATAGTTTAGAATTAATCACTTCTGTCACAACCCTACATGCTATGATCTACACGTGGTCTACTCCACGAAACCTGTACAACCCAAGTAACACAAATATGTTTATAAGTATTTAATAGACCGTTATATAACAGTTTCGTAAAACATTTTGCTCGTAAAAATATTTTTATAATCATTCCATAGACATTAATAACACACTTATAAACACGAAAAAGGACCACTTTATAAAATATTTTTGTTGTATTAAAATGTTTATAGGGGTTCTGGGTAACAACTATAAAGCTACTTTACTACTGCTATAGAGCTCTAATAAGAGTGAAGTTGTTCGAAGTTACACATTTATAAAACAGTTATAAATATATTTTGTTGTTGATATATTCGCGGTATTTACACTGCAATTTTGTGTATATTCAGAGCAGAATAAATCAGAATTGTTGTAAAAGAATATCAACTGTGAATGACGAAAAATTAATGGAGTCTATCCTACTATTAGACAAGTAGCATATTGCAAAATATTGAAAATTCAAGCATGATAATATGTTGATTTGACTTGCGAATTTGATTTTACGGTTAATATATGGGTACATTATGAACTAAATTTTCATGCGCCTGCATTTTGAGGCAATTCAAGACTTTTTATCCTGATATTTTAAATTTCATAACCTCAAGATCTTAATTACAAACAAAAACTACTCTATTTAATTTAAATTGTCTGATATTTACAATGTTTTTCTTAAAATGACGTTCTTATTATCGTATTGCCTTAATAAATATTTGGTTTTTTTTCCCAAACCTTAAAAATGACCGACAAAGTTCGCCTACCAAATATGGCGAACTCTTATAACTGTGCTTGTTGCGACAGATGTGTTATATAGGTATTGGACAACTTGCATACATTTTCAAATGACTCGAAATTTTATATACGTATTCTAGACATTATTTGAAAGTCACCAGCGAATACATTTTTCCAATATACTAAATAAATGAAAAAGAAGATGCGAGTTTCACTGTATGATCGCAAACGGGGTGGGCATCTTTAGGCAAGATATACTATAAGACAATGTTTTGCTATGTTGTGCCCATTTTTATTTTATTTGTTTTATAGTGCTGTCTTGTACGTTCGATATCAAGTATTCTATAAAACATTTCTATAAGATATTCTCGTAAGCCAATTCAGATTTAAATACGTTTGCGACTTAACGATAAAATAATAAATCTCTAATAAAAATATTTTGTAACGATCTCATAAGGTTCTCTATAAAACCTTAATAAACCAATTATACAACACATTAGACTTGAGAGTAATATTCCTCTTATAAAATTGGTGGTATAATATGCTATAAGAATTCAATTTCTTTTGTTTTGTAAAAGGCTTATTAAATGGTCTTCTAGAGAGCTATATTACATGATAATAATACTTTTTGTCTCTGAGAGTATTTTGTGCCAACTACCGCCACTAATTGATACAATTGTTATTGAAGTACCCTAATAAATCAGTTATATAGCATTTTAGTTTGATGAGGCACAATCTGTGTTAGTTGGGATAAACTATAAGACAGTGTTGCTATTTTTTGTCCATTTTTATTTTGTAAGTGTTTTATATTGGTTTTATAGTGCTGTTTTGTACGTTCTAGATCAAGCATCCTATAAAACATTTTTATAAGATATTCTCTTAAGCCAATTCAGTCTCAAATACTTTTGCGAGTTAACTGTTTTATTAGAGATAACTATATGATAATATTATAAATCTCTAATAAAAATATTTTGTAACCATCTTATAAGTTTTTTTTTAAACAATAATGAACCAATAATACAACAAATTAAACTAAGAGAGTAATTACTCTTATAACATTGGTACTATAGTATGCTACAAGAATTCAATTTCTTCCGTTTTATAAAAGATTTATTAAATGGTTTTGTAGAGAGCTATATAACATGATTATAACACTTTTTTGTCTCTGAGAGTATTTTGTTTCAACTAACGTCACTAAATGATAAAATTGTATATTGATGGACCCTAATATATCAGTTATATAGCATTTTAGTTTATTAAGGCACAATCTGTGTTAGTTGGGAATGAACATGACTACGATTCAACATAAAAAAAATATGTCTTTTATTCTCATATTTCGGACATGAGTCAGAAAATGGATCGTTTCGGGGTTACAAATTGTTGAAATTAAAATTCAAATACAAGTAAATCAAAAAAAAAATGTGAGAGACCATTTGGTAAGTGGAGGTTTTTTGGGTTAAGAAATGATATTTTGGAGTTCATGTTTACGAAGCGATATATGATTTCACTTGATCCGCCCCAACTTTTTTGATAGCAGAATTGTTTTTGAATAAATCATCATTACACGTTTTCTAAACAAAAAGGTGAACTTTCTCATCAATGCTAAGGGCAACTCTTTCTGATAGTATTCAATATACTAACTTCATCGATGTAGGTTTCACAATCCCTTTAGCACCAGATAAAAAAAAAAATTGAACTCATGTTCATATGAAAAAGAATTATGTTTTCTTATGAAGAATCACTCCTTTTATTGTTATGGAGTTGTTCTTGGAAACCCTGTAGATGCTACCACACAAGTGATAAACGTTCTCAAGACTGAAAGCGAGGTAAGAAGGAGGAGGAAATACAATGATATGATATAAACATCTCTTAGCATCTTGTCTACTCAAGTATCAAATTTACCAACAGGTAGGAAACAGGTTACATTGGAGACCAACATACGGTCAGATTTCCCACATTTTGACGTAAAACAGGTCAACAGTACTTTTATTCACCTTCAACCTGTTGATGGGCAAGGACCTATCGACCTCTTCATTACTTCCAAATTACTTTAGTTTTTTTCCCCACATAGGGAAATATGTGGACAAATGTCGGTAATTTTGCCTTTTTCATAATTGGACATTATTATCTCTCGAACAATTCGTAGGTCGGGAATTGGTGAATTTGACCTTCTATGTTTGTTGGGTCATTCCTACTGAATGTGGAGACATTCATAAGGACGATTAATTGTATTTTTGATTATCCAGATGGAAACTGTGAACTTTTGAAAAAAAATGGACGTGGGTTAAAATGTGTGGATTCATGACAGTTTTTGTATCTAGAACTAAAATTATCTCCAGTTTGAAACTACAAACAAACTTCTTTAAAATTAGTTGAAGTACTGCAGGGTTAACAAAAACCAACGTACTTCCATGCCAACGCAAAAATCGGAGACAATGTAGTGTCCAGTATTCCCTGAAAAACAAGAATCGTCTTTTTTTTTTTTAAATGGATTGGTGAAAATGTAGTCTCACGAAAAATGAACCAAATGAGTCGAGCAGACTTTCAACCTTATCCATCGTTTGCTAATCTATGATAAAGGTGCAGTCCTATCGCTATCAAATCCAGGTATAGCCGGTTCAAAAAAAAACTTATACTTACGACGTGGATTGATTTTTTCTTCAGTTTAAAAAGTGCACTGTATGATTTCAGGATGACATATTAGAATTTGATAAAACAGTGTGATTATGACTTAGACGTGTTATCATGAGAGTATCAGAAAATCTGAAAATATGTTGAATATACCAAACTTAACATGTGCTAAATCCACCTAGTTTCAATTTTTAGATTGGCTTTTTTATGCTCATTCTCTCCCAATCATAATCAAGACAGTATTTCAATTTGACACTGACAACTGCAGTAACACGGAAACAATGGAGTTTGCTTGACAACGACATGGTTGTTCAGTATACCTTGCTCAAATTTCGATAAGAAGTGCTTCAAAAGTTGTATCAGTTTTTTTTGCAACCGTCTGTACGGTTATCGAATGGAAAGGAAATAATTGAGAAGATCTCCAAAAGAAATTGCACAGTCAACTGAAACTGAATCCATTCGCAGACCTCGTTCAAATCTTTAATCTGAGTGTGGAAGAGTGATGTATAATATTGGGTACTTATTTTAATTACTGATTTTGAAAATTGTTATGTCAAGTTATTTTAATCATAAACAGAATGCCTGTACGGAATTCGTTCAGTTAGATGTTGGGTCAGATGTTTGCTGTACTGCTACCTCTCGTCCATGGAATGAAGGGACGTTATTTCACAGTTTTCGGATGTTGAACGGAAAGTTTGGTACAGAACCGTATAATAAATGCCAAGGCGCATGTGACTTGCTACCGGCTACACATCTGTACACATTCGCTGACTTGCGGACCAATATATGCCGGTAAATGCACTTTATCCAAAATACGATAATATCATTTGTCGAGAGTTGCATTTATGATTCCTATTATCGATAAAACCAGTATCAGGAGAGCGCAGCCCACATGAATGTAACTTTCGGCATTTATTACAGTTCTGTACCAACCTTTTCGATGTTTATAGTAGGCGAAGATTGTTACAATATAAATAGCAAAAAAATCAAATTCATGATACCAGGAGGTGGAAAGCTTTTGGTTGGAAACTTCCGAATAGCATATAAAATCTTTAGAACGCAAAAATATGAATATCTGAGAATTCCACGAAGAGAAGTGAGTATGTCGAAAACACAGACTCTAAAGATAGATTCAAGAAATTCAATGATGAGTTCAGTGTGTTTACTTGTAATATTTTGATCTTGACCTCAGATTAAAACTTTTGATGTGCTTCTAGACGAGTAGATAAATGACATTTCAGGGCTATGTATCGTATAATGTTTTATTTCATACTATGACAATTTTTTTCTATCGGTTCAAAAGAGAAAGTACTTTTTTGTCAAAACAACAACGACAAAAAATAGATAAAATTGTATGTATATTCTTCTAATCCAATTCCACCGGCTCTGATGATGTAATGTCTCATCTACCAGACTGGTTTTGAGTTCGATAAATGATACATTCATTACTGCACAGTATGAAATAAACTGCTGGACACTCGAACTTATACATGCACATTTTTATGTAATATTTAATGCTGTTTGTGGAATTTTGAAGCTAGTTCCATCCGGATCAGGCTGGATGGAAAGGGTCTCTCGTAGAAACAAAGAATCATGATATACAGGGTGATTAATGGAGTCATGCAAAAAATCAAAATTTTTGTGAGTATGTCATTCCAGTGAGCATCGAATTCAGGCGATAAAATATGGTTTGTTACTTTAGTTATGTCAAAATCTCCAGATATTTTTGTCAGTTTTTGAATTCAAGCGCGTTGTCATCAGATACCCAAACAAACATCAAGGTGGGGTGGCAAAATGTTTAAAACCCTTTAACTTCGCAATCGATTGACGGAATTCTACGGTTTTTGCAGAGATGGTAACCTTATTCACTAATCAAAAGAAAAATTAGGATTTTTTTTTTGAAATTGATAAGGTACTAACATTCATGGTCAGATAAATAGCACCAGCCTAGAATCTGTTAAAACTTTGTTACATCATCAGAATTATTGATGCATTCAACAATGTGAACCCATTTCTTAGTTTACGAGTCCAGGGGTTTCTTTTTTCTAAACTGTTTACAGCCTTTTTATCACGTTTAAATAAACATGTTAAAAGTGAATCGTTTTTGTGTAACTTTTGATAAAAATGGCCAGCACCAATAAAAAATTTCTCAATAATTGAACAAAGGATAGTGTAGCAGAATTTTGAAAAAATCATTTCCATTTTTGCCTTGTTTAAAATTTCATAGCCACACTATCCTTTGTTCAGTAGATGAGAAATCACATACATTTTGCACCTCTTTCAAATGGTGCTAGTGAAAACACAGAAAAAAGTTTTATTGTTGACATCTTTTTTCAACGTGTTAAAGGGCCCTCAACAACTTTTTTTTTTAATCGCCAGTTCTCATTAACTGAAAAATCGATTGAAGTTTCCATATGCACCAATACCTCTTCGCAAACTGATGCAGTTTATCAAATTGTAGGCTTGTGCCATTTATCTGACCATGAGTGTGGGTGCCTTATCACTAAAAAATAATATTTATTGTTTTTTCTCTTTCAAGGTATCCACCCCTGCAGAAACCGTAGAAATCCGTCATTTCAAACATTTTGTTCCACCTCCATGATGTTTGTGAGCGTATCTAATGACAACGGTGTTGAATTCGAGAACTGACAAAAACGTCTGGAATTCGATGCTGACTGGAATGCAATATTCACAAAAATTTTGATTTTTTGCATAGATCCATGAATCACCCTGCATTTCATGATTCTTTGTTTCTACGAGAGATTCATTTCATCCAGCTTGAACGGGATGAAACTAGCTTCAAAATTCCGCAAACCGCATTGAAATATCTCGTTCTTCGTTGAAGATATTGGACTTTGAATTTAACCAAAAAATGTGACGGCATGTCTAAGTTCGAGTGTCCAGCAGTTTAGAAAACATAACCAGGTTGAAAGTATCTAGAATGTTGATTCATGGGATAGAGAATCTTCAAGATACCATTGTCCACCATTGCGAGAAATAAAGATGTTTTCAGGGGTTTCAACTAAGCTCGTAAACTCTCTTACATCATGAATAAGAGAACGACTATTCCTGGCCATATCAGGTGATCATCATGGTACAGATATCAATATACCTTCTTTCAATTTATAAAGACTTTTTCTATTCACCATTTTGTTCAATATTTCATCAAAATATTTCATCATCATTATCACTCTATTGACCAACTTGTCTTTATTCTGACTATCCCTTTTCTTCCAGGACCACTCGAAGTCGATAAAAGAGCTTGAGACTTTGCATTATATTTGGTCTCTCTTTAGAAATCCACGAAAGTGAAACTGTTTAAATATTGAATAGATAAAAATCGTTCATTTTCAAAAAAGACTTTGTGCATCAATATAACAGGGTAATGAATCAAAGTCTAGGTCTTAGTCTGACCTAACTGATGCCATTCCTTGTATCGAATAAAATATGGATGTACATGATGGTTGAGTAACTTTCATAATCTCAATCAAACCGCTTTATTTCAGGAAAATATGCTGATTGAATTTTAGTATCACGAAAGATTGAAAATATTTTATAGGTTGTATCGATCCGACTAAGTGCAGTCGAAGTAGTCACTATAATCATAGGAAGTCCGCATAAAAGCTATTTTCGTCGAGCAGAGGATTTAATCTAGCAAAAGGTTCAAGAAATATTCATGTAAATGTGTTCAAAGACAAAACTTCACCTGGAAGCAATTACTTTCTCAGCACAATTATCTCAAACTATTTCTTCCAAAACAATCGAGGTAGAAATCTATTTATGAATACTTATGTATTCTGTTTCAGCTTGGGCGACAACCTGGATCTCTTAGAAAGAATAATATATGATTTTCCATGAATCACAATACTTCATTACCATTTCTTGTCAGTAAGGTATCTGAAAAGATGAATACTGTTTTACGAATGAAGAGTCGGTACGCCCATAATTTTTTTTCAGTCAACGAATTTATACTGAGATGTGCAGGTCTTTGGAGACCACGCATTAAAAACAAATATGCACAGATATTGTACAAGGCCTACGCCATATTCGTTTTTGTTTTTGTAAATCTATGGTTTACCTCAACTGAACTAGTATCTATCTTCTATACTTACAAAAACGAGGACGAGCTCATTAAAAATGTAAACTTTTTTTTAACTCACTTCATGGGCGCTATTAAAGTTGTTTTCTGGTATTTTTCTGGTGATAAACTTATATCGATCATGCATCAACTAGAGGATCCCAAATTACAATACGAAAGCTGCGTGGTGAGTAAAACCTTGCAAATATCTATCGATCTATGTTTTGTCATCCTCATCAATTGATAATAATAATTGTGCTAAAATCCCTGGACTGTTCCCTCATGTTTTGTGGAGTCTAGAGTAGGTACTTGTGGAATGCAGAAATATGTACATTCCACTTCTTTTGCCATTGGTAGAATGGCGCGCTCCCCAAGTCGTATAGTGAACTTCGAATTTTTAATGAAAAATATGATAAGCCTTCACGATGAACATTAAGTGGAAAAAAAATCACCAATGTAGAACACATGAATATACAGGGTGTTTCCTAAAGATTGGTAAAAAATTCGTTGTGTGATTCCTGGGGTATTTTCATGAAAAAAAGTTCCTATAAACATTTGCCGAAAAATGCTTCCTAAGGGAGCTACGCCCCTTCAAATAGGGCACCCCAAAGACGGTTTTTCCTCACTATTTCCGAAACCTTACATACAAAAATCATGAAATTTGGTACATCATACAAACTTTTAATGCTGAATGAGAATTTGAGTTCAGAATTTCAAAATTTTAATCAGGGGCGTACCATACTGGCGGGGTTAAAGGTTAAAAGAATCCAATTTTTTAAATGGTATGGTACGCCAGTATGGTACGCCCCTGATTAAAATTTTGAAATTCTGAGCTCAAATTCTCATTCAGCATTAAAAGTTTGTATGATGTACCAAATTTCATGATTTTTGTATGTAAGGTTTCGGAAATATTGAGGAAAAACCGTCTTCGGGGTGCCCTATTTAAAGGGGCGTAGCTCCCTTAGGAAGCATTTTTCGGCAAATGTTTATAGGAACTTTTTTTCATGAAAATACCCCAGGAATCACACAACGAATTTTTTACCAATCTTTAGGAAACACCCTGTATATTTCTCTTTTTGGTTTGAAAGATGGTTTGGATGACTGGACTTCTAGTCTGCCGGATCTGAGTCCGTTGGATTTGTTGTTCTGAAGTACCTTGACCCACATCGCAAAACTCATTCATTCAGTACCCTAAGAGTCTAGTGAATCGTATAGCTGAAATAGTATGAGCATATTAGCTATAATTTATTAAGGTTGAGGATAACAAAAGTACAATTGGCGAAAAGGTACCAAAAGGTCAGAAATCGCTGATCACGTTTGGCTAGAATAATGTCAATAATTAGAGTGATCGGAGGCACAAACGTCACATTCATATCGAGTCACACGGTTGAATCTGCTATAAGCTGTGTTTATTGGACTAAATTGAATGATAGCTACAGCAATGTAGAATTCCCGTCTACTTTCTATCATGAAAGTTCCATACTCGTCATTTCAAATCAGACTCTACTATTGAATACACAAACTTTTAGTAAGTATGTTACCCAATTTCAAGATCTCAATTCACCTGGTGATTATTGGAGATACTATCGATCAAAACGTCGTCGTGAAACAAAAAATAAAATCATAACGATGGGGGTTTAAAACTTGGTTCATGTATGAAGATCCACATCGCCTAGCAACTTTGAAGTACGTATAGTCGAGACTTGAGTCAAAGTCAGACTTGACAACGGCTTGAGATCAGAAATTCCGACTATAGACAAATCTTGGCCTCAGTATCATGACAACTGCGTTGTTTAAGTCGTGAATTTGAGTCGTAGGTTTGGTAAGACCCTACCTTGAGCAACGATCAAGATAACAATGCGAGGTAATTATCATTATTATTTGGTTGAGGTCATTGACTTTAAAGCCTTATAAAACTCAATGGTTGAGGTATTGGGGCTATTTGGTTGATGTTCACTGTCTTGTTTTTGTGAAATTGGTGTTTAGTTTGTGACTTTTTACCAGATACTTCATTTTTTTACACCTGTGGAAACGTTCCTGTCTTTTGAAACGTATTCTGATTCAAAAATACATAACAAAATCAGAATCATTCATAGGAACTCATTATTTTTGGTACAAAAGAACACAATAATATAATATTATGTTCAAAGTGGTTTATCTATATATCTTCACGGTTTCAAAAAGTCGTCAAAACACCATGAAAAGATATCGGAAAGTTTGAATTTAAGAAAAATACTGCAGATCATCAAACATCCTTGATGTTTTATGGACAATAAACATGTCAAATAACTAAAATGAGGTTATGATCTCAGAATTGTCAGTTGACACTTCATGTCTCCTTTCAAAAATGATTAGAAAAAAACACGGAAAAGACAAACGTATTTCGAAAATGAGTACTCAAGCTCTGTTTTAACAAGAATTCACAAAGCTTCGACTTTATCACAGACGGAAACTTGAGCTTTAAGTCTAGCTTTGCGGAATGCGACTCAATTATGTACTTTATCAAGTCTGGAATTGAGATCCGACTATAGGTACGGGCATAAGATGGTGGATATGCTTAGTTTATCCTCCAAATTTTTGTGTCCATTGTCGGCATTTAATCAACTTATGTTTCATTTGTTCCAGAACTTCGATCCAGGAGAAATATCCCATGAATATAAGAGACAAGGAATAAAGTACACTATTTTGTTTCTATTATTGGCTCATGCAACTTTGACGTCATCATACGTTCCGCCAATCCTGACCACATTGCAGTTCATGTATCATAGAGATGAGCCAAATTCTACTGTTACACTACCAACACAACTCCCTTATTTTTGCTGGATGCCTTTCTCCTACAACACTGCAATCTTTTATCTATTGGCATTAGCTTATCAAGCAGGTAATATTGAAAATAACATTTTAAAGTACATAATTTTTATATCTAACAACGCTAAATTTTTGCACAATGGAACGCCTGCGCTGTTCGTCATTCTTGTTGCAGCCTCCACAAAATGTATCCGTGTCCATGAGATTGCCTAGAGGCGGAAACACACTTATCCGCATTGAGCCCGTATGAAGGCTGAGTTTCGGATGTGTTCTCATTTAAAGGCCGGGACACACGCTTATCCGCACCGAGCCCGTTTGACGCTTGAGTACCGGGGACGTCTTCCCATTCAACCCAATGCTGAAAATACACGGAACGTGCTTGCTGCCGATGAGTGTGTCCCTTAACCTTAAAGGTTGAACCCTATTGTTTTATCCAATACTTGTTTTTCGGGAAAAACGCAGGGATAGCTGGTTTCTTCTCAATATAAATTCACGCGTGAAATCCCTTCCTGCAAGTTAAGCTCGGCAAATATAAGTATATAAGAAACATCTCAGATAATTTTCATGTGAGTGCCACGCTCTTTGTTTCTCTTGAGAATAAAAAAAATGAGGTAACAAAAAAGAGAGAAAGTTACTTAATTTCTGGAATGAGAGGGTGGTTTACTGCGTGAGCAAATTAGGCCCTAGCTCAATGTCGAAAAGAAAAGTAGGATAAGCGCCACCGACTCAAGATTGAATGAGTCGGAATTCTCCGGATGTTCCGGGCACCTTTCCAATCACAGAAATTATGAAATCAAAAATTAATTAAGTACTAAGTCAATAAGTCACATAAAGCCATATGAAACACCAAAAATTCAATGGATAAAAATGTATTTCTTTATTCCTAAAGTGGAATCCCTAAGTGATCACTTTTCAAACAAAAATAAATAAACTTAAATCTAATAACGATACCAAAAATTCACGGCAACACAGCCTTTCTTCAGTCAAGAGGGCTCAAGCTCAACGGTGGCTCGGTCAGCTCTTGTAGACTGCCAATTAGATCAACAGGCTGTCAGCCTGGATTGTGAACCGTTGTATTGATACCTCAATGTTAATCACTATTCGTGAATCGTGGCTGATAACCCCGAACAAAAACAAAAAGCCCTAAGAAGAAAAACGGTTTCAACAAAGTCTTCTTAGTTATAAAAAAAACTCGAATGAAAATAACGATTATTAATTTTTGACAATAAGAAATTTGATTGATTGAACAAGAAAAAGAATTTATGTTTGATTTAAACCTCAACAAATCATTACTCTTGGTGGTTAAAAATTAAATCAAATGATCAGATAAATCATGAAAATCAATTACCAATTCAAATATCACTCGATAAAATAAAAATATGTGAAGAAATCAGTAAAATACCTGAGTTCTGCAGAGTTTCTGGGTTTGTAGACACGTAGGTGTTTTTCCTGTGTTTCGCTCTGGTGGT
The DNA here is from genome assembly GCA_958502075.1 of Orchestes rusci. Classification (NCBI taxonomy): domain Eukaryota; kingdom Metazoa; phylum Arthropoda; class Insecta; order Coleoptera; family Curculionidae; genus Orchestes; species Orchestes rusci. The sequence continues at coordinate 90,916,065 of OY293303.1, forward strand.
CCTGTTCAAACTGCGTGGTAATGTATTAGAACTGATAGGTTGCAGTCCACCTTTGCGTTTTCAACAGAATCAGCAATTTTTGAATGAATAGGCTGCTAGCCACCCTTGCCTTTCTACGTGAAAAGAAGGAGCACGATAGAATTCATCCAGTTATTTTCCAACGACACCCGGTCGAAGATGAAATCAACAACACACCTTCCAACTTACCCAACGGTCGTGAAACCAAAATATCCATTTAAAACGGTTATTGCATCGCCAACAAGGGAGGTAGGTACACAAAGCACAAAAAACTCAACGCGATGCAATAGATAAAAGTGGATTAATTTCCCAAAAATCCCTAGGTTGAAAATGCTCAGGAAACATCCAAGCTTCACAAAGACTCGTTGGAAAGTAAGTCGAAAATCACTAAAATCAGTGTCAAATTCTCATGACAAAGTGAGGTTAGGACTAGTACCCGAAAAGCAGCAAATGTGGAATAGCAACAAAAACACCGGCAACAACGTAAAGGGCTGGAGGTAGATTGCACAAACAATCCTCCAGTTATCAAGAAAACACAGACAGCACCAAGTAAAGTGACTTCATCCTCACTAACAGTCCCCAATCGAAGAAAAGAACGACATACGTGCCATAGATCGACAGTGAAAATATACCCATCACGTAATCTAGAAAAACACGTTTGGGTTAGTTTGGGTTAGTTTGGGTTAGTGGTGTGGGTGTCACAACGCAGAGCAAAATTCCATAACCTCAAATACAACAGCTGACTTCAAGGGACTCGGTTTAAAAACATAAACAAACGTGATTTCCCTTTAAAAGAGCTGTATTCCCCATAAAACGACATGAGAACAGTGACTAAAATGGCACACGAGTTATTAAAAACCGTTGGCATGTCCTGAAAGTGTGTGTGTAAATACAGGGCCATTTCTGGCCAGTCAAACTCATAACAGGGATAGATGAAGCTTGAAGAGAAGTTATTAGGAGGAAAGATGCTATTACGATGTGTGGCGACCAAGTAAGTAGCAGTCATTCTTCATGCTGCCTGAGAATATAAAGTAAGTGAGTGAAAACCGTGTGTTTTGCGCACAAACCTGATACTGTAAAACAAAAATTCCCCATTCTCAATCATAATGGCACGAAAATACGTAGAGTCAAAAACGGCCCGTGACATGAGGCCGAAAAAACACTTGTCGGGGTCGATACAGTGACGTACTATTGCTGTTTCTTGGTCTGATAAGAAAGTAGCTCGAGATCGTCGAAGCTTGTTCCCTCTTGCTCTCTTTAGCCGCCCAAAAGATGGAAATATATCTTTCGCTATAACATAATGAATCATGTGAATCCAAATGAATGCATACAGAAATGAAGCTCAAGAGTCATACCATCCACAATCATGCTTGTTGTGCTGCTGCCGAGCAAGACTGTTCTTAGGAAAACGCTCTTTCCAACTCCGGCGGCCCTGATCATACATAATATTATTTAACAGAATTAGTATTGATATCATTCTCCTTGTTCGGTTATGATGAAGACGATTAATTTCGTATACTTCAGCACTCTGCCCGCACCCAGGTGAGTAGACTAACCTGGTGCTAGAAAAACACAAACGCGCCGCGTAATACATTTCACGGGACAAACCGGTTCCGCGCTGCGTAAAACACGTCGCCAGGAAAACAGAGCTTTAGGTTGAGTTGGTTTGTTTTTGGTAAAGAATGGAGGCGACATCCTTATTGTGAAAGATTGTAAAATTATTGAAGGAAAAAAGACAGTGAAATGTGAAATTTACACCCAAAAGCTCGGGGGCTTGTCGTCGTTCGGAAATCCGATCGCTCGTTTGTGTCGGTAAGTTAGGAACATGTGACTCGGTGCGGATATGTGTGTTCCGACATTGAAGTGTGGAGTTGGTCTTGGAGTTGAAGTATTTTTTCACCGTTTCAAAAGTTGCCGCGGAAAAGTCCCCACTATGTCCTAGTGGTCCAAGAACCACATATCGTATAAAAATACTTGATTGTTTTGACTACTTTTTTGCTATCTTTTCCGAAGGATGATTTCTGACTACTCTTTCATCTGCAGAGTGATCGCCTCAGAATTGAGCTATCTGCCCTCCGCTCCAGTGTGTGCCAGAATATTTGTTTGTTCATTTACCTCGATTTCGTTATGTCGATGAACTCATTCCACCGTTACCTACCGTATGAGTTTGAAAACCCTCATTTAGCATCTGAATATTTAGCGCATGTTTACGTGAAATAGATCTTTGCGATATATCAGTAATTTCCGATTATCTTAGAAATACGGACAGTCTTTTGGCTGATGAATATCACAAGCGTTACAAGATTGACATCCTGATAATGCTCCAATTTCCTACTTTTTTATTTTTGCTTTTTCATTTAGGTATCTCAAGAGATATGTAGATACGAACACTAAATCTTTTGCATGTTATTTCTTGAACATATACGTTTACGTTCACAAAGTTTTCCACTTTTCTAGATCTTCAAAGGGAGTTTCACTGAAAGATTCTATTGAAAAAACCAAGTCATAATTTGTCCAAGGATCTCAATCTTTTTGGTTCCTGATGCGTGCACCCCAAATAGACATGATTATAGTTATATACTTTATTGGCCAATTATATAAAATGTTGAGTTATCAAATAGACTAACTCACTAGTTCAATTATTATCTTGTAAACAAATTTATCTTAACCAATATAACGTTTCTAAAGCTTCAATACCTAAACTCCAAATAACAAACAAAAACATTCGTTGTGCGCGGGCATCCAAATAACACTTCACGTTATCAGCAATCAACGTCATGCGGTAACGCTATAAATGTTAATCGAGGTGTCGAGGTGTTAATGGTGTTAAAAATCAAGTTGCATATACAGGCTGAGGCATTTAAGTTGAGACAGTGCATTATCTCAAAACCATGTACCTACTTAAAAAAAAAAATTTTCTTACAAAAGATGGGGGGAAACACAACGAACATATTTTTTTCGAACCATGACCCTGATTTCAAGGTTATTTCAAGGTCAACATGATTTTTTCAAATGGAAAGGTATTTTTCAGTGCAGAATCTTATTCTTCATGATGAAAGAAGTAACTTTTATCTGAAACTTTCTTTCATCCTTCTTCAAAATATTGAACTAAATTTCATTTGAACGATTGGAAAAAAAGCTTAAATAATTTTGTTGGTGATGATCATGTTTTTATCATTTCACATAATGGGGGTTATGATTGAACGTTTGAGCAGTTAACTTAACGTGTCTGTTAGGATTGTTTATTTATGCAAATGTTCCATTTGCTAACAGCGTTACCATGGTGAAATAGACATGTTAAGTTAACGTAAACGTTCAATCATAGCCCCCAATTTCAGTAAATGTTCAGAATGATGACCTTGGACTTCAATACATCTATCAATTCTTTTGATAAATGACTCATCAAAATCGCATCAATGCTTTGTCATTATAATAATTATTATTATTTGTTAGTTTAGTATTCTATTCACTTATAATCTTCATAGTAATTGAATTATGTGCCATGCCATGATTGAACATTCACGTTGAGTTAACGTATACGTTGAGTTTGTACTAATGCGGATGTTTCATTTGCTAAGGCGGTACCATGGTGAAATGGATACGTTAAGTTGGCGTAACCGTTTAATCATAGCCCATTGACATACCGGCGTGCTGTTAGTGTTACCACAGATTCTATGGTGTTACCATAGAAGCAAATGGCTTCAATTTTTATTTTTTTTCCAACCGCCCAGCAAACACAAGAACATAATATTGATGTAAAAATTATGTAACACAAAGTTACCAGTTACGTCAATATGACATAATAACAAGGTAACCAGAAAGTAAACTTCAACCTACAAAGACTGCATAATGTCATACCTCCAGTACATGTAAATTTTATATCTTATTTATGTAAACATTTTTATATAAAAAAAGTTATGTAAATCTTATATCGATTTATATGAACACATAACGTAAAATTTATATCATCGCTATATAAATAATCTACGTCACTCTTATCTTATTATTATCACATATAACCAAGAAATCTCGCATTGGTAAATATTTGGTACCAAAACTACGGGAAAAATCCGGGGGGTCTTGCTTTCTCCTTCAATTCTCTGCTGTAGCATTTATATAATCCAATTTTGCTCTGCAAATTTCTTGTTAAGCGGCATTGAGACGATATGGAACGCTTGCAATAGGAGTGGCTGTTGCAGTGTTGATCTGATGTAATTATTATGGTTCATAGCTGCATAACTCTGTCCGACAGTTTTGAAATCTGTAAGGAGTGATTTATAGTTATTATTATTAGCATAGAAATAAAATAACGTCTATAAATATCAGCTATCAAACAACCGAAATTAGTACATAACCTTCCTTTTACCTGCCACAAAATGATATTTTTCTCAGCCTCTAATTGCTCGAGTAACGTAACGGTACTTGTGTTTTTATCAAAAACACATGGGAATGAATGCTTTTCTTCTCACTTCAGTACAATGAAATCACTTATTTTTGCGAGATGGTACGGCTCCGGTCATACAACACAACCAAAACACAGAACACGAACAAAATGACAAAATGGCTTCTTATTCTACTCTGTTGGGATGAAGCTGCGTGGATCAGATGACCAAAGGCTCGATTTAGGATTTGCGCCGTTGTCGATTTTGTAATGTCACATGTGAATATGAAATTTACATAATATTGACATGAATCGCTTATGTAATAGAGACATCCATTTGTTTATGTAAAATTTATGTACTTCATGTACACCTTGATGTTACATCACGTCACATATGTGTTTACTGGGCGTTTAAATGGAATTTAATTCAATATTTTGAAGAAGGATGAAAAACCGTTGCAAATAAAAGTCACTTTTTTCTATGAAGAATAAGATTCTGCAGTGAAAAATATACCTGTTCATTTAAAAAAATCATGTTGTTCTTGAAATACCTTGAAACAAAAGTCAAGGTTAAAAAAATATGTTCGTTGTGTTTCCCCCTTGATAACAAACATCTTTTGTTCAAGACATTTTTTTCCACGGTTACATGGTTTTTGAGAGAATATACTCTGTCTCAAATTGAATGTCTCACCCTGTATAGCCCGCCTGACTGCGTTTGATATACAGGGTGGTGCAACCAAGATGGGGAGGACGATTGTGAAAAACTGTTGAGGAATTTGGATATTTTTTTTTTAAGATTATAGTTAGTCAAAAACGCTATTTTTTAAAAATATAGTCAATGTACAGGGTGTCCCAAAAAGTTTGTGAGAAGCTAAACTTATATTTTTTTAAATGGAACACCCTGAATGCAAGAATTCTATTCATTTCTCCCATCTCGTACGATCAAAAAGGAATGGGAGGCGATCAAGGTTGAAAAAGGACTCATAGTATAGTTGGGCCCTTTTTCAAGCGAAATTATAAAAGGTATCGAAAAACCAACTGACTCATGAAACATGACTTATCCTTGGACACAATAATCACATACAATTTGAATAAAATTATTTGTTATTATACCGGACGGTCAAGTTTTGCAAACACGACCTTTACACAATTTTTTCAAATGGAACACCCTGTTTATTAATTCCATCTTGAAGATAACATCATAAGCTTTCCAAAAATACAATACATCATACCTTTCTGATCAATAGTTTTTTCGGAAATCACCCGCGAATACAAAGTTTCCTCATTGTACTACAAATTATGATAATAATAATCTTTATTTAGCATAAAGCTACAAAATTACACAAATCCTTAATAATATCTAAAAAAAAATCAGTTCCAATTAGTAAAAAATGAAAAATGTAAAATTAAAATCTTATAATATAACAATTAATGTAAAAAGCAAATACAAACAACCACAACTCTAAACTTGGTTTAAAACATGTTTCCTCAACAGACATTTAAACTGGTTCAAATTATCACATTTCTTCAGGTAAGCAGGTAGTTGATTGAATTCCTGAAGTCTCTTATGTAAAAGTGAGTAAAGCATCTGACTAGAATTATTGCATTTGTTAAACAATATAAAATCATTACACTGTCTGGTTCCATAATCATGTACATCAATGAAATATTTAACTTTATCACAAATATAAAGTGGCAACATTTTCTTCCTAATTTTAAATATAAACACGTTTACATTATACATAATTTTTTGCTTCACTGATAACATATTTAGCACATTCAACATACATTGTATAGGGGTATAACTATTACACTTTAAAATAACTCGCATGGCTCTGTTCTGGATTTTTTGTAACTGATCCAATTTATAGTTAGGCAAATTATACAAGATTGTTGAGCAGAACAGGAGGTGCGGCGCAGCAATTGTGTTATTTAATAACATTTTTGCATACATAGATAGACTCTTTTCTGCTCTAGCTATGAAACCAACTTTTTTCGAGAATTTTCGCGTAACATAGTCTGCATGGTGCCAAAAAGTCAAATGGGGATCAAATAAGACACCTAAGTATTTGATTTCATTATCATAGGTGAGTTTCTCAGAATTGATTACAATGTCTATACTATTTAAGTTAATTTGACTTAGTCTAGCTTTTTTGCCATATATACAAAAATTCGATTTGTTAGTGTTTAGACACAACTTATTACAGCACAGCCACCTAAAAAGTCTGTCCAATTCTACATTCATTACATCCTGCATTTCTTTGATATTTTTGCCTACTATGTACACCATTGTGTCATCAGCGAGTAGTACGACTTTGCATTGTTGTACCAGTTTTACCATATCATTAATGTACAGTGGGAACAATAAAGGGCCCAACACAGTGCCCTGAGGTACACCAAACGGAACATACATAGGTTCAGACACAGTGTTCTCAAATTTTACCCTTTGGACTCTGTTAGTAAGATAAGATCTAAACCAACTGATAACAGTAGCCTTAATTCCCATTTGATCTAGCTTATACAACAAAATATCACGATTGACAGTCTCAAATGCTCTCTTGAAATCAAGAAATACGGCTAAAACATAATTATCACAGTCAATGGCTTTGAGGAAATCATCACATATATTAACTATAACAGACTCACATGAATGACGCTCACGAAAACCGGATTGATTAGGAACTATTATGTCATTAATATCACAGTGAGTCATGAGTTGTTCTTTGACAGTCAGTTCAAGAATTTTCTTGTACAAAGGGACTGTATTTATAGGCCGAAATTCACAATATTCACAATATTACCCAGTTCATAAAACCATAGGTGGCCATGCATGAAGCCATGACAACATCAGGAATTAGTTGATTGAATAATAAGCAATTAATTGATTAATCAATTAGCAAGTAGGTATCAGAAAGTTTTCATTTTAATTCAAAGTATTGTGGCACTGACACTTGACTTGAAAATAATGGATTATGGTTGATTATACCACCGAACAAATAACAATAAGAAAGCTCACTCTTCAATCTATTGTGTAGCAGCATCAAGAGACAGCCCGCCGCGTCGAGCCATTCGGGAGCACATCGTTTTCGAAGCACAGAACATACGTGACCGATATTTGAAAATCATGGGTTAACAGCGCATCTCATAATAAACTGATAATGACGGTCGTTGAACAGTCTTTGGACCAGGACCCGTATTCCGTGTACTGTGGAATTCCATAGCAACACGTCGCTCTGCTTATATTGTATTCTGTGCACTTCTGTCAACACGACTAGACATACCTACTTGTCCCCTTGTCTTCACTCAATACGTAAGGACGTGTTGTTTCGTTTTTTCCACACGACTTCTATCAGCTGAATTTGTCAATTTGTCATTATTTGTCAAAATTTGTCATTATTTGTTTACGTTTTGTGAGTTTCAGTTTCATTGTGGAGGTGTTTTTCGGAATTGTCAGGAAGCAACCATCTCTTATTACAAAGTAGATAGAATGGAGCCTTAGGAAAGCAAGATAGAATGATAGAAATGCATCATGAGCAAAAAAAATCTGAAGAACATCAACTTGAACGGATCGGTTTAATATAAACATGTGGCTCACAGATCTCATATCCACGTTTTGTCAAAAATACGATATGTTATAACTTAACTTGGATTCTACAAAAAGTGATACAAAATAAGGACTAAATAAACAAAATATCATTGAAATGCCAACCCAAAATCAGTAATTCGCGGCAAAACTCACAACATCGGCGGGTAAATCGCTTGGTGAATGCATAGGTATGTGTCGGCAGTTCTTTAAAATTGGATAACTCACATTCTCCCGTTATAAAATATGTTATTGAAACGTAGATTTCGATGGATGACTCACATACCTATTCATTCGATTAAAAAAAATACGAATTAGCGGAATCAGCGACTTACGTTTAATTGTTCTGATTCGTTTCAGTCTGAAAGGTTGGTTTCACAAGAATATCCGCTAAAAACAGTTTATTGAAAGCATCCCGATAATTTATTGATATTATATACTACCTATTGATCTTTAAACAATAATGAAGATTCCAATTCCAAAGGCCGCGAAGGTAATGGACATGAGTTGTGGGAGACTCAAAACGTACCTTTATTTTTATAACCACGTACCTATTTCAAAATAGGTATTGATTTTCTATTTCTTCACGTCCATGTGCCCACGTGTACTTATTTCGCGACCAAAATAATATTATCCAAATTTGTTGGCTGCAAAACATTTTTTTTTTCTAAGTAGAAATACACAGAAAGACTCACATATTCTCTCAAAGAAATCTCTTAGAACTGATTTTGGTTTCAAACATCAAAAAGTTAGTTTTTTCCGCGATTTCCAACGTATTATGAGTTTTCCCACTGGTTTTTCCAAATAATCGAAACATTTCAAGCTTCTGCTATTTTACGAAAACTAGACGGAAATTATTGTGAGTTTTGCAGGTACCCCAGAATTACCCCCTCGAATAACTTCGGTCAGTCAGATTCAATAAAAAAGAATACCACTATAACGTCAACATACACCAACACCAGAGAATAAAATTGAAAGTCCCTACGAAATGTCAAAAATGTTTAGGGAAAAATGAAAAAGTCACTAAGATTTTGAAACACGTCTTGACAAAACACGAATATTGCCGAACTGATATCAAGACGTGCACGGAATAACGTTTTTGTCACGCCTTGCTTCCACATGTTGAAATCAACAGTGGTATCCAACATGTTGAATTCCACAGTACACGGAATCTGGCTCCAGATGGACGGAGTATGGTGTTGGGAACATCGGCAATCTCCGGGTCGGCTTCGCGCGCTCCGCAGAGAGATCCTTCTTAAGCTGGCTTCCCACGGCCCGTGTTATTACAGGCCGGGCCGCGCCGCGCGCGCTTGAGCAAGCCTGGATCAATTCAAGAGACTTCGAGCGGCTCCATTTCCATGGCCCGTTATATTGCAGGCCGCGCGGCGTATTCTGTAGTCAGTGAGCGAGGTTCTGTTGATCCGTTAGTGCAAAAATGTCGCAAGATCAAATGACTGTTGCTGCAGCAGCTGTCATATTATTCAGTGGACATTATTTACTGAAGAGAGCAAAAGAAAAACGCTGGTGGTCATCGTCTTTTAATAAGAGCAGTGTTCCAAAAAGCAGGCTCACTTTCATACAAACTCAAAAATTCCTTAATTGCATCATTCGTCCAATCCATATTTACATAGACACGATCCAACCTCAACGAATATCAAACAACAAATGTCGACATGTCGGTAGACCAGACAATACATACAATACATCTTTTCTTGTGGACAATACCCGTTTTTCCACGGGCCGCCAGAGGCGTGTTCGCGTCGCGCCGGATGGGGCCTTTGAAGTTACCGACTCGCGGCGGATAGAACGGGCCACCACAGATATGGTTGCACCACCACGGGCGAACCTCTTCCAACGGCGCGCTGGCGCGAGCTGGTGCGGCCCGGCCTGTAATATCACGGGCCGTGGGAAACCAGCTTTATTCTTATTTGTTCGGTGATTATACGTAAAGTAGCTCCGACTAGTAATCAATATTTTGTTTCAGTCGTGATATTGTCATGGCTTCATAGCCACATAATTTTAAAAAACTGAGTAAATAATTATGAAACTTTGTATTCGCGGGTGATTCTTGAAAACACCAATGATCAGAAAAGTATGATGTATGGTGTTTTTTGAAAGTCAATGATGTTATCTTCAAGATGGAATTATAATATACAGGGTGTTCCATTTGAAAAAAATGTGTGCTGGTCGTGTTTGCAAGAACTTGACCACCCTGTACAATAACAAATGATTTTTTTTCAAATGTATGTGATTATTGTGTTCTAGGATAAGTGATGTTTCAACGGTCAGTTAGTTTTTCGATACTTTTTTCCATTTCTCTTGAAAAATAGCCCAACTATGAGTCATTTTTCAACTCCGATCGCCGCCCATTTCTTTATTATAAGTCCTAGACCCGACCATCCTTATATCAAAATGATCGTACGAGAGAAATATAAGAAATAATAAGAATTCTTCAATACAGGGTGATCCATTTAAAGAAATAGAAGTTTAGTTTGCCACAAATTTTTTGGGACTTCCTGTTCTATGACTATATTTTTAAAACCTAGCCTTTTTGACTTACTATAATATACAAAAAAAAATATTCAAATTCCTCACCATTTTTCCAAAATCGTCCACCCATCTTGGTTGCACCACCCTGTTTATATGCATCACCCTACTGATAGACCCATATATCTCTCTAATGTTTGGACCATCATTGGAAAGGATAGTGTTACGAATTTCGGCTGTATGGTATGTATGTACAGTCACTTAATAATGTTTTTTAATTGCCCGTTCGAAATTATTGTTCAACGACCAAAGCCAAAATGCTATACTGTTCTCCCTATGGCGGAGAGTCTTTTTTATATCCTATCCCGATAGATTGGGGAGCTTCTGGTATGGTCGAGAAAACGCTGGAGAATTCCCACTGTGGACCGATTTTGTGCCAAGAAGGACAAGATCCGTTGTGTTTGAGCGAGGCATAGTGGTTGGAACGTCGTGTCCGCTGTCCACTGCCTTGGGTTGTTGAACCGGTGGACGTATTTCGTCATAATACTTTTTTTTTACAGCTACGACTTCTCGGGCCTCAATCTTTTTCCAGCCTACGGGTCGAAATCAAGCATCGAATTGTATCGGATTGTGATAACAGTTTCTTCCGCCTAACCTCTCAAGAATACTTTACGGTGCTTATTCTTGACTTGAAAGGGGTCGGAGTTTAGCAAGATTTCCACGAAAACGCATTCTTGAGAAGAAGTTGAGAGTTTGAGATGCTCCCGAGAGAGCGGCTCTCTCTTTCTTCAACCCAGTAGAACAGACCAATCCCTGGATTCTTAACCTCATTATCGTGTGTGTTTACTTTTTATTTCACGTGAATTTTCATTCGCATCAATCTTAATCTATTTTCCTTGATCAAAATACATCGTTGAAAAAATCAATTTGGAAAACCTCAATAATACTCTCCTTAATGGTATACAGTGTGTGTCTAGCTAAAGCAAGAAAAAACTTCTCATGAAAATGCTTCGTTACAGAGCTACGGGGTGTTGAAATTTTATTTTTATTTTCGTTTTTTCTAAATAATATTTGGAAGAATGTTGATATTTTGTTGAAAATTGATGTTTGAGGGTTGCTTGTCCTAAGAAACCACAATTTGATCTGAGTATGGCACTAACTTGTAGAGGGCGCCACCTACACCCAGACGACACACAATATCCCTTAGATATCTACTGGATAGCCCTATATCCACGGCATATCCATATACAAGGCATATATCCATTAGATATACTTAGAATATCTCTGACGGATATTAGATAAACGAAATATCAGTTCGTAATTTTACGCAAAATTAAAAAAGCAAAGTAGATGCATATCTTGCAACTTTGTACTACAGACAATCAATTTAATGAATTCTAAAATCTCAATGCCAAATAGACATCCCATAGATATCTGTGGATATACTAAAAACGGAAAATATCGATGACATATTATGACATATAGAGAGATATCCATTAGATATCCATTGTATGACCGTATGACCACGACCACGATGCGTGCGGCGCGATACAATAGAGGTAGTGGGGAGGCGCCAAGCAGCGCAGCGGCAGCCACGGAAGCAGAAAGAGGAACTAATGGAACAAGATCACTTCAGCGACCAACGACCTGACCACCATTTTGGATTTTGGGATTTCGGCTTGGCTGCTTGGCTGGTATTTTGGATCGGTGTCTGTAGTTTCTCTCGGTTTTATTGGTTTATAAGCAAGAAGCAGGTATGTGGACATGATTTTACTTATTTCTCTTTGTGGTTTGTGGCAGTAGAAAAGAAAACTTGTGGCGGTATGGTGTGACAAGGGTAGTGTAGTGACGGTTGTTATAGTTCCATGTTCGCGAATTCAAGATCTTCTAAATTGATAGAGATGATAAAAAAATTGAAGGAGCCCCCTGGGATCCTGGATTACAAATCACTTTATGGCAACATTGGCAACTGAAAATAGCGGATTTTCTTTAATTATATCATCATATTATTATTTGCTTTGAAAATATATTTTTTTTCAGAATAAAGTTAGGATAATTTCAGATTTTTAATTGGTATGATATTTAATTAAGTTGGTGTAATTTTTTGCATGCGAACAAATGATACCTCTACCACCTACCCCGTTAGCGCGGAGGAATATCGGTTGATGTACCAGATGTTGCTGGGGTACCTAAAAGCCTAAGTTTACTAACTATCCACATCTTTGTATAAAATGAAAAAAATATTATTTTCACGCACCAACTTGTTTTCTGTTCTTGATTTTGTTAAGTTTTGGTAGATTTATTGATTTGGATACTTTGACTGGGTTCGTTTCGGTAACATTGGCTTAGTTTATTAGTTATTTGTTACAGAAGCAGCAGCGAAAAACCCAAATACGAGGGCAACTGAACAAGAGATTATAAGTTCGATAAGAAACTGGTTGCGGCATGCCACAGCCCGACTCAACAATAAAAACAAAATTTAGTGAGTGTCTTTTTTTGATTCAGTTATGAATAAATATTAGTTTGTTTTTTTTTCTATACAGAGATAAGAATAAGAACCAACCGGATGAAGATCGCGAGCCGAGTCAATAAGAATTTTCATGCTTGTTGTGTTATCTAATCAAACATGTGATTAAGTTAGTTAGTTATACTTAGTTGGTTATAGTTAGTTGTTTAGTCAGTTAGTTACTTAGTTAGTAATCTATTATACGACTGGAGGATTGTGATATTTTATTTTTTGTACATCTTGCGCAGTGACTTATGAGAAATAAATATAATTTTTGAATTTATCATGAAAAGTTTCAATTGTAGTAGTTGATTTTTGCTGTCAACGTGTTAAGTAGGATCTCTTAAGCTTAAGGGCCATCGTGTATTAGATTTTTTTCCTGAGGTTTCTCTAGCGCAAGTGATTATAAAATAGCTTCAGAAGATTGACAGTCTCCGACTGTCACAATCAACTATTCGTTAGACCTCAGATACACTCGCGCTAAAGAAACGCCAGATAAAAAATCTAATAAACGTCGGCTCAAGGCTGACAAATTTTACTTTATTTAAATGTACACCCATTAGATGTTCACTGGAAGTCAGAATATATATCTAATAGATATCATGAGATGTAGATAAGATACCGATCAGTTATCTGTAGGACATACACTGGATATTCTTCTTGTATATCCAATGGATAACCTCTATATCCTGGATATAGGCGGACATTTGGATATCCATGCGAAGTCTATAGGACATAAGACTATATCCGTTGGATATACTGGATATCCACGGGAGACATCCTGTGGAGATCTAATGGATATTTGTGTGTCGTCTGGGCATTTATTTTTTCTGTTAGGTACAGGCATAACTTTTTTGGGCATACCAGTATCACTTTTTCGAGCAAAAAAACAGATTCAATTCACATTTTAACACGAAGAAAGTAAACTTGTTAAAGTCGCTATGGCCAACCATTCTAGAGATATTTGTATTTGAAATAATGAATACATGTGATTTTGAAATTATGGCGAAGGTGACATGCTAGAAGTTAAACAATATTTCGTATGATTACATTGATAACTTCATATTTTTAGTGAAGAAAGTGAAATTCAACTAGTGTGTAGTGTAAACGACCACTATTATCAAAATGTTATGAAGACAAACACCAATCGTCATCAAAATATCGAAATTGGTTCAAATATTATTATTTGGAAAAAACTAAAATAAAAATCTCTTCTTCTTCTTATTTTCAAGCGGGGAAACTTAGCCTTAATTTTTCGCAATATTAATGAAACACCTTGTATAACATTATTTGGGGTCCTCCTACAGTATGTCCACGAATAGACGTCTCTATAGGTATAATTGACCAAAAAATTCATCTATCGACCAAAAGTCACTCTTCATGTATGTTAGAAGAAACCTCGCGAGTTTCAGGAGGTTTCCATACGCGATAGTCATTGCGTGATTAGAATAGGCGCGAGTCTTCCCGGGTTTAAACAAGCAGAACTTTTTACGCCTGCGTGTATATTTCTTCAATATTGTTCTTATATAATATTTTTGACAAATTTATTCACGCGGTTACTCGCGTCGTTAGGTTCTTCCTAACAGTACGCATCAACCTCAATGCTCGTGCGATATGTTAGGACTAACATTGCTCGATTTTCCCCTTCCATTTTTATCTTTCATCGCCTTCTATATGGATAGAATAATAATAATAATAATAATAAATCGTTTATTAATCTCATCAGTACAGTACAAAAAAAAAAAAGGTGATAAACTGCCAAGCAATTTTGAGATTAAAAGGCCTACGTTAAAAGGAATACGTAGAAGATCTCAGAAGATGGGATCATTTTGTTAATGATAAAAAAAAGTCCACAGTGAAACTGAGAATGTTGGATCCAAACTAACAGGACCCCAAGGCCCAAACAAAATTTCGGGTCCCAATATCCTTTATGACTTTTCACTAAGAATTTTTCTGCTTCCCTTGGGCACCTTCAGGTTTGTGATCAAAGAAAACAAAAATGTTCAGAGTCTTGGAGAGTGAAGACTGTTCTTAGACAGACATTTTTTTTTCAAAACACAATTTCCAATGGAAAAGTTCTCTTGAGTTTTTTCGCTACGACAAGAAAATCCACTGTACTCAATTTTAATTTTTTTAATCGAAAACCGTGCGTGGGGTACCATTTTTTTATTAGAGAAACAACACACATGTCTGGCACTGAAGAGTTTTATCCGTTCCTGTGGATTATTAAGAATAATGATCAAAATTATTTGAATGACCAGCATTTTTTATAGGTACCTCCAAAATTTCATTGTTTCACGTCTAATAGCACAGCATAAAGCTCTGCTAATAGTCTCTGAGTCTGTCATGTTTTTTCTTCAAATGCAAATATCTCCAAAACGGTCAAAGAAGCTCATAGATATTTTTTGATAAACTAACCTCAATTTTCAAAAAGTAATCTAAATCTGGAATAAAAAATGGGGGTTTTCATTTAAAAATCTAAAGTATAACGCAATACCTTATTTTTTGATCACCCTGTATTGTTTTGTGTTGTGTGGTAAAAAGATGAAACTCCACCGCACTGTTATTAATTTAATGTTTGAGTTTCGATATGGGTGTTCCTTGGATCAAAACAAAAAAAAAACAGTTGCTTCAAACATCTGGAATGAACCGCTTCATAATTTTCTACTGGGTGTTAAAGTTTAGAAAATATTGGAATTTTTTGAACTGACCTGCATATTTTATCGTTTCTTGATAATGTTATGAGGTGTTTTCTGAAATTATGATTAAAGGTAGAATGATTTGGAAGAAAACTTAATACAAAAAAATTGAAGAATGCTTTTTCCAACATGTTTACAGATGGGTAAGTTTAATTTTCTCAGTGGTGAACAGAGCGGAATGCAAAAAAATAATAAGGCAAAAAAAGTTGTATTGTCAAGAGATTCATTTGAGGTTCAGGTTATTTTCATAGAATGTAACAAAACTCTGCCCCATAAGCACCTACGTGATGTTATTGGACGCAAAGAACATACAGTTATTAATAGCGCCATTAGAAAATTGAGCAAAACTTTGATCATGAATCGGTTATCAGAGAAGTAATAATGCATTTAAAAACTTCAATCCATTTAGCAAATCACTTTTCGAAAATTGTTTAGTACTTTTTTCTCCCTTTCAAAACATTGTTAATGAAACCTTTTTTCCGTGAACCATTTGATAAAAATTGCTCTCACCATTCGGAAGAGCGTCAAAATTATGCACTTTCTAAAAATGTCATAAAAGTCATGCAACAAAACCTTGGGGTAATCTAGCCAAAAATGGCCCATTTTTGAATAAATCATAAAAAATGGATAGGTAATTCTTGCCTATAAGTTACGCACACTTTTTTTTTCTACTTTTTTTTAACGTGACTGAACAATTTTTTGAAAAAAATCTCTACGAACAACTGACAAATGGATTGGAGTTTTTGGATACACCATCACTTTGATAACTGATCCAGGATTTAAAAAAAGCGTTTCCTTTTTGCTTCTTGAAAAATTCGTTTTTTTAATGAGACACCCGGCATTGTATTTTCCTTATCGGTAGAGCTCATTTGTCTAATCTCAAATATACAGTGTGTTTCATTCGGTTTTGCAACAATTTGATATTTTTCTATAAATGAGCCGATTTAATTTTTTATAGTTTATCGCAAGTACCCGAAAAGCTTTATTTTCTTAAGATATAACACAAAATATACAGCTTCGTATACTTTAGCTTATATGAAGCGTTCAAAAATAAAGGTCATTATAAAAAACCTATGTTATATTATTAGGATTAGAGCCAAGAAATGACGTGCATGTAATAATTCTTGTCACTCTTGTACTACTTATACAGAGACTATACAAAAATAAAGCAACAAAATTTGTCCGATGTTCTTTTTGAACAGGCCTTGTATAGGCTAGGTTATCAAAACTACTTGGATGTGTACTCGTATTTGCTAGAATTTTTGAAGGTTTGTTAAAAAAATATATTTTTTTCCCAAATTTGAAAATCGAAGATTTCGAACGGTACAGGACACCTGTTAAAATTTGCTAGAAAATCAGCGCTATTGTGTTTTTGGATAAGCAAAAATCAGAAATGCTATCTGTTTCTAAATTCAAAAAATGTCTATTAACTTTTCACGTCTTTAAAGGCCTTCTATTATTCGTAGGAAGCCATGAAAAATTGAAAACAGTAAAATGAGTTCCACCAATCAGAATTGAAATCGATTAGAATTTGATGCAGTCTCGCCCCATGAAAGTTTTTTGTTAAACCAATATCAACTATTGAGTAAAACTTGAACAATCATCCCTTAATAATAATTCCACATTTTGCCTTGTACGCCTACAAAAAAATCGAAGGATCGTGTTGCAGCGAGGTACGTTTTGTCGGGCAAAAATATCCGTGAATTTCTAGCCAAAGCGTACCACGACAGAACGCGTTACTGTGTTGTACAATGGTACGTTTCGTCTTTACGCTACCCGGTCGCGTAAAGCATTGTACAACACAATAACGCGTTCTGTCGTGGTACGCTTTGGCTAGAAATTCACGGATATTTTTGCCCGACAAAACGTACCTCGCTGCAACACGCTCCTTCGATTTTTTTGCAGGCGTACAAGGCAAAATGTGGAATTATTATTAAGGGATGATTGTTCAAGTTTTACTCAATAGTTGATATTGGTTTAACAAGAATGCTGTCTTTCTTGTCGCGGTGTGAAATTATTGCCGACGTGCAGTTCACGTTTCTGGAGGGCAGAAGCACTAAGGATGCCATGTATAATATTCTCAAGGACCTGTACACTGTTTCAAATGAGGGGTTGGTTTCGGCGGCAGTGTTTTGTGACCTGTCGAAGGCCTTCGACTGTGTCAATCATGGAATTTTGTTGCGGAAGCTCGAGCATTATGGTTTTCGAGGAATTCCACTCGCTTGGTTTCGCTCGTATCTGGAGGGGAGAACACAGCGAGTTCATGTCGATGGTGATATTTCAGCAAAGGGGTCTCTAAGCTGTGGTGTCCCACAGGGCTCAGTCTTGGGACCGCTGCTCTTTCTTCTGTATATAAACGACTTGGCTAGTTTGAATATAACGGGTGCTTTCACTTTGTTTGCTGATGATACCTCAATTTTGTGGCATGCTCCGGAAGTCACCCCGCGCACAGTTTCAATTTTGAATGATTTGAAACTAGTTAAGGACTGGTGTGACTCAAATCGCCTTCTCCTGAAGTTCAACAAAACTAAAATAATGTGTTTCAAGTGTGATATCACTAATTTGTCTGTGGAAAATTTTCCAATATCTGCGCAGTCTGAAACAAGGTTTCTTGGTCTACTTCTTGATGATGAATTAAAGTTTAGCTCTCACATCACTGATCTGAGTAAAAAGATTTCTTCGGGTTGTTTTGCTTTGCGCACGGTAATTGCGGAACTTGGTTTTGATGTAGGAAAACATGTCTATTACGCTCTCATCGAATCGCGTCTACGTTATGGCATAGTGTTCTGGGGATCTGCAAGCAATAATTTGATGGATATCCTTTTCAAGATCCAAAAAAGAGCAATTCGTTATCTGTGCCAGGCTAAGCCTCGTGAATCCTGCAGGACTCTTTTCCCAAGATGTGGAATCCTCACGATCACATGTCTGTATATTTTGGAATCTGTGAGCCTTATTTTCCAAAACAAGTCGCAGTTTCTTCAGGGAAGTGCAAGGTACCCCACTCGTCAACAACATATGTTGCATTTGCCTATCCCTAATTCCCAAATGTCAAAAAGATCTGTGATATACGAGCCAATTAGGATGTTTAACCACCTACCAAAAAGTGTGCAATCTTCATCTAGTTTCCCTAAGTTTAAGAACTCTGTTTGTGATATTTTATTGAATAAAGCTTTTTATACGTTGGATGAATTTTATAAAGATAAACTTTATGACTAGTAAATTTTATTTTTCCATTCAATGTAGTATTTTTATTGTGATCATTGCCCTATTTTAAATATTATGATATATAGTTTTAGGTTAAATTTTATTACTCTTTTTTTTTTATTTTTTTCTATTTATTGTACTTTTAGTCTCCTTTTTGTTTTTGTGATTTTATTTTTAGAATATTATACTGTGCTTTGTCTGTTAAACCATTGGTTTTTTGATAATAAAGCTTATTCTGATTCTGATTC